>CM052800.1:175990508-176102325 GCA_028533885.1 Nasua narica | reverse complement strand
TATTGAGTGAATTTTCTCCAAAGAGAAACTGAAATGTTCAAAAGTCATGCCAAGGGGCACCTGGGTGGCTCAGTTGGTGAAGCGTCTACCTTCTGCTCAGGTCATGACCCCAAGGTCCTGGCATCGACCCCACATCCGGCTCCTTGCTCAGTGGGGAGCCTGCTTCTCCTTCTGCCTACACCCAACCTGCTTGTGCTCTTCCACTCTCTCTCTCTCTCTCTCTGACGAATAAATAAATAAAATCTTAAAAAAAAAAAAGTTGTGCTAAAACCCCATTGGTCCTACACACTCTAGGAAGAATGCAGCCAACGAAATGTCTCTTGGTGGGAGGGAGGTAAGGACAATATTAATTGAAGAAGTCCTCGGTCACGAGGGAAGCTTTTCATATTTAGAGTCTGAAAGCATGACCAATCATAAACAGCTCTTTCTTATGCTCATCAGAATTAGCAGATAAATTGTAAAAATGAAAAATACGTATATAATGATTTTCTCTGCTCTCTGATACTACTACGCAGAATAAGTGGCGGGGACGACAAGACAGAATCTTAAGGGTTATTTTGCAGATTTAAGATAAAAGAATTGGTCTCCAGAAAGTTGCACTTAAATTTATTATCATTTTTTAAAATGATTTAAAAAAATCATTTTTTCAAACACACATTTGTGTCTGCCCAAAGAGACACACCACGGAGCTCTCTAAGACTCCCGACATGTAACAGGTCTCAATGTAATGCGTCTGTTGCTCCCATTTCCTCAGGTGTGGATTATGATTCTGCCACCTAGATTCTCAGTGGCTTCTGGGAGGGTCTTGGTCACCCACTGGCCCTCAGTGGCACCTTGACCACGAGTCCTGTGACACAACGTACATCTGAAGAACAAAAAACAGTGAGATTCTCGCTCTCTGCCTCTTGTCTCTCATTCACGCGCATACTGGGAGCCTTCCTTCCCTGCCTCTCCATGAAATGGCGTTGAGTTTTGTGTGTGGGTCTAATGTCTACCTGGATGAGAAATGGAATTTTCGCACAGCAGCCGCACACCGGAAACTGTGACGTGTGTCATCATTTCCAGGGCTGACTCTGCCCACTACCCTGTTTCATCTTTCAGCAGATTTTTGACGTTGACGATTGTGTTTTTACTCAGAGTCTTCGAGATTTTAGCTAGTGACTTTGTGGGGCTAGGGCTTCTCCGATAATGCCCCTTTATGACAGCAGAGAGACATCGCGATGCCCATTCCTCCAGGTTCCGCGCTCGGTTAGGACTGGGGCCAAGCTGCTTGCCAGGAGCCTCTGGTAAACGTGCATTTTATGGACGGCCAGGAAGGATGCATGTCTGCTGGGGTGACAACATCGAAGTGTCAAGAATTTGTTTGCCTATATAGCTTAGATCGATTTTAGGAGTGACTCTAGGAGTTTCTCGGTACTGATGTTTAGTCCATCAGAACCATGAATTATCAATCCCCTTACTGTACTACCTGGACTGTGCCTGCCTAGTGCTCTTGGACCTAGACCTCTCCTGTGGGCTGCAACTGCTACGTCTGCAATGCATTTGAAAGAAGTGAGTCGTTATTGATAACCCGTCATTAATATATGCGATCTTTGCCTAAGGATGTAAGTGCTCTAGGCTGGAAGGAGGGCAGGTATCTTCGTCCCAGACTGTTACTCCAGCTCAGGGGCCCAGCACGTACTAGACATTCTGTAGACAGGACCAGAAAAACAGGCTGACCCCTCGTATCTGGTAAAGGATATTACTACTACAGTATTAGTACTAGAGTATTACTACTACTACAGTGGGTATTGAATACCTGCTGTATGTCAAACACTTTCCATACGTTGTCTCATCCTCTCAGGGATCTTGATAGACAGACATTTTCATTCTTTTTTTTTTACTGATGGGGAAACTAAAGAGGTACGGGCTTTGTCCAAAGCCACACACACACACACACACACACACACACACACACACACAAACACACACACACACACACACACACACACGTGTGCGGAAGAAGGGGGTGAGGGGAGCCTGGGTGGCTGAGTTGGTTGAGCCTCTGCCTTCAACTCAGGTCATGAGCTCAGGGTCCTGGGATCGAGCCCGCATCATGCTCCCTGCTCATCGGGAAGCCTGCTCCTCCCTCCCCCACTCCCCCTGCTTGTATTCGCTCTCTCGCTGTCTCTCTCTGTCAAATAAATAAATAAAATCTTAAAAAAAGAGGAGAACCAGGTTGTTTTATTTCAACACCTGTGCTCAGTCCCTCATGCCACAATTTAGAAACCTGATACTATTTCTTCCTCTATTTTCTAAAAAGAATGACTCTTACAAACCATACTGTGGAAGCCAAGGACAGTGCCTAAATCCTAAGGATCCTCCTACTGCTCTTTGTGAGGAGCCCGGTAATTATGTAAATTGAAAAAGAAACAAAAAACGAGTTTGTGTATCTGAGCTGAAGGCTGGATTGTGCGTATTTGTCTCTATTTATAGGTGGGCTATTTGAGAAAGCCAAAACCTATTTCTAGTTACAGTCGTATTCCTTAAATAAGTCTTCTGACCCAAAGCTACGATATGAATTACCACATAACAAAGGGGTTTAGGATTTCAGGAATAATTTTAGGTGTGGGACTGGGGACACTCGGTGCCGACACACGGGTCGTATATTGTACAACTCCAGGGGTGCTGTTCACACACCCCACCCAGCTATCAGCGGGTGGGACGCAAGCTTATTGAGAACGTGGTTTCAGAATTCGTCATGTCTTAGATGCAATAGCGTTATATGTGGATATGCACAAACGAGGCAGAGACACGGACTAAGCAGCTCGGGGAGTACCGGTGGGAGGAAAAGCTCCATTTAGGGATTTGCTGCTATAATGGATCTTTCCCAGCCTATCTCCGTCTTTCAACTTTTAACTTGCTTCCACGCTGCGCGCAAGAACTCAAGCTCGGGCTTCTGACCCTTATTTTATCTTGGTTTGGTGACGGTTCTGAACAAATCCTGCATGATACTGGCATTCTGTGGAGGGTGAGGATTCCCAGTACGAGCTACTCCGGCCAAAAAGAATTACTGTCCTTTCAAATCTGGGGCCTTGCGTTGGAAGAATAGGAGGTCTAGAGTAGACTGCATGTACTTTTATTTTACTGATTTCTAATTAGAACTTCGAGGGCATAAGAGTCTCCCCCCTTTTATTTATTTATTTATTTATTTATTTATTTATTTATTTATTTATTTAGATTTTATTTATTTGACACAGAGAGAGAGAGAGATCACAAGTAGGCAGAGAGGCAGGCAGAGAGAGAGGGGGAAGCAGGCTCCCCGCTGAGCAGAGAGCCCGATGCGGGGCTCGATCCCAGGACCCTGAGATCATGACCTGAGCCGAAGGCAGAGGCTTTAACCCACTGAGCCACTCAGGCGCCCCTCTCCCCCACTTTAAACATAGTTTTTCAGTTAGACCTAGATTATAATTCTTTCTGCTTTTTTACCTTGCAAGTTTGTTTTATTTATTTGTTTGTTTGTTTATTATTTTTTTAAGTAGGCTCCATGCCCAGGGTGGAGCCCAACGTGGGGCTTGAACTCATGACCCTGAGCTCGAGACCTGAGCTGAGATCAAGAGTTGGATACTTAAGCGACAGAGTCACCCAGGCACCCCCCGCTTCCAAGGTTTTAGATCAAAAGTAAGATTGGGGGAAATAACTTTTTCCTCGATAAAGAATATTAACAGAAAAGTGGATGTGTTTTGCAGGAACATACTATTTAATTTGCTTTGCTTTAGTTATTTAAATGAGACAGAAGGTAATACTCAAACTCAAATATTTGTAACCAGAAGGAATATGGACATAGAGATAAGGGGCCCTCTGCAATGTGAACTGCTCAGAGCCTGGCCCAGTAAAGGCAAACATTTGGATCTATTGGAGGGGTCTCAGGGAACTAGCATGTGATGCTAAGTCAAGGGCTGAGGCTAAAACATGTGCATTGCTATCAACCATGAAAAAGGAGTGATGTAAAACCTTCCATAGCATCGAAAGTGCGCAAATGTACCAATGTCGGATAGCTGGCATGGAGCAGTGGGAAAGTTAATAAGTGACAAAAAGTGTTTAATTACCAAGAGTTAGCTGTTGGAATGGGTGAAGGAGATCAAAAGGTACCTCCAGTTATGAGGTACCCGAGACCTGGAGAAGTCAGGTAGAGCTTGGTGACTACAGCTGATTCCAGTTTTTTGGTCTTTTTTCTTTTTTTTTTTCCCCACGTAGCTTGGTTATGATTATCATTTGTAGAAAACAAAACTTTGAAAGAACAGAAGCGGATCAGAGAAGAGAGAATAAAGTTTAGGGGTTTCTCAACTCGGAGTCATATTCACATTTGCACCTAAGGACTGAACGTCTCCTGGATCTCAGTTCCTCAGTCCCCAGCTGCGAAACGCAGTCCATGTGATTAACAGCCTCCCGGGATTCTTGCACATCTCCTGGGAACATTTGCACTATCTCAATTTCTGTCGGGTATAGGATGACATTGGACCTTATTATCTCAATTGGATTCTTTGACCCAACTTCTTTTAGAATGAAACACACATGTCTCCTCCCCATACAGGTAGGTGCGCGTTTACTCCAGGGGTCTGTTTCGAGTCATTAAACGAAACGGGAGACATTCTGAGATGAAACAATCCTATTTCAGGAAGGCTGCAGCCCACAAACCAGGCATACAGATTATGCTGCAGGTCCCAGGACTATCAGACCTGAGGGAGGACTCTCATTCCATTATCTGGTCGCATCACTGACCTAGAGGAGAGCCTGACCTCAGTTTCCTCTGAGACATACAGCCACAGAAATACACGGAACGCACGATCTTTTTCCTATCGCTGAAAATTCCATTCTTGTGATTTAATGCACAATAGTAACTTGTCTGCTTCTGTATGGATGCAGATAATGTTATTTCCCTCGCCAGGCAAGTTCTGAAATCTGAGTTTTAAATGAAGCAAAGACTTACAGGCAACAGACGTTCTAAAATAGATTTCAGAAACCCCTGATCATGATTGTTTCTATTTGTTTCAAAATAGAAACTTTTCTTTGTGATTTATGACATGCATTAAAATAGTCCTAGATAACAGCTCAGTGCTGTCAAGGCAACTGCAGGGGTTCCTGATCTCAATAAGATTCTTGGGTAGCTCAGTTGCCCCGGGCTGAAAATAATCATGACACAAATGGCAAGAAAGAAACATCGGAGGCAAATCCATTTTCAAACACATTTCTCTGGAACTCCAAAGCATGCTAAATATTATTTTGAATTCGAATTGAGGCATTTGCAAATAACTGGTCTTTATCAACTGTCATGCTTTTAGGGTCCTGAAGAAGACTTAACATTCGTCATGTTGTTATTCATGAAAAATATCTCAATAGCCACTTTCCTCCAAAGTGTGTCGTCATGAACGTTTTAGGATTGAGCTGGGTTCATTTACTCATGATCAGGGTTTTGATACCCAAATATTAAGGTTGGCTCTGTACATGAATTGACTACAGTCCTCCGAGTTTGAAAATAACCTCCATAAGTCTCATAAGGAGCCTCAGAAATACTTGTCTCTCCCTTGGTAATCTGGGGCCAATTTAACACTACATTTGTTTGGTGCATTTTCAGTTTGTTTATTGCACTGTCTGTTGTCCCAGCTTTAAACCATTATTCTGAGCTGGTCTGGATCTAGCACTCCCAATGTATCCAAAATCTTTCTTGAGAATTCAGTTCAGACAGCAGCTCAGGCAGATTTCAAATACAGAAGTCTATGGGAAGGATACAAGTGATTGTGAAACATGTCTTCCTTCCGTGTGGAGGTAACCCCAAGAGGAAAATATCTCTGGTCTCTCCTACCCAAACCTTTCATGCACTCTAATTCAGGAGAGGTAGAGTAAATGGTTTGGTTTCTGAGTTTGGAAGGGGACGTGGAACTTTGGAACATGGTTCCTACTCTCTCCCACTGTTATACAGTGTGCCATCTTCTGTAATCTTTTAGAGACAGGGTTTCCACTCTCGAAGATATGGATGAGGGTTAATGTGTGGAGTTTAATGGGGGAAAGAGAGAAAGGATGTCAATCGACATCCGTATTTCTTTTTTTTTAAAGATTTCAATTATTTATTTATTTATTAGAGAAAGAGAGAGTGAGAGAGAACATGAGAAGGGAGAAGGTCAGAGTGAGAAGCGGACTCCCCATGGAGCTGGGAGCCGGATGTGGAACTCGATCTCGGGACTCCGGGATCATGACCTGAGCCGAAGGCAGTTGCTTAACCAACTGAGCCACCCAGGCGCCCCGACATCTGTATTTCATTGCAGAGTTAGACAATAAACAATGACCATAATAAGTATACAAATTACACGCTGTTTTAGGAGAGGATAAGTGTTATGGAAGAAAAATATATGATGAGTAAGACAGGAAAGGGGATTGCCGATGGGAGTGAGATTTAAATTAGGTTTCAATGGGATGTGACCTTGAGCAAAGAAGGAAGTAAAGGGAGCTTCATGAGGGTATCTTCAGAAAACACTGGAGGCTATAGGGACCAAAGGCAGGCTAAGCCAAGATGGACACAATGGCATGCAGATTATTTTGAGCTGAAAATAATCAAGACAAAGACTCGGGAAGAAACTCTGAACTTTCCCCACAACTATCGAAAAAGAATTTAGATAGAAGACCTGTACTAGGAGGAGATATATTACATATATTCCTTTTTCCTAGGAAACTTAGCTGCGTAACAAGGCAACCTTTGTTTACCAAACATCTCCTCTCCCCTTCCCACTAATGGCCTTCGTATCCTTTGTATCTCCAGATCCTTATATGCCAACTCAGGATGGCATATATACCTCATTTTGCCTCACTGTCTTTGGAATCTCAGGTCTGTGGATTCCCCAGATGTATGAAACTAAATATGATTTTCTCCTATGAATCTGTCTCATGTAAATTTAATTCTTAGTCCAGCTAAAACAATCTTGAACAGAGGAAAATGTCTTCCTTCCCAATAGTGGTCAGTGAGCTGAGTGAATGGAAGCATAGGAGGAAGTAAAGTCTGAGAAGTAACCTTGGAGGTGACAAAGGTCAGATCAGGGATGATTGTATAAGGCCACTACTGTTTTGGATTCTAATTTGAATGAGATGGGGAGATGTTGAAGAGCTATTTCTATATATTACCATATTACAGATGTATAACTTAAAGGACTTGACCTTAACTGGTGAATACATTTACCGACTATTTAATTAAAAACCCATTTCTCAAGTATTCTGATAACTGAATTCGTTTGATTTTCAGGGCCACATTTGACTGGTAAATAAAATATAATTGTTAAAGAGAATTAGTTGAGTTATTATAGAAGAGATCAACAATGGTATCTAATAAATTTAGATTTAAAGTATACTGAGATAATCCATAATCATTGAATACATTGAAGAAATTATTCTGTGTGTTTGTCTTATTCTGTGTGCGTTGTTACTTGAAGGACTGGCATAATGGGCTCATCTTTATTTTGCCTAACATATAACTCAAGGCAGAAAACAGTGAGCATTTCTCAAAAACATTTTAAGGCAAGTGAACAACCAAAGCCACTTGGGGCAAAATATTACAATTAATGTAAACAGAAGAGTGCTAAAAGTTTGGGAAGAAAAGCTGGAAAGAAATTCTTTGGGCATTTAGAACATTCCAAAGCACTGCGTAGAGTGGGAAATTGAGGAGAATCACATACATACTTAGAGCAGGCTAAATTCTCAGAAAAGACCAGAGAATCCCTACTCTTTCACATCTGCTTGATTGCTGGATTCAATGAGAACCGGAAGAAAAAAGCTAAGGGCAAAAGGACATGGATGCTATTTGTAAAGGGATGGGGAAAAACAAACAAACTTGGCACAAAGTATTCTCTTTTCAGCAAAACTTCCCTTCAGAAATGTAAAAATGAAGACATTCATGAATAAACAAACACTGACAGAGTTTGTTGTTAGCACACCTGCCCTACAGGGAATGCCAGTGGGGGGCCTTGAGACTGAAATAAAAGGAGACAGTAACTCAAAGTTGTACAATGTAGTAAGTAATCCCAATAAATGCAAATAATAAATATTATAGTCACCATTATTCTATTTTTGGCTAACTTCTTTCTTTTTCTACATGATTTAAAAGACAAATGCATAAAACAATAACTATAAATCTATGTTAACAGGCACACAATGTATAAAGATATAATTTGTAACAATATTAACATCAAGGGAAGATTCAGAGCTGTTTAAGAGGAGAATATTTTATGCTATTGAAGTTAAGTTAGCATTAATTCAAACTGGATAGTTATAATTTTAGGGGGTTAAGTATAATCTCTATAGTTGTCACCAAGGAAATTACTGAAAAATATACACAGATGAAAATGAGAGAAAAATCAAAATAGAACACTTCAGAGAAGAGGCAGTTGTGGAAGAAATAAGGAAAAAAAAAGTCTAAGATATTTAGAAAACAAATAGCAAATGTTAAAAGGGAGCCCTCCCATCTTAGTGATTATTTTACATGTAAATTGATTAGACTTCACATTCAAAAAAGAAGAGATTGAAAAAATACATTAAAAAAAATAAGTGGTTCAATTATATGCTGTTTATAAGAGACTCACTTTATATCCAAAGACACAACTAAGTTCATACTAAAAAAATGGAAGAAGATATGGCATGCAAATAGTAGCCAGAGACCTTCACTGGCTATATTAATACCAGAAAAAATAGGCTTTAACCCAAAAAACATTATAAAGGGAAAATGACACTTTATATTGATAAAAGTATTTATTCATCAAGACGATATAGCAATTGTAAACGTATATGTACCAAACAAAAAAGCCGTAAAATTTATGAAGCAAATACTGACATTGAAGAGAAAAGGCCAAAATTATACAATAATATCTATAGACTGCAATATTCCCTTTCAATAATGGATAGGACATCTAGGTAGAAAATCAGTACAGAAATTGAGGACTTGAACAAAACTATAAATCAACAAGACATAATTGACACATATAGACCATGCCATTCATTAAAAGCAGAAAACACATTCTTCTCAAGTGTAAATGAAGCTTTGTCCAGGATAAGCCATATGTTTGACCACAAACAAATCTAAATAAATTTAAAAGACTTAAATAATACAAGATCTCTTTTCCTGTCATCATGCAAAAAAATTAGAAATTAATAAGAGCAGAAAAACTCACAAATATGTGCAAATAAAATTATGACTTTAAAAATGAATTATGGGGCGCCCAGGTGGCTTAGTCAGTTAAGCATCTGCCTTCAGCTCAGTTCGTGATCCCGGGTCCTGGGATGGAGCCCCACAGCTGTCTCCCTGCTCAGCAGGGAGCTTGCTTCTCCCTCTCTCTCTGCCACTCCCCCTGTTTGTGCTCTCTCTCTCAAATAAATAAATGAAATCTTTAAGAGATAATAAAATAAAAATAAAAAAATAAAAAATAAAAATGAATTACAATCAATAGGTCAAATATCAAGGGAAAATTTAAAATACCTAGATATGAAAGAAAACAACTCCACAACACCCCAAAATATATAGGATAGTGTCAACAGTGTTTATTGGGAAATTTATAGCCGTTAACACATACCTTAAAAAAGAAGAATGGTTTCAAAGCGACAACCTACCTACACATTAAGGGATTTGAAAAAGAACAAAAGAAAAATCAACTCAAATATAGCAGGTAAAATGAAATAATACACAGATTAGATAAACAAAAAATAACAGAAAAAATAATAGAATCAATAGAAGCAAGAGTTGGTTCCTTGAAAAGATCCAAAAAAATGACAATTTTTAGGTAGATTAAGAAAAAAAATAGACAAAACACAAATCCCTAAAGTCAAAGATAAAAAATTATAGAAATAAAAAGGATAATTCTACAAATACTTTTATCTCACCGAATTACATACCCTATAAGAAATGGACAAATTCTTAGAAATGTACATTCACCAAACCAAAGAACCTAGAGGAAAATCTCAACAGAACTGAAATAATAGATTCAAATAGTATTCAAGAACCGCCCCCAAAAGAAAATTCTGGTACCAGATGCATTCACTGGTTAATTCTACCAAACATTTAAAGTTAACTTTCAATTCTTCTCAAATTCTTTCAAAAATAGAAAAAGAAGGAGAATTTTCAATTCTTTCTATGAGATCATTATTACCCTAATGCCAACACACAAAGAGAAAACAAGAGACTATTATCACCTATGAATAGAGACAAAAATTCTCCCACACGGTACCACCAAACTGAACCCAACAGAATATTAATATAATCATACATCATTACCAAACAGGTATTTAACTCAGGATTTAACCCAGGAATGCAAATATAATATGCTATATTAGTAGAAACAATGAAAAATATATAATACCTCATCAGCTCCCCAAAGCAAACAAACAAACAAAAAGAAGCTTTTAATAAAATTCAACATTTTTTCATGGTAGAAATACCCAAACAACAAAGAGTAGAGGGGTACTTCCTCAACTAAAATCTGAAGTAGCATTATACGTAGTGGGGTAAGATAAAAAGAGGAAGAGGAACGATTTCCCCCTAAGATCAGCAGCAAGACAAGGATGCCTACTTTCACCACTGATACTCAACAAATATATTCAAAGTTCCAGCCAGAGAAAATAGGAAAATAAATAAACAAGGCATCCAGTGAAAAGGGAGAAAGTACAACTATCTCTGTTTGCAAACGACATGATCTTGCATATAGGAAATCCCAAAGAACCTACACACACACAAATGACTAGAATTAATAAACAAATTAATCAAAGTTGCAGGGGAGAAGATCAACACGGAAAAATTGGTTGTGTTTCTATACACCAGTGAGTAGTAATCTAAAAAAAAAATTAAGGAAACGTTTCCATTGACAATAGCCTCAAGAAGAATAAAATACCTAGTATTAACATTTAACCAAGGAGGCGACAGTCTTATACACTGAAAACTATAAGAAATTGCTGAAATAAATTGAAGACCTAGAGAAATGGAAATATACCCCATGCTCATGCACTGAAATACTTCATATTGTTATGATGTCAATGCTACTCAAAGTGATCAATGAATTCAATGAGATACCTATAAAAATTCCCACCATCTCTTTTGCAAAAATGAAAAACTTAGGCTTAAAATCTATATTTGGGCTTCAAAGCGGCCCCAAGTACCCAAAACAATATCAAAAAAGGACAAAACACAGTAGCCCAAAGAGAGAAACAAGCAACATTTTCATCAGCAAATGGATAGACAAAATCTGATATAAACCTGATTGAAGATTATTTAGGCATAAAAATGAATAAAGCAAGGATATATATGACATGGATGAACTGCAAAAATGTTAGGCTACGCGAGAGACGTTAGATACCAAAGGTCACACCATGTATGATTTCATGCGTATGAAATATCCAGAATAGGTCTATCCACAAACAGAGGAAGAGACCAAGCGTCCAGGTTGGAATCACAGCTCAGGGGAACGGGGGCACCTGCTTAATGGGTGTGGAGTTTCCTTTTAGGGAGATCATTTTCAGACGCAGAGGTGATGTCTGCACAACATTGTAAATGTACTAAATGCTACTTTTTTATTCACCTTAAAATAGTCCATTTTTATTATGTAAATTTCACTTGAATAAAAAAGTTTCAAAAACAAGGGGGCCTCGTGGCTCATTTGCTTAAGTGTCTGCCTTCCGCTCAGGTCATGAGCCCGATGTCCCAGGATCCAGCCCCGTGTCAAGCTCCCTGCTCAGCCAGGAGTCTGCTTCTCCCTCTGCTCTTCCTCCCTGCTCACGTTTGCGCACTCTCTTGCTCACTTTCTCTCAAATAAGTAAATAAAAATCTTAAAAAAAGAAGGTTTAAAAACAACATAATCCCCCATATTAATAGGCTAAAAAATACAAAATACATGAATAATAAAAAGCACATCAATCAATACAGAAAAAAAAAACATTTTACATAATTTGACACACACTCAGGATAAAATCACTTAGAAAACTAAGAATCAAGAGGAGCTTCCTCAAATTGATAAAAAGCATCTACAAAAAGAATATGTAGCTATAATTACATGGCGAAAGACCTTTTTCCCAAGATTGGAAAAAAGACATTTATCTGCTGTCACTACTCTTATCCAACACACTGCTGGAAGTTCTCAATCAGTGCAACAGGGCAAGAAAAATGAAATAAAATTATACAGGTCAGGAAGGAAGAAATAAAACCGTCCGTATTTACAGATGACATGGTTGTCTATGTAGAAAATTCCAAGGACTCTACAAAGAAACGTCTAGAACTAATCGTATGATTTAAAACCATTCCAAAATAATTAATTGCAAATCTAAGAGAACGCATAAAAGGCTTGCATGTTGAAAAGCATGAAACACTGGTGAAATGATGATAGAAATCTCAATAAATGGAGAGCTATACCATGTTGGAAGATGCAATATAGTAAAAATATCAGTTCTCTCAAAATTGATATCCAGGTTTCATGAAACTCCTTTAAAAGTCTTGGCCTAACTTTCTACATTTATAGAAAAGACTATTCTAAAATTTAAATGGAAATGCAAGTAGAACGGTTAGATTGATTTTTAAAAAAGAGAAATGGAAGAAACGGTATAGCCAACTTCAAGACTTACTACATAAGCTACTAAAATCAAGACTATGTAGGGGCACCTGAGTGGCTCAGTGGGTTAAGCCTCTGCCTTTGGCTCAGGTCATGATCTTGGGGTCCTGGGATCAAGCCCCACATCAGGCTTTCTGCTCGGCAGGGAGCCTGCTTCCCCCTCTCTCTCTTGCCTGCCTCTCTGCCTACTTGTGATCTCTCCCTCTCTCTCTGTCATATAAAGAAATAAAATCTTTGTAAAAAAAAGACTGTGTAGTATTGACAGAGTGATAGATACATAGATAAGTAAACAGAAAAAGAATCCAGAAATAGGCTCACACAGACATGCCTAGTTGGTTTTTCGCAAAGGCAGAAAAGCAATTGAGTATAAAGGAAGCACAGACAGCCGTTTCACAAGTCGATATCCATGGTCTTAAAATGAACCTAGATCTAAGTCCTATATCCTGTATCAAAATTAAATACAGGGTATCGAAATACCCTGTATCATGAACTTAAGCGTAAAATGTAAAGGTATAACATTTTTTTTGAAAAAAAAATGGGAAGAAATCTTCAGGATCTACAGCTAGGCAGAGTTCTCAGACTTGACACAAAAGTCACATTCCACCAAAAGAAGAAGCGGTAAATTTCACTTCAGTGATGCAGGGATCAGGAAGAGTCTGAGTCTGGCTGGAACGTCTTTGTGGTGACAAGAATGTTCTCTGCCCTGCCCGTATTAGGGTCGGTACCCTGTGCCTTTCAAAGATGTTACCACTGAGGAAACCGAGTAAAGACACGGGATGTCATTCTGTATGAGTTTCCACAATCACGGAATCTAAAATTATCTGAAAACAAAACAACTCATTAGAACGGAGAATGCCAACTAGGATAAATTCCTTTCTTTTAAGAACATTAAATCTCGATTACCCTAAATGCAAAAGACGGGTTAGAATTGAGACTGCCAGTAATGGGTAAGGTAAGTTGTCTGAATCCCCTGTTAGCATGGAGATAAGAATGTGTGTGTATAGGGGCGCCTGGGTGGCTCAGTGGTTAAGCCTCTGCCTTTGGCTCGGGTCATGATCCCAGGGTCTTGGGATCGAGCCCCACATCGGGCTCTCTGCTCAGCGGGGAGCCTGCTTCCCCCTCTCTCTCTGCCTGACTCTCTGCCTAATTGTGATCTCACTCTGTCAAATAAATAAATAAAATCTTTAAAAAAAAAAAAAAGAATGTGTGTGTATATATATTCACAGTCGATATCTTCTAATGTGATTACATTAACCAGCAGAATTCTACAGAGCTATACGAATCTACAGTGTTGTTATGATCTAATCGACATTATTTTGCTCTGTCAGGAAAGTTCACATTTGGTGAACAAATACATCACCTACATACGCAGATCGAATAAATAAATGTTTATATTTTATATTAAAAGAGAAATTTGGGGCTGGGGAAACACTACACACAGATTAAACTTCCTGACTTCAAACATGTTGGGATGAAATGTGTAAACTGCAAGGAAATGAAATCCCTCAAATAAATCCACACACAGTTTCTAATAACTTGGCATGCATTCAAAGTTACACTGGAATGATTTTTTTGATAATTAATAGCAAATTTAATAAATATTCCTATTTTGTAGACAAATAAGGGGTTTCTAAAAATAACCAGAGCCCTGAATTACTCAGAGGAAATGAGAAAAGGCACTGGGAACAATTTTTAGGAACATGCATTGTTCCTGAAATTGCTGAGGAAAAGGATTAGGTTTTACAAAAAGACCACATTGACACACTTTTCTCTTAATAAGGCTAATTTCTTTTTATTTTCTCCAGTGAAGCACTTGGTTTCTGCAGCCTGGTGCCTTCCCCTGGTGAAAAGCCCATCTGTGTTTTCGGTGCACTTTTGCTGGTCTCCCTGGAGAATGCTAATGGAAAGACGTTATTCATGTGCCCAACAATGTCCATCCGAACTGCTACAATTTCTCACGTCATGTTCTTTAGAAACATAAAATCCCTGTAAGCAGTCAACTTCTGTTTGTGATCTATTTTCAGGAACATTTTTACACTGCCTTACTTTTTATGCAACTACTCGTCACACACCCCTTCTGCTCCCTTTCCCAGGGAGCATGGGCACAGCCCTTTTCCACTGGGGATGCCAGCCCATGAAACAAGCAAGCTCCCACAGTATCAAACCCCGGGGCAGGACACTTGCCATGGCATTGAAACCTGGGTGGCGGTGTTTATCCCAAAGTGCATTGGCTGAAAAGAGGCACAAAAGGGAAACAAAAATGAAGTGACTCTTAAGGAATTCTACTCAATATTTTTTCCTGTTCCATGTTGAGAAGACTTTTTTGGGGGGAGGGGGGATTATTTCTGCTTCAGCACAGAACTGACTGAAATGGCTTTGTGCAGAGAAGTAAGTCAACCTCCCAGCCATGCTCTGGGGCACAATGAGTCGGGCTGGCGAGAATACCGAGCACATGTAGCGATTTCTTTTTTTCCAACTGCAGACATTGAATCAAGTCCTCTTGGTGATGCAGATCTGAACTACAGGATCCCAGACTTGTTTTTGCATGTCACTTTCCATGATCTCTACATAGAAGATAACAGAAAGAGCCGGGAGGAACTTCCAATCCCCTGGATAAAGTCCTTTATTTTTTATTTTTTTTTGTGGGGGGGGGTAGTGGTTATCACCTGTTTTTATTTTAAGCAGGTGATGATATCACATTGTGGGTTTAATCTGTATTTCCCCAATGGCTAACGGTGTCCAGCATCTTTTTTTGTGTGTGTCTTTCATCTGTATATTCTTTCCAGTGAAACATCTTTTTGTATGTTTCACTCATAGTCTAACTGCATTTATTTTAATGTAGAGGAATGCCCTGTCTTTCAAAGGTAAAGGAGCGGAGCACAAGTATCTAGATTCTACAGGTACGTTTCCTTTCTTGGAGGGAAGCTTTGCAGGCTGCTAGGCATTGTCGCAAGGCTGGGCTGAAGGCTGAGGGCAGAGTGACTTCCAGCATCCTGACACTGGCCCTTCGGAACCTCAGGGAACCTGGCTGGAGCTCTGGGGCTCTGATCGGCCATCAACCAGTAATGGCTCCCTGCTGTCATTCGGGGTCCGCTGCTTCAGCAGATCCCGGGGCCGGGGGAAGCGACACCTGTGGACGATTCTAGCAAATCCGGGTCCTGGGTGAGCTACATCAGGAAATCACTGCGTACTCAGTGAGTGAGCCTTCAGGAAGGATTTCACTGGATCCTGGGAGGGTTTCTCATCCTTGTCATAACATAGATAGGGTTTCTCATCCTTGTCATAACATAGATAGGGTTTCTCATCCTTGTCATAACAGGCAGAGGAAGACAGGTGCTCATGCTACCTGGGAGGCATTTACAACTCTGCTTTATCTTGAGGACCCTTCAGAAATACTACAATATTTCTTTCCAGCATTGTCCCCCGCCGTGTCTCCGTCAGGTGTCCCTGGCTCTCCGGGCTGCTCTCCACGTCTCTCCACATCCTCCCAGTGTCCCTCTGCCTTTCCCCCATTCAGGCTGAGCTTTCTCTCACATCAGCAATGCTGTTTATTTTAGGCTCCTCATTTCTAAGTGTTTTCTTTCTTTCTAATGTATTTCTTAGACCGCACATCTCCTTTTTTGTCTCTTCCATTAGAGCCATTCATTCCATACTCCGGAAGCATTAGGGTCTAAACCGTATTTCCTTATGGAAATATTCTACCTTTGATTTAAGCCCTCAAAATTTTAGGGTATGAAGCCATCAGCTTTTTAAAAAAAATATGTAATGTGAGCATTTATGTTTATTTTTTAACTCTCTTTACATAGCTTTTATTCATCTTCTTGTCAATGGGGTGGGCGTTGCGGTATTTATCCAGAAGGAGAGGGATTCACATACAAATATGTAGAAGGACATCCAAGAAAAGTGGTGTGCTAAAAGCCAAATCACATAGCCTCAGCGGGCTCCTGTGGCTTGCAGACATGTTGGGGAAGACAGAGGCCAGGTGTCCCATGCTCCTTCTTCCTTGAAGTCGTGCATTAAAGGCTTTATTAATACTGGAGCCACTTAGCAGAAAATGTGCTAAAATCTGCCAGGTGTCGACTCTGTATACATAATGTGCCCTGTTGGATGTTCTCCAAAGGAAGCCCTCTGTAACCAGGGAAATGGGCTTGGGGCCTCCACATCACCAAAATGACCCAGGGATCTTTCTGAGGCTAGGTTTAAAGAATTTAAACACTCACAGTAATTTGCCCAAACGAAAGTCCTGTCCCTATATTCCCGCTGCGTCTAGCTACACGCTATGTGTGTCGGCTGATTTAGAACAGTAATGGATTTGGACCCCCACCACGGCGATGCTCTTTACGTTGGCTGGCAGACTTCTCTTATTCATGACCCTGTCAAGACTGTGGCTCGTGATGAAACACTCCTTCTCTAATACATGAAGCTGTAGGCAAGGACATGTGTGCTTGGGATACTTAAGAAGCCAATATAAGGGTGCATGGCTGGTTCCGCTGGTAGAGCAAGCGACTCTTGATCTCAGGGTCATGAGTTCAAGCCCCAGGTTGGATATGGAGATTACTTTAAAAAACAAAACATTTTTTTTTTTAGAAAGAAGCAGATGTGCTGTAGATGGCACATAGATGTGCTATGGGCGGCCATAGCAAAACACCATAGATTAGGTGGCTTAAACAATAAATATTCCTCAAAGTTCAGGAGCCCGGGAGATCCAAGGTCGAGGTGACAGTCAGCCTGGCTCCCCAGCAAGGGCCAGCTTCCTGGATTGCTGGCCGCACTTTCTTACTGTGGCCTCACATGACAGAGAGCGGTAGGACGGGAGGATGGCTCCTGATGGCTCTTCCAGTGAGGGCATACATCTCATCATAAGGAGTCACCTTGATGACCTCATCTAAACCTAATTAGCTCCAGGAGGCCCCACCTCTTAATGATATATATTATAGGTTGGGGCTTCAACATGGGAAATGGGTGGGAGCAGGTATGAGTCAGTCCATAGCAGGGTCCAATGAGCTAGCTACCTTGTGATGATTTAACTCTCTGTGCATAAATACATTACTAGAATTCAAAAAATTAAAAGTGCTGACTTTGGGGCGACTGGGTGGCTCAGTTGGTTGGGCAACTGCCTTCGGCTCAGGTCATGATCCTTGAGTTCCGGGATCGAGTCCCACATCCGGCTCCCAGCTCCACGGGGAGTCTGCTTCTTCCTCTGACCTTCTCTCCTCTCATGCTCTCTCTCACTTTCTCTCTCTCTCAAATAAATAAATAAAATCTTTAAAAAAATAAAGTGCTGACTCTGGAAGTCCTATGTTTTATGTTTCGGGCTAGACCCTTAAGATGGGAAATGAAGCATCGCTTTGTTTTAGCAGTTTCTCATGATGCGAGGTTTGACATATCGATATGCATATTTCATCCGTGGTAATACACGATAATATTCAACCGTTAAGTATGAGCGTTCGCACAGAAAGCACGCGGCCAGAATGCACGGGACTCAGGACTCTCTAGACATCCCACCAGCGGGAGTCAACGGGCTGAGAAATACAGAGACACACAAACTTAAAAATACAAAGAGAAACATACTTGGTTTCACAGGCTCAGTAACGGTGCATTCTTAGGTGAGTGTAAAGATGTGTCTGTATGGCGGGGGTGGGGGGTGGATTTTAGAGAAACGCAGTTTTATTCTTCGAGCAGAGTCATAGAACAAGCGCATCAGGGCTGGCTCCTGAGTACGACTTCACCAAGAAGCTTCATCGCGCTTCCCCCGGAATTTCTTGGCCAATAATAATTCTGAACACGGTGACACAGACATCACACGGCAAAACCGCACGGCAGAAAACACTGACCACGGCTTCAAAAAATAGCTACGATTGCAAGCATGCTCTCTCGGAGAATGTGGGCCATGATTTATGTCCCTACGAAGCATGGGATTCTAGTCCTCCTCGTACTTTTCTTCAGCTTCCAGGTGCGATATCCTGCCCTCGGCCATTATAATCAGACATCCGCAGTTTCTCCTGTGATTACCAGTTCAGGTGAGTGAGTCGGGCCCACAGAAACACGGAGATGGCACATTCTTACATCCCGTTTGGACCCCCACTTAATGCTGTGTATCTACCTAAACGCACACGCACACACATCTGCACAGACCTTATAGTCTTCAGTCTGTCAGTCAAGCGGAAACTTGGGGGAGAAAAATTAACATTTGTCAAAGAGGGTTGTTTTTGTTTTTGTTTTTTTTGTCAGAGAGGTTTATTAAGACAATTCTGGAGGCTCGACAGGAAAGGTGTTGCTGGGGAACAAGAGCAGCAATGTTGGCAAAAGGCGGCTGGCCAGCTTCCAGATAGGGGTCACCCCCTCCTCTCTACCTGAATTCACCAGGTAGTGAATTCTACTGAATTCTACCTTCCGTGGACTCAGCTCATATGGTCGTCCACACTGCTGCTCTCAGCTCGGAGATTAAATGGAAAACTTTGAAAAGGAAACAGTTTTCATGGTTAGATTTAATTAACAGATCTATTTTATCTCCCCTTGTAAGACACATTGTTCAGAAAGGAATGTTGGTTACATATATATATTTTTTTCTCTTTTTTTCTTCTCCAGGAGGTTATCAGCTTTAAGGAGCCAGAGGGGGGGAAAAATCGCATTTAAAGACTTTCATCCATGCCTCATCTTTTCAAGTCACATTAAAAGCGAGAAGATAGAAACACCCCACTAGTTGCCCAGGTTGGCTTTTGAGTGGGTCAGCTTTCCAGAGTGGAGAGCAGCACCCCTGCCCAGGCGGACATCATTTTTCTTTCTCGGAACCCCTGACATGGTTCAGGTGCTTACGGAGCACACGGCAGCGCTCACATCAAGGACAGCGCTGTCCCCTTTGTGCAGGAGATTCAGTGTTCCTGGAAGAATCAGGCATTCTGCAGCGCAAGAGTCTGGGGACTGATCTCCCCTTTGCACGGGGGTCCCAGACAGCAGCCTCTCTATGAGACCCCTGCTGGGCTCCCGTCGGCCACGTCTCCTGGAAGTCCAGAAAGGTGAGGCAGGCAGGTGCTCTCAAAGAGGATTATTGGCACCGGTGTCTGAACCTCATTTAACAGAATACATTTCAGGGATCTTTTGATCTCTTGAGCTCTCTCAGATGAAAACTTCCCTAGGACCTTGCCTCTTATATCAAAGCTGCATGGGGGGCCAGGGGACTTGAGGTGAGTCTAAAAGAGCCTGTCAACATTCCCAAAGTAAAACCAGACTTGGAAGTATGGGCTGAAGATACCCGTAGTGAATACAAAATCATCCCCTCCCACGCGCAGAGAAGAGGAGGGAAAAAACCTATTTGGTGTTATGACTTAAAAAATGTTTCAAAAAAGGGCCATTAAAATAATGAAATGCATAACTATAAGGCAAATACCCAGCGATAGCAAAAAATGTAAGAATATCACTGAAGCCTAGGATAAATAAAATGCACCGAGTATGCAAAAAAATTAAAAACAAAGAAACAGAAAGCATGAGCGCTTGACAAAATAAAACAAAAAAAGTGTTTAGGGTCAGGGAGGAGAAAGGAAACTTGACAGTATACATACCTACACACACTCACAGACACACCCACTCACACACTCAGGGACGCACACACATGTCTGTGGAAAATAGGAAATATGGTTTTACTTATTTGTGGAACATAAGGGATAACATGGAATACATTAGGAGAAGGGAAGGGGAAATGAAGAGGGGGAAATCAGAGAGAGAGACGAACCATGAGAGACTATGGACTCTGGGGAACACACTGAGGGTTTCAGAGGGGAGGGCAGGGGGATGGGTTATCCCAATGATGGGTATTAAGGAGGTCACGTATTGCATGGAGCACTGAGTGTTACACACAAACAATGAATCTTGGAACACGACATCAAAAACTAATGATGTACTGTATGGGGACTAACATAATAAAAAAATTTAAAAAAAAAAGAAAAAGGGAAATAAATTCTAGTTTATTTATTTTATTTTATTTATTGAGGGGAAAAGAGAACCACACCCAAAAGAAATAGAGAGGAGTGGGATGGAGGAAAGAAGGAAGGAGGGAGGGTGGGGAGGAAGTGGGGAGGACGGAGGGAGGGAGGGAAAGAAAGACAGAAGGCAGGGAGGGTGAAGGGGCATTTCTGGAGCCTACAGAGAGTTACCATTATAGAGATAGTGTAGAGATGATGACTGTAGAAAAGCTTGCTTTGGCATTTGAGAGATGTGGGCCAAATCTTGATTCTCCCACTCAGGAGGTGACCGATCATTCTTGACTTATTCAACGTCACAGAGTCTCAGGACTCTAGGAAAACATGTAAGAATGGTCCAAGGACAGTGTAGACTGCTGTGAGTGGACACAGAATCCGAGTTGGAAGACAGGGCGACTGGTTCAATGCGGAGACCCAGGATTGTGCGCTGGGGGTGGGGCGGTGATGGGGCAGCAGTGGTTCCAAGGGGGGAAGCGTGGTCACAGGAAATGTTCTGGAGACACCCTTCCCAGAAACACCGAAACTGAACGAAGTACAACTTTGAGAGTTGTGTTTGGTACCTTTGTCCACAGAGCCTTCCCAATTCATCGGTGGTGCCTCTGAGGGCCACCCGCTTTCAGCAATGAGCCTGCCTTTCCAATTAGGGTGTTTTGTGGTTTTGCTGCAACCCAGAGGCCCTGTAATCATGCCATTGGGGTGGGAAGGCATCTGTTTACCGAGCACCAAGTCCCTGCATTGTCAGACAAGTAGGGGAAGCCAGTAGAGACCCAGTAAGGGCGAACTGAGCCATTTTGCAGGGTGATCATTACACGATGGAGCTTTTCATGAAGTGCTTGGTCACCTCAGTAGGTGTATGTTAGTGTCACGAAAGCTGGGATCGAAGATACGCTGTGCAGCACCTTTTACTCCTTCCGTTTAGGATGTTCTCTCGACGGGCATTAGAGCTAAATGACTTGTGCTTGTCTCTCTGCCAAACCCTGAAGTAGAAGCTCCTGGACCCATCTGCCTTCATCCGCCCCCCCGCCCTCCAGTGATGTCTGGGTCCCTGCCCTTGACCTCCCGGCACCCCACAATGCTTCTTGGGGCTGTGGCCCTGCTGCCCTGTGTCACTATTCCTGTATTCACTCTCCTGTTCAGTCTGCCGCCAGGTCTGAATTTTGATTTCCGAATGTATCTCGTCATTTCCAGCCGGACCACCTCATCCCTGGCGCCCCAGGGCCTCCCTGCCGGCTTCCCGAGGTCCCTCCTGCTCCACGCCCTCCTCGATCGGCCCTTCAAGTCTCCCTCACATGAGAGGAACACTTTTCATTATAGTTTATCGAGCCCTGGATGCCATTCAGTTGTCCCCAGCTCCACGTCTGTGTCCCAACCTTCCTTCCCCTCATCTGTTGCGCTGCGACCCCGAAGACCTTCCTTTGTTCTGTCAGCACACGGCTCACTTTAGAAAATGACGCTGAACGTGCTGACATCCTTCTTTCCTGCCATAATCGTTTCCTCCTCCCCATCTTTCCCTCGCTCGCCCCATTCCCACATTCTATTTATCTCCAATGAAGTTTGACCTTTCCAAGCCAGAAGAATTTTCTTTGTGAAAGTCCTCCTTAGAGTTTCGACCAAATCCAATACACCCACTTGATGCTTTTCCCCCCACATGAGGCTTTCAGGGTTCCCGAGTAAGTTGTCTTTAGAGTATTTATCACGGTTGCAGTTGTACATTTCCCCATGTGATCGTTAATTAATCTATCTGCGTTTGCTCACTGTTGTGTTCACTATTTATCATGATAACTGTTTACTCACTATGATACCCGAAAGCCACGGGAGGTCTTGGCACTTGACAGATGCTCAGGAAATCCTCATGGGGGGAAGAGGAGGGAAGGAGAGAAGGAATGAGAGCAGGGAGGAAGGAGACTGAAGAAAAGCTCTAAAATGATATATAGCATGTAGCATTTTGATGCTGCACTGTAACTAGTGAAATTATGTATTAACGCCGTAGGTATAAAACAATAGTGACAATAAAATAAAAGAGACATAATCCTTGCCTTCCATTTATTGGCAATCAGAGGCAATCATGATGGTAATAATGCACACACACACCGCCCACATACACGTGAATTAGAGGCTGCCCGAACAGGTTAGATGGAGTCATAACGTCTACAGAGAAGAAATGTGTCTTCGTAACTTAAGAACCACCACGTGTCTATTATCATTTATATAGCCAGGTAGCTATACAATTAAGTAGTTCTTAGTTACTATAAAATTCATGGGCAGTGAGTTGCAGAAAGAATCCTTTTGTTTGAAGGTATCTGATAATACAAACAGAAATTAAAGTGAAGACATCAATTTAGAGTTCACCAGTAAATACGTGGGCTGACCAGGTGTATACCTTGGAAACAGATAATGGGGCATTTCAACATAAGGCATCTGAGGTATTTGAAGGTGTTATGAGGAGGCCTGTTGTTAACAACACGTTAATTCAAAATGCTCTCGATAGCAAGGTTGTCTAGGTCCCTTTATCAGATTTCGAGCAAGTTATTTTTAGCCCATTGTGATAAGGGTCTAGTTTTGCTGGCTTGTGTATCCCCGGTCAGAGCCCCAGATCCTGTCACTGAGAACACATAGTAAGCAGTGATGCTCGACAGATGAGGGGCTGGACGTCCCCAGACGGCATCCACCCCGCGAACCCGCAGAACTGTGACAATAATCCACCAAGTCCAAGTTCAAGGCAGCTCAGCATTTGCCCCACTTACTGTAAACTCTGCCCCCATAATCTTTGTCCAGATGCCCTCACTTACACAGTCCTTTTGTAGGGGACTTTAGGGACACATTGCACTCCTGCTTGCCCGTGCCAGGCCGCCTAACTGCACACCCAGGAAGAGAGGCTTCCTCCGTCTGCAGAAGATGAGCGCACAGGGGAGGGAGGGCCCGCCCTGCTCACCTTGGTTGCAACGCACACACTTCCATCGGGTGAACATTATTCACCTCAGAAAGACCCTTCTTAGTGATCAAGCCTTAGAACTAGTTTTGGCTTATGCCCACTTTTGAAAAACATTAAAATATTGAGCTTCTCTTTAGTGTTGTTGAAATTCAGAATATAAAAGACACCATGCTTATTAAAAAAAACTCAAAGCTGCTCAGAGTCCACAGTCTCTCATGGTTTGGAGGGGAGGGGGTGGGGGGTTGGGCGAGCCTGGTGGTGGGTACGGAGAAGGGCACCTATTGCATGGAGCACTGGGTGTGGTGCATGAACAATCAATCTTGTAACGCTGAAAAAAATAAAATAAACATATTTGGGGGAAAAAAACTCAAAGTACTTCAGTTCTGTGTATTTTTAGACTAAACATAGTCCCATACAAGCCATACCCATCTCTGTTCTAGAACTTTTTTTTAAAGATTTTATTTATTTGACGGAGAGAGAGAGATCACAAGTAGGCAGAGAGGCAGGCCAAGGGAGAGAGGGAAGCAGGCTCCCTGCTGAGCAGAGAGCCCGATGCGGGGCTCGAACCCAGGACCCTGAGATCATGATCTGAACCGAAGGCAGAGGCTTTAACCCACTGAGCCACCCCGGCGCCCCCTGTTCTAGAATTTGATGAGTCCAACCTTTACTTCTGACACTGGGCCCAAAGTTCCTATTTTGGGTCCAAACAAAGTGTTTTTCATACTCCAAAAACTACAGTAAGCCCTCTTAATCTTCTTTCTTCTTCAGTGATCATTTTTTTCCACAAAAAGATAATCACTTACTAAAGGGTTAGAAGGATTGAATAACAAAACTATCTAAAAGAGCCCAGACACTCAGAAAATGTTTACTGAGTCTGAAATGTATTGGTTTCTATAACTACTTAATTTCTTTAAATGAAGCTTATGCATAAATACATAAATTATGTAAAATGCATGTGTAGTTGAAATGCTCATTTATTGATTTTTGAAATGGATGGCCATTTCCCAAATTAATCACAAGTTGTTTTATCTACCAAAATGCAGATGTAAAACCACATTTCTATAATAGTAGATATAACAGCTTGTAATCTGTCTGAAGATCCTTCAAGCATTCTTATTAATGTATGCAAATGATGTGAATAAAACAATATGCCATGAAAGAGTAAAAGTTGCAGGGTCTTAGGTGAAAGGGCAATGATAAATTTCAACGGCGTATTTCGAATCCGCACTGTGCTTAGAATCATTTCTGATCAATTTGTGCATGCGGAAATGCACGCACTTGCTGAATCTGAGAAATATGTGTTATTTTGTCACCTAGATTGGATGAGGAGAATTCTACCTAGAAAAATGAGTCTAGGAAGTAATATGAATCTGAAAGTGCTGGGTCACTTAATTCAACCTCCAACCTATCCCTCCTAATGTTACTCTCCAATATGAATGTATTTTCCCGTGACTCCCTTCACTCCGTGAAAGGATGCGCCGTGAGAAACCGTGTTCTCATCTCTGAGCGTTCACATGTGACAGCTCTGGGCAAGTGCATTAAATCATGGTGTGGGGGGAAAGAGGAAACCAGAGAGGGATTGGAGATGGTGAGCTGAGTAGATGGCGGGCCAACACGTTTTCAGTTTTTAATGTGAATACAAGAACACACAACACACAGACATATGTCATAGAAAATAATGAATGTCTCTTCTGAATCATGAAGATGAAAATACAGTTTTTTAGGACATGGGCATGAACTGCCAATGAGGCTTCTTCAAAAGGGACTTGATCCTTGGCAAGTGGATTGTCTTTGGTAAATGAGAGCAATCATACGATGCGAAGACCCCAAATATCTAGAGGGATGGATGTATTTAACCTTTTTTTTAACTTCTACTTCATATTCTTTTTTTTTCTACTTCATATTCTTAAATTTGATAAGAGGTACTCCCTTATCTGACTTAAGGAGAGTTGAGGAAGCAAAATTTCAGTGGGCTTCTAATTTCAGTGGGCTTTACCGCTGTCACTGCCCCCCCCCCATCCAGTTTCCTCTCTCTCCTTCTTAAAACCCCAGCTCCTCCAGTTTTCAGATTTCAGGGAAGTGAATCCACTCTATTGCTGGCATAGACCTCAGTAGGCAGAAGCCAGTTAGCAATGGCTATGCCTCCCAATGGCTGTGAGGCCGCGTACTCAAATCAAGTTGCCACATTGTCCTGGTTGAGCCCATTGGGTCCTACTAGATGCACAGCCCCTCTGGGAGGGGCTTTTCGAGCCTATATCTCGTCCCTCTCCTGCTCAGAGTCCAGCCCCTATGTCCGCCCATTTAATATGCACTGAAGGACACACCTGACCCAGCCTGGTCTTGTCAGAGATGTGGAGTCAGGATTGGGGGAGGCTAATCCGCTCATTACCGACTGACCCAGGAAAGCAAACTTGGCAACTAGGGGAATGTTGTTTTCAAACCATTCACAGAGAAGCTGAGAAAGCCCTTCTGCAGAGTCAAGGTAATGACCGTGAATCTTGCAGACATGTAGGTTCCCAAAGCGTGGGACCAACCCGTCAGGCCTGCCGCACTGCCTCCTTCCTGCCCGCGAGGGGTCCGCATGCCCTGAGAGGGAGGTGCCCCGTGTTTCCTGCAATAGCTCAGATGTGGCTCTGCTCTTTCCATCTCTCTCTAGATGCTAAACTACGGAAACATTCGCAAAATGCCAACAAAGAAGGAGTAGAGATTTACTTCCTGGACCGTGAATCTATGCATTTTGGATCATTAACCTCCTTCAAAAGCTATAAAGAAATAATTAGCAATGTGAGTAGAATATCATGTACAAGGTGATTTGTTTTAAGACAAAGGATTATTTATTATAGTGAAGTTTGAGAAAATACTCACTATTACTGATTGGATATTGTGTAAATAGATCACTGTAGGTGGACATGATGGCCTTTTACAAACTTTTTAAATACATTTTTTTAGCAACATTTAAAAAGCTGGGGAATTTTGTACAAGTGAAAAAGCAGGGGTGGCTGGGTGGCTCAGTTGGTTGAATTGAGTGTCTGCCTTCAGCTCAGGTCATGATCCCAGGGTCCCAGGATCGAGCCCCACATCGGGCTCCCTGCTCAGTGAGAAGCCTACTTCCCCCTCTGCCTGGTGCTCCCCCTGCTTGTGCTCTCGCTCCCTCTCTCTCTCTGCCAAATAAATAAATAAAAATATATTAAAAAGTAAGAAAAAGCAGAAGCAAAATGACAACTTTTTCATATATGAATAGACATAGGAAAATTAAAGACTACAATAAACTTGAGTACCAGCCAGTTCTATGAATAAGGACATTACAGATACAACTTGTTTTCTTCTATATGTTTGAAAAATCTTCCTACAAAAATTGCCCGTTGATTTTTAATGATAAAAAATAGGATAGATGACCTGGTACAAATAGGGTTTTCTGTTTATCTCACAACTTATAACACACCATCTTTCCCACCTAGTTTATGTTCTCCAAATTCTAATAGTTTTCAAAGCTTAAGGCTGGCATCTTATTCTTAGGATTACTATATGTAAATTAATTATATCTCTTTTGCTAATTAATTATATACAATTTAATATTTTGTAATAATTATATATATAAAATATTATCTTTATATATTCATGTATATTTTCACCATAACTAGTCAGTTGTTTATTATTTAGTTCACATGTAAAGTATGTTTTCTAAGGATTATATTAGCTTGCGATGATTGTTTAATGATAAAACTGTCTTATAGAGAGAACCATTTTCAAATCCAGGTTTTGCCCTGGACATACTTAGTACGTTGTCTAAGTTAATCTACTTGAACACTTTCGTGTACATAAAGGTTAATATTATCAGAACCTAAGAATGATCCCTAAGGTATTAAGTGTAAAAATATATGCAAAATACCATCAGCATTGGTTTCCTGCCTCCTTAAGGAGAAAAATAACAAACATAAAAATATCTTCAACTTTAAGTCATTCGTCATAAATTGTCAGTAAGTCAATTTTGCATTTTCAATTCTTGAAAACAGTAAAACAGTAAGTGAAAAAAAAAAGACGCATTGTTCATCCACGTAAAAGAAATAACACACATAAAGGTGCATTAGTTTTTCCTGTTTCACTAATCAATCAGTTAAGGAAATGATAAAATTGCATAGTAGGAATGCCTTTTACATTTTACCAGCTGTCTCCAATCAATAAAAGAGAAGGGTCTTTTCCCCTTGGTGGGGAAAGGTGATTGGAGGACAGAAGAAATAAGGTCACCTGACTCAGAAACCAGGTTATGCAGTGTCTTCGTCTGTAAGTCCTGCCCTGCCTTGCTATGTCAGGACTCTACTTCGTGTCCTAAAAATGAACTCTACGAAGAGGAGTGACACAAATTCATAATATATACTATAAGCAAACTTGGTGAACGAGAAAGGGTATAGAGAATCTCAAATAAGAACGAAGTTTAGGAAGGAATTGAAAGATGAAAACAAAGACAAATATACAAATATATTCCATAAAAACAGCATAACAAAAATGGACATTTTATATATCTATATACCCATATACATACATTATATGTACATTATATATGTATATATACGTATTATATATGCAAACACACAGATACACGCATATCAGAGTGCAACCTGATGAATAATCTTTTAATTGAGACATGATAAAACAATTCCATTTGAAAATTTAGTGAAGGGAGGTGAAATTCTAAAACAAACTCTGAACACATTTTGGCAACACTGTGTTTTAAAATCGGTCGGTGAGAATATAATACTTATTTATAGGTTTGGTGACAGAGACTGACTTCTCTTTGGGCAGTGGAGACAGATTTCCAGGACGGAGAACTATGTGAAGGGATTTAATAGTGTTCCCTTTGAAAGTGCTGACCTTGTCGTGACCAAGAATCAAGCCTGTAAAGACTATTCATTTTTAAACTTTATTGTTTCAGCCTACTTCCACCATATTGTTTTCCAAAGGGAACTAATTAGCAATTTTATCTCATCTGGAATATGTAAGGAGTCCCATTTTCCTTTTCATTATGTACTTTATACCAGAATAATGAATGGAGCCTCCAGCTTCTGTCTTCTCTACCTTCTAGAAGAGAAACAGTTATGGCCGCCTTTTCTCATAACTCATGCATGGAATTAGCAAAGCCCTTCTGACTGAGCTGCATGGTTTTTCTTTTTGGCAGGTGCAGAGAGTGATGGATGGAACACTTCCTTTTCAGGGGGCTGGTTGACATAAACATACATACAAACACATCCTTGCCGATAGTATGCTATTTGGAATGTTAAGACCATGGATTGGTAAATGTGGATTGAAGGTGAGGGAGAAAAGGGAGGAGGCACACACTTGAAGGGGCCATGACCCAAGACCAGGGGACAGGGGTGTGTCTTCCCACACTGGGAAAAGAGAGAGGTATTTGTAAGTGGAGGGGACATGTGTCCAGTCCCAGATGGCCCTGGAGGTGGATGGAGCACTCATGATTCTGGCACATGGCTGACCACTAGTGAATTCTACGCACTTATGAAAACCATCTTCTGGGGCTGAGCTTCAGGTGATCAAGCTAACAGTGAAAGTTAACTCTTTGCTTGCTAAGAGTTGCTATAACAACCAATCTTGGAGGACTGGCAGAGAAGAGTGCCACTGACAACCGAAGAAACAGAAGTCTTGAGTGGGAGCACTGAAACCAAGGATGAGGCATTCTGCAGACCTCAGTCCTGGTCCCACACCCACAGGAAGCTCGCACCATCAGATGAAGGGCTGTCTTACTAATGACTCTGTCCAGATATCGTTAGACAGGTACATGGTGGGGGCAGTGCACAAGCAGGTTTAACTGGACTTGAGTAAAGTAAGCCATACGCTGTATCCTGCAAATATCATAGAAAAAACACCCATCCAAGCTGAAATAACCTTAATGCAAAGTCGATGATTTATATCAATATTAACTCTAACCAGTCAATTCATTGTGGAGGACGTATTAGAGGACATGACTTTTGGCACTGTTTCGGGGATATTTGGAATAGAATCTGCTGAAATTTTATGTAAGCTATATGAGAACTGAACAAGAGAGATACTTAATCCGTAACTACTTTTCTCAGTGAATTATAAAGAAGTTACGCAAGCCTAAATCAGTGTAGGCTTAAGATAGGCCGCCACTGTTTTTGATCTTTCAAAGACAGCCAAGGTGAGAGTTACCTCCCTTTTCCACCAATGCTTTCAGCGTGCAAGAGCGTGCATGCACACACGCACACGCACACACACACACACACACACACTCACTCATCTCCCCAGAGGTCTGGCAGTTGGGGTCGGTCTGGATAAGTGTAGGTCTTCTGTGAAATCAGATGGCTGACGTTTCACGTCCTGAGAATTTAATGCTGCTTGTCCAAAGTTTTCTTCACTTGTATGCATTTCAGAATCCTTCCCCATTATTATGAGATATTTAATTGATTATCCTGAGGATCTGTTCCTTCTCTTCCCCAGTTGTAGGACCTTATACAACTCACATAGGAATTGGAAGACTGTATTATTCTTTTTAAGGTACTTGACTCTAGAAGCTTGCTCTGAGTGTACTAGAAGAGTCTAGTTTCTTTAGATATTAAATATCAGTTCATATATCTTAAGATATCTTAGCGAATTCTATATGAATTCTTAGTGAATTCTATTCAGATATGTCTTACATCTTAATAGAACTCTATATCAGTTCTAATATCTTAATCTCAGCCCCAGATACAAATTCTAAGATGCATATTGATTTAAAGGACTATCTCAGTGAGGGTAAGTAAGCAAGCATGGACTTGACCTGAAGATCAATGGATGAAAACTGAAAAGCCATCTATGCCCACAGTGATCGGATATGATGCTGAGTCTGGTCTAGCGACGTGCCCCCTACAATGCCCTAGCAAGGAGGGGCAGTCACCCGCATTCCCTGTAGCCAGCGGGGATAAGCTTGGGTACTGCGATAATAAGCAGGATGGATTGAATTTCATTAAAATACTAAGGAAAATCCTCCAAAATGGTTCTTAATTAAATGGTCTCCATCTAAGCAGCAGCCAAAGTGTGAACATTCCCTACTTTCTATTCAACTGAATGTCATATTGACTTCAAAGCCTATGGGGGGCCTTTAACTAATAACAATGCTTCCTATTTACATAGTTCTCTTCATATGAGATCCATGCAGTGCTTTACAAATATCTTATTACCTCATACAGGGGGTCAATTACAGAGCAGAGGATAGAACCTAAGACTTAGAACCCCCTTAGAACTAGTCGTTCATGAGATGAGTTCTAATTGAGCATCAGAAGTAGTCTCCTGTTACAGGCATGTTAGATGGGGAAAATAAAGTTTGGCAGGAATTTTTTTTTGACATGTCAATATCTTAACAGCACAAAAAAAGGGAGTGCCCATTAAATCTTCATTTCCAGTTTTCAAAACCAGCTAAATGCTTATTCTGATATCAACAACCAATGATAAATTATAGGACCAAATTATCTGATCACATGAATATCATCTTCTGGTGTTCACAGAAAGAAACATTTTCAAGTAGCCAGCAAATAATTTCATTGAGTAAATTCAACAATAAATTTCCCAAACCCAGTAGATAAGTTAGTAATCTTGTCTTTCCCAAATTCAGCAAATAGTGCAGGCTCTAAATCTAGAAATTTCAGTGTGTGCATACTTCTGTTCTTATGCCTCATTGTTGGGTGCTTTTGCATATATTACATTGATAACAGTATCAATTAAAACAGTAAATTCCTAGATTTTGGATATACGGAGAGGTAAATTTTAGCATTGCTAGCTTAAGTTGTGATATCAATAATACTTTCTTGGATGATTAACTTTAAAGAATTATTAACTTTAAAGAGTATTAACTTTAAAGAGTCTTAACTTGATCATACACTTCATAAGAAACTAGAAAATATAATATTAGGTGTAAAGTCATAATAGAAAAGGTTTGGTGAAAGAAGCCTTTTATTTCTGAGATAGTTCTTGGACATATTCTTGAAAATTTTTTTAAGTGCCCTATGTACAATTATGAATATTTGTGGCCAAAACATTTTTTGAAAAGCTGAGGAACATATTTAGTAATGTCCTCGTAGTTCAGAAAATAGACAAAGGTACAAAGAGAAATAATATGTCCATGCCAACAAAACAAGTCATTTTTTCCCCCCAAATGCCTTTGCTTTGCTTCCCGGCCTGTGCACGGTACATCGTTGGCTATAGTCCCCCATACCTCACATTCTTCTTCTATAAGTCCGTTAATAGTGTCAAACTGACTCCATAGGAATTCCTCTATGGAATCCCAATAGCGCCTTTTATGGCGTCTTGATTACTTAAGTCATCGTATGTTTGTATGAATGATTAAAACCATTAAGTAGATTCAAAGGAAAACCTCCATTCGAGGACTAGCTACAAATGTTACCATTTTCCCCCTTCAGGAAGTGGGCTCTATTACCATATTTAAACACAGTGCAAACAAATTAAAAATAAATCCAAGTTCTGGGTTCAGAGAAGAGAATGCACCAGAAGCACAATGAAAGTTCCACAGTGAGGACTGCAAAGTACTCTGTGGTCCATGGATCTATTTCAGACTATTTCATTACACACTGAAAGATTTAGTACAAAGCTCATAATTTACTATCAGAATGTAGTTATTTGTCAACATAGTACATTGTTTTTTTTTTAACTTTGTAACATTTTAGGGATATCAAATTTTTAGTTCAATAAGAATATTATAAATATATATCACACTGGGATTCCCCCTTGCCTCAAAATCCTAAAGAAAAGTATGAAGCAGTTTGGTGACCTATTTTAAATAAAAAGCCTATAAACATTAAAACAGCTACTTCTCACTTTCTCTGTGCCTGCACAAACTAGAGAGGGGTGTTATTGGACATTCAGACTTTCAAGTGATCAAAGAGATAAAACTGCAGAATTTGAGGAAATAGCAGAATCTTTATTTTTAAAATTGGTATTAGATGATAAATTAGGATTTTTGTGTGACATTCCTTGGAAAAATTTCAGCTACGGCGTGACAGTAAATTCCAGAAACGCTGAATTCTAAGTCAAGAGATTCTCTATATGCAGATGTATGCTTGTCCCTAAATCACGTAAAAAGAGTTATTAACACCCGCATTAGTCCCAGATTTGCAATTTCACTTTACAAATTGAGTAATTACATTGGAACCTTTTTATAGGGATCTGAAATCTTGAAATTATCATTCTATTATGCCATGAAATATTCACCTTTAAAATTGTTACCTGAATATTTTTTTTGTTACCTGAATATTTTTAAATACTTTTTTTTCCATCTTTAAGATGAAATAAAATTGCACACAGCATTTCAACTGGGAGTGAAGGACAGCTAAGAAATCCACGAATGTTACCAAAAGAAACTGCAATCAGCAGCAAACTCATAGTGATGTACTGCTAAGCACAAATGAAACTCGAAAGCCAACTTGTCAGCAGAATGAATAGGGGGATAGTCTGAATTTCAGCGGTAAGCCTTACTTTAATTTTCTTCCCTGATAACCTTTAGCACAGGCTGTTATTTCAAAGTCACTTGGACGACTCACCTAGATAGACACTTATTTCCAAAGAAACCACCTTCTTGCAACATATTTGGTAATTATATTCATCTTGATAACATCCTTCTTGACAATTTTATCATTGATGGAACTCTCGGCCTGTGAAGGTGATTTGGATTTTCCCCCTTCCTGACCTTATGTTCTGTGACGAGCATTCTGTAGAGCAAATACCATTTGTTATGTTATCTTGGGAAATGGCTGCACTTCTTCCAGGAACTGCAGCAAAAACTGTTTCGTTTCTTCAGTCCCTCTCTGCCTGTCAAGACCACATTAATGGAGTGGAAGGAAGGTCCCTTGCCTCTTTCAACTTCGCTTATTTTCAACCTGATTTCATTAAGGTCCAGGCACACTTTATAGGGATGTATGGGATTATATGGCCATCAAGCCCAGGATTGGAATTTTCCAAGTTTGACCTTCATATCATCGTTCAAATCTAACCACAGCAGAGAAAGTTGAAAAGGTTTTAAATCAGCCAGTGTTTTCACATTTCTCAAACATGTTCCAATAATCTGGCAGAGAGTGTGAACTTTGTGGACCTTTTCTCCTCGTTCTCCGTAATCGGTTCATGGAAAATAAACTGGCGCCGTCCTCTTCTGTCATCCAACTAATTCCATCTACAGGGGACACCCGTCCCAACCAGGGGCCAGTCATACCAACGCGGACGCTGCCAATGACAACCTGGGGGACACAAGCCATCCCGCACACCCGGCTGCCATCTGGCTCCAACCTCCACCTGGCCAACCCTTTCCTCTTTGTCTCCCTGGAAAGCAGCAGCCTCTGGCCCAGACCCTCCAGGGGAATCAGACCAACCGACCTCAACCAAGTCCCCTCAAAAGCAGCCCCCCACAAGCCAAATTCTAATATGGTAGATGGTAACCTAATATGGTTAATGAGGTATGAACTCATTAATAAACTTGTTTTAATACCACTGCCAATTAAAACACTAAGGCGAAGAGAGGATGTGATGAATCCCTGAGTGGCTAATCAATGTGTTTCCTATCATTTGATAGATTTAGTGTGAGGACCTTCTGCCCCTTACGTCATGATTCTCCTGACTAGTCAGCAACAAATTTAGAATCACAAATACACACTTCCAAGAAACATTCTTAAGAGCCACTAATATGACCATATTTCTTTTGCTAATCACTCACAATTATTTAATGTAGAATTTCTTGTCTATTTTTTTTTAAAGATTTTATTTATTTATTTATTTATTTATTTATTTATTTATTTATTTATTTATTAGGAAAGAGAGAGAGTGAGAGAGAGAAGGTCAGAGTGAGAAGCGGACTCCCCATGGAGCTGGGAGCCCGATGTGGGACTCTATCCCGGGACTCCGGGATCATGACCTGAGCCGAAGGCAGTCGCTCAACCAACTGCGCCACCCAGGGGCCCTTTTCTTGTCTATTTTGAGGAATGAAAAGAAAGAACCTTATTTTGAGAAACCCATTAAGGGAAATTTAAATAATACATCAAAGAAGAAAGTATTTTAAAAAACAAACAAACAAAAACAAAAAAACAAAACAAAACAAAAACCTCAGATTCTATTTCCCAAACACAAGTCCCGGTTGCTTTCTCTCGCTACATTTCAGTGTTGAAACTGTCCTTGGAGCTCATGGTTGTGCTGGGGACCTGGAGGGTAAGGGAGTGGAGAAGCAAAAAAACTCAAGAAGCAATGCTGAGTTGAAGTATAGACATCAGCCAGATGGAAAAGACTAGGAAGAAGGAAGACCAGAAAGAGTGTGTCAACCATGGGAAGAACACAACCAGAGTTCCTAAAGCTTCTGTCCCCGTGTTCCTGGCACAGAGAGCATCCCTGGGAAGCACTATGGAGACTTTTGTCCACCCACAAACTGAGGCTAGATGTTGCAATATCACAAGGGGTGCCTTTACACTTCCTCTCAGAAGTTCTCAATTCCCAATGGAAACACCGGTCTCAGTCTTGCTCTGTCCTCAAGCTCCTCATATTCCTCTACTCAGCTAGTGTTTGAGTACCAAAATGCGAGACTCTCTGCTCAGTCCTGCAGCATATTGATGAGCAAGAAAGGCTTCAGTTCCCAACAAGAACACGTTCATCAAGTGGTGGGTAGGAAGGGAAGAGAAGAGAAGCTCATTCAAGGAACTGAGTAACTCTGGCACCATGTATGAAGAGGCATGAAGCTCATGTAAGCCCAGTGGAGAGAAACATTTGGGGTAGGGGGGTTTTCTGGAGGTGTGTTTCAGTAGGCTTGGCCTCAACTATCCTCACTTCATCAGCTCTTTGACCCCATGGTCCACAAACTATGTGGGAATAACAATCCTATGCTGTTCCTTTTCTTTTTAAATATTTTTGGCTGTCCCCTTTAATCTTACTGATTTTTTGCACTTATTTTAAATAATTTAAATATATCCAGAGTAGGACTGAAATTGAACAACTGAATTTTTCTCTTTCTGTTAGATCTGCTCAAATGTGCGACCCTTCCCATTTGTACCAATTTCTCAGCACTGAGTCCCCTTTTTCTAACTTCTTTGTAAATTTTAAATTCCATAGAGTTAGCACACAGTGTGGTATTAGCTTTTGGGGTACAATATAGTGATTCACTAGTTCCATACAACACCCGGTGCTCCTCACAGCAAGTGTACTCCTTCATCCCCATCACCTATTTCCTCCAACCCTCGCTCACCTCCACTTTGGTCACCATCAGTTTCTTCTCTAGAGTTAAGAGTCTGTTTCTTGATGTGTCTCTCTTTTTTCCCCTTTGCTCATGTTTTTCTTTTGTGTGTTTTTTAAATTCCACATATGAATGAGGTCTGCCTTTCTCTGGCTTATCTCTCTTAGCATTATACTCTCTGGTTCCATCCACCTCATTGCAAATGGCAAGATTCTACTCTTTTTTATGGCTGAGGAATATTGCATTATATATATACCACATCTTCTTTAGCCATTCGTCAATCAAATGCATGGGCTGCCTCCATATCTTGGCTATTTTAATAATTCTGCAATAAACAAAGGAGGTGCATGCAACCCTTTGAATTAATGTTTTAATCTTTTGGGTAAAGACTTAGTAGCACTTATTCTCTTTACACCCTCTAATTTCTGACTTTTCTTTCCACACTAATAAAAGGGATTAAAGCTCTCTTCCAAGGTTCCCAGTGATTTCTTATTGGCCATGTCACTTTGTGCATGTAGCATATGAGTGGCATCTTGGTCAAACTTTCAACTTCCAGAATTCTTGCTCTGAAACATGTCCTCCAGATTGTAGCCAAGAAAGCGTACCTAAAGCACCATACTGTCCTCATTTCTGTGCTCATAATTTGCCACGACCTTCATGCCACTGCATTAATAGATCCTATAACTAAGCTTCACTGAGTTCTTCAACTTTGCCTTTCCTTACTAGAACTGTCTTGTCTCACCAAGCTAGTCGATTCGTCACACTCAAACACGGAATCTTCACTTTGACCACCATGGCCTGTCCAGTGCTGAACAATTTGCATTGAATATATTTCCTCCTTCTTTCTCTACATTACCATAGTCCTTTCATTTCCCACGTGCAACTTATCTGTTTTGTAGAGGTTTCTCTGACTACATCAACCCATGATGTCCTCCTATCTGCTATGACTCTGGGTGGCATTTACGGGCTGCACCACTAGCACTGGGACCATCTATTGAGCCTTATTTCTTCGGTTGATGTTTGACAAGGTGGATCACTTAAGAGTGAGTGGGGTGACTGACCCATCTGCATTTTCCATTCACGTATATGAGTCACATACAAATTATTTGATTTGAAAATTCCAACTACTCATCAGTGACCAGTGATATCTATTCAGATCTGTTGACTTATTACCTTTATTTCTTATATGGTTCCTGTAAAATATTTTTGCCTGGATATTTTAATTTTAAAATTATCAGCAAGTCATTATCCTGATTAGCGGTCCTGACTTCTCTCAGTATTAGAACGCCTTTGTATGTGTCATAGTGAATTCTATTTTAAGTTATAGTAGAATCAAGCAGATTTATGGTTAGGGACTTGGGTTCTAGGAGAAGGACACCTACATTTCATCCTGGGTTGTTAATAAATCTCCATCTTAAAAACAGGGATTGCAATAGTATCTAAGTCATGACCAGTCATGAGGCTTAATGAAAGGTAATGCACGTATAGTTCTTTCTACGTGATAATCACTCCATGAATGATGGGTCCCTAGAAGTCCAGCATATTTATAGAGGCTGCTGTATCACACATGGATGAAAGTGAATTCCTCTTTACTACTCTGAGTTATTAGCTACGTGGCACTTTTCTCCTTCATCTAATTTTTCTTTTTTCGCTGCCTCTTCGCACGTAAACGAGAACTCTATCTTTGTTCTATCACTAGTGTGGAGAATAGTGGCTGGCACCTGACATCCTTGTTGAATGGCTGAAAAATTAGCTGAATAAGTGAATCCATGGCCATCCAGAATTGTCAAATTTCATTTTATAAAAATCACAAAATGTAGGCATGAACAGAGCCATCAACTAAGTTCTGGAACATGTGAATGGAACATGCAGAAGGGAGTTTGAACCTGGGACACACACTTACCAAAAGACCCCGAGGAAGTCCTCAAGCATTGGCTGAAAGTAGGGGTGCCACGTGGAGTTGTGCTCTGATAGGTATTTACGATGATGCTTTCATTCCTCCAACCCCCGCTGGCCAGATCATTTCTGAGCTCCCAGATGAGTTTGTTTTAGCAGGCCCAGTGATGCAAAAAATTTGGCAGCTATTTATATGATATATTCCTTTGGCTTTAGGTGCAATCCTCTGTCCTGTACTGTTTACTCAAGGGGGGAATGTTGACCAAAAAAATTAGGGTGTCCAAGTGACCACTGACTAGGGCTCAGCCAATAAGTTCAAATTATGAGGCCAAAGGTGATTTAACAGGGACAGATATTAGTGGCTGGTGACATGATTTCTCTGGACAGTTTTAATTACCAGACATGAGAGCCTTGAAATATGGGGATGACTTAATAGCTCAAAGTACAACAGGGAAGCCTTAGTCATTTGGCATAATAAACTGTGATGAAGTATGAGCACATTCTATAAGCAGCAAACACACTCAGCCTTAATTTCATAATTAGTAAATTGCATGATATTTGCAACTTCTCATATAAGATGTAAAAGAACATTCTGCATTTAAGAATAATTTAGACAGCCAATCACATTTAAAAACTTGGTCCTGTCACAGCACAGGGTGCTGTTTTAGTCCAAATAATCGTTTCCATCTGTAATTTTTACTGAACATTTAATATGCACACAGAAGGAATAAGATTGTGACACTGGAATGGTACAATCAAAATATTAAGAAAAGTGTTAAAAGTAAGTTAAATGCAACTATTTTCCAAATCTATGGACGTTTTCGGGTTTAATGCTTCATTCGGTTTCCTTTTTTTTTTTTTTTTAAAGAGAACCTTACACGATAAGCCACAAACTCCTTGACATCTGCTTCTTTGTCTAAGTCAATATAACAACTGATCCTTCATTGGTATTAAAAATTCAGTGTCAGCTTGAAGAGATGTGTTGAGCATTTTATAAATGTCCTTTCAAAGGTGTCTGCGATGGAACAATATGCTCACATATGAAAGTGTTTGTAGAATGTCAAATGACACAGTTTTCGGTCCTGCTTGTCTCAAAGTTCTTAATAAGTTTTGGGTACTTGAGAGAGGGACACAAGGACAGCGTTCATAGATTTCCTTCTATCTTCCCTTAACTATAGAACCTGTACCTATATAAAAGTTGTAGGTGACAACTTGAAGTTTTTGGCTTTCATGTGGTGTGTACGTGTGTACAGCATGTGTGGTGGAAGGTATTCGTTGCGTATGTGGTGGTTGTGTATTGGGGTGTGAGGCGTGTTCTGTGAGCTATGCGATGTGTACTTTGTGTAAGTTTGGTGCGCGTGTGTGGGCGTGGCGTGAGGTGTGTGGGCGTGGCGTGAGGTGTGTGGGCGTGGTGTGTACTGCCTGAGCTGTGTGTGGGCGTGGCGTGAGATGTGTGGGCGTGGCGTGTACTGCCTGAGCTGTGTGTGGGCGTGGCGTGAGGTGTGTGGGCATGGCGTGAGGTGTGTGGGCGTGGCGTGTATAGTGTGCGGTGTTTGCTGTGCATGTGGCACTTGTGTGTGTGTGCTGTGTTGTGATGACTATGTATGGTGTGTGCGTGTGAGGGTGTGCGGGCAGTTTGATAAACTGAGGCACGGACATAGCCGTGCCTGTAAGCATCGGGGAGCAGTGACTTGGAGGCACTTTCTGAATGCTCCAGCTGAACGCTCCTTCTCTGAGCCACCTGCTCGGGCGTCTTTGAGAGAAGCTCCTTGCACAAGACCTCCACATACCACTCTTCCCATTTCCTGAGCAAAGAACACACACTTTCTCTGAAACGGGCCGGGACTTGCAGCTTGCAAGCTGACAGGTGACCAGGGATGGAAGAGCACTGCAGTTCCACAGGTGTGCAGAGGACGCAGCATTTGTACCTCTGGGAGGGAAGCCGAGAGCCGCCAAGGGCGGGCCGCTGGCTCCGCAGGGAAGTGAAACCAGCAGAGTCCCCACTTCCCTGATGGTGAAATGGGGCCTAGGGGCGTCGGACTCCGGCTGGTGAGGGGATGAGAGGGCGCTGTTTCTCTAGTGAACTGCTCCTGTTACGAGTGAATCATTACCGTGCATCTGAATGCTGAATGCCCCAGGTGCCAGCCGTTCTAACCTGTCTGTGTTGGTGTTAGGGCCATTCACCTTTCTTACCTTAAAAAAAATTCATCCTATAAAAGCAATTAGAGCTGCCTGCAACCTGCAACTTTTCCTTTTAACGTGAAAAGTCCTAACCAACTGCTTTACCTCCATTTTACTGTCCTGATCTTAAACACGTGCACACGCACGCCAGACTCCAAGGTGACCATCCCCCCAACACTAGTTGGTAGGTTCCTCCTTTCCTCCCCATGGCCCTGCTTTGTCAGCACTGACTCTGTCTTTGACCAACTGGATCTTGTCCGTAGCCCTGGGAAAGCGTTCTTTAGTGTGGACATCCTCCTAGATTTCTAGACTTTCCTGTTTCTATCAGTCAGTCAGTGACTTGTAGGACACCGTATTTGGGAAGATTACTTCTGTTATTTCCTGTGGCCCTCAAAGCCTGCTTGGTGCCCACTGCAGTCAAATACTTCCCTTTTCTTAAAGGATATTTTCCAAATGGTCTATCTTGGATTTCATCCATCCTCTTCCGCTTCTATACCCACATGACCTCTCTTAAGCAGATTGCTTTACTCTATTGCTGACACTGAATATAAAGTTGCCTCCAAACCCTAATGTCTGAGAAGAGCCAGAGCTCACCCTTCTTACCACCAGTCACTCTGTCCTTCAGGGGCCATGAACCCCTGACACGACCCAGATTATATACCATCTTCTATAGAGTTTTACCCAAATCTACTTGTCCTAGCAGAGGTTAGGACCGCCGGTCCAACACAAAGCATGTGCTATTCTCTGCACTAACCCTTGAAAGTAGACTTTCTCATTTAACTGGTAAGAATATAAACACAAGAGATCTCATTACCTGTATCTCCTAAATATCCTCAGACTCTTGATGGAATAATGACACCTTAACCATTTGTAAATATACACTACAGACATATATTTCTAGATAACACATTCTGTTGTCTTAAAGAATGTCTCCGAAAAAATTCTCACATCAGCGAGGTGGGAATAAAATAAAGAGAGAAACAATAGTCTGGGAAAGAAAAGGAGAAAAATTCATCAGGAAATTAAATTTTGCTGATTGTTTTCCAATAGAACTATGGATAATATTTTTCTCTATTAAAAATAAGAAGAAAAACAATAAAAATAAGAAGAAAGAAATATTTCTTCTTTGCCCACAGCTGTTTATGAGTGCTGTGGCATTCTAAACATCCCTTTATTAAAAAATGAGAAAAATATGTCTCTATATTTTATGCATATTTAATTTCTCTCTTGGCTGACTTTCTAAAATCTTACATGATAACACACACTGTAAGAATCTCAATCAAAAATCTTATTGATTTCCTCTCCTTTAGCAGTTGGAATCATATTCATATTATTCTCTTCATGTAATTGCTTTACTCACAGTGATGAATTTGAACCTATTTCTCAAGAAATGTAAATAAAATGGAATGTGTATGTAATCGTACTAAAGTTGTGGTTATATAAATAAATACACTTAATACAATATCTTATGAAATATCATTCTTGAAAGAGGTGATCAATTTCATTCAAACTGTGATTTGACATATTTAAACCTTACCACAGTGATGTTAAAAATTAGGATATGCTTCCTCCAAGGAATTATGGGTTATTTAGAAAGAGATCACTATACATCTACACAATGTTCTTTCCACTCCTATTGTAATTCTCCTACTTCAAGTTTAGACTAAAAAAAAAAAAAGTGCATGGAATTCAAAGGTCTAGCCCAGGAATATTTTCTATCATAACTTTCTGTTTGATTTCCTCAGAAGGCTGAGGAAATAACTTGAACATATAATCATACTTCTTGTTTCACTATTTTCATTTTACCTCCTATAGGAAAATGAGTGGATGAAGAAGATAAACTCATGCTCCCACCCTTTGGTTCATATAGTAGGACGCAGTACATGCTGAATTAAATTTCAGAATATCTAGATACAGAATAATGTATTGGCTTTTCTTATGTTCAACTTTATTATTTTCACAAAAGGTAAAATTGTGAAGTAAATCAAAGATTTGGGAAGCAAATGAAAGAAAAGAAAAAAAAAAAAGAAAAAAAACCTTGCCTTTGCCTTCAGGATCTTAAAATGCATTTGGTAAAATGTGAAAACATGCCAGATAAAACTTTAGAAGGTTTTAGACCCACATCATTGTCCCTACACATAATTTTTCATCTTGCTGAGAATGTATTATGTCAATTTCTACCTTCATTGAAAGAAGACAGTATTCAGGATTGGTTTTTCAGGGAAGTATTTGATGCTTGAACTAGCTCAGAAGGATGAATGGGCTTGACCTTGAAGAGAGGAAAAGGGGTTAAATCTTCTGAGCAAGAACAAGAAAATTAGTTTTTAAGTTTTAATAGAATGCTTTAGAAGATTATTATTTACATCTGGACACACAGAGTGGGATTAGAACAGGATAGCCTTTGATTCTATGACTCTTAAATAATTTATGGTTTCAACAGATCCATCTTGCTCATGTTAGAATACAGAAAACCACAAAGGAAATATTTTGTTACACGTGGGGTTATTTTCCTAATAAGTAGAGAAGCTTGTCACTAACCTCCTAAGATCAGTAAGCTTTACAACTATAAAACAAAAATCTTGACATCTTATAAATAAAGTAACAACACCCAGCAAAGAAATGAGAGAGAGATATTTGTCTCTGGTTTTCTAGCCAAAAAGTGAGATTCAAATTTGGTGACTATTTTAGTATATGTGCTGCTGAAGCAAGCACCGGCTTACCAGAGGGATGAGGGGTAGGGGTGGCAAAACAGGTGACAGGGACTGAAGGGCGCACCTGCCATGATGAGCACTGAGTAACATATAGAATTGTGGAACTGCTATATTTTCTGCCCAAACTAATATAACACTGTAAGTCAATTATATTAGAATCAAAATAAAATACTTTTAAAAACCCACCAATTTGGTGAATATCACAAATTGAGATTAATTGCCTAAAGGATTTCTTATTTATTGTTATTAACAGATATAATAAATGTTAAAGACTTAAATGTTATTTATTATTAACTTGCATAAACATACAGCAAACTATACGCTTACTTTACTGTGTTTTTACAAGGTTTTAATGTATAAAGGTGTAGGTTTACCTGATGACAGCGCATGGCTCAGTAACCACCTACATATTTATTAAATTTACAATAATTAAGATATACATGTTAAATTGAAAGCATGTCTAAAAGAGAGCCAAGCCTTTGTGACTTTCTGTATTCTAACACGAGCAAGATGGATCTGTTGAAACCATAAATTATTTAAGAGTCATAGAATCAAAGGCTATCCTGTTCTAATCCCACTCTGTGTATTCAGATGTAAATAATAATCTTCTAAAGCATTTCCTCATTTAGACATACTTCTAAAGCATTTCCTCATTTTCAAATGAGGAAAAACCTAAGTATGGTTTGCTAAAGGTTTTAATTAATATAATAATTGAGTATTATCAACAAAAGTAATAAATTAGATCTATTCCCCCAAAAGGAAAATACTTAAAATATAAAGGGAATATATCTATATATACCATATCCTTGAAATGGATACGTTTCATTTTATATAAATTATGCCTCAATAAAAATCAGATAATGAATAAAGGGGAAGGACATCTCCATAGAGGTGATTAGAAAGTGAGAAACAGATGACAATAAAAAGTGAGAGAACGGGTTGAGGAAGAATAGAGCAAGCTTGTTGCAGGTACACAGAGAACAGACAGAAAATATTTGGGTCAGGTGATCAACACTGCTGTAGAACATTATTTTGGATATGAAATCATCCCTGGTCAGATGCAGGCACGGTTTCTGGGGTCAAGCAGGTGTGGGGGCGGGGCTTGGGGGCGGGGCTTGGGGGAGGCGGGGCGGAGCGCCAACCACATGTCCACCCACAGACACTCGCTGGGTCAGCGCGAGGCAGAGATGGAGGGGACAGTTAGAAGCGCGGCTGAAATTCTCAGCGAGCTCAAGACCTGGGGAGCTCTCCACACAGGTTCAGGGCTGAGGGGGCGGGGAAGCTGGTGGCCCTGTCCTTCTTCTCAGGTGCCCTTCCAGTCTGCTGGCAAACACCCACGCAACGTGGAAGGCTTTTTGGTCATCTTTTCTCTGATGTTTTTTTCTTAAATCATGCTTATGAAGAAGCGACTACTCCTTTGTTCATGCCCCGAGGTACCTGGACACGTGCCCCAGGACACTTTGTCACATGCATGGGATGCTCCTTCAGTGTCCGAGGGGAGGAGCGTCTACAGCACCCCATCTCCACGTCCCCAGCACACGGCAGCAAGCTGGCCTAAGGATGGCACGGGGCAAGCACTGACGGTGAACACTGGAAGAAGCAATAGTATTGATCTCCACACTGCCCGGTTCTGAGCTGGGAGCCAGTGGGGATAGACATGAACGTGAAGTGGGTCAGGTGCACCCATATTTCCTTTCAATTCCCCTTTTCCCTCAAAAAGAAGAGAGGGAAAGGGGGAGAGGAGGAGGAGGAGAGAAGGAGAAAGAGAGGGAAGAAAAGGGCACAGTGGTAACAATTCAAAAGATTCCCTTTTTTTCTAACTACTTTTTAACATTAGTTTCTTGAAACAAGATTTAGAGAACCTTGAGTTAAGATTTACTGAAAACACATAATCTCTGAATCTCCTCAGGATCAAGAGCCCCATAAAACTCCATCAAGAGTCAATGGGTTGCACTATCTCTCAGACCCGGCTGGCCATGGGGTCGCCCGATTGGATTATAAATCTGTGTTAGGTGACTTCCTATTTGAAGTAACCATTCCGAGAACCATTCTTGAACAAAGGTTTGAATGAACAATCTTGCCAAAATAACCTTGAGGGAGATGACATCTTGCAGATCAAACCAGAGCAATCCAAATAGCTTCATTCAGTCAAAACATTTTTTAAATAACATGAAAAATAAAAATATTTACCAGCTTAAAAAAATCGTAAGACATTTATGAATTATGAGCCATATGATAGATTTAGCATGAGGATATATACAAGGTCTATTACAAAAGGAGCCTTATTACTATTCAACAACAGATTTAGAATCACAAATATGGTTTCCCAAGAAACATTTTTAAAAAACACTAATAGAGCCATACTTCTTATGTTAGTAACTAGGAAGTTCTTTAACGTAGAATTTCTTAACTATTCTGGGGAACGAAAGAAATAACATAATTTTTCAGAAAAATGATGAAAAACAAACTGAATAATAATTCAGGGATGAATCTTATCTTCTTTCACTCTGGAACTTTAATTGGTAGTGTTATTAAAACAAAGTTATTATTGTCACTCGAAAATATCTGGGAAGTTAATTATGCATTTTTGATCCTAGATTGCATAGTTTTAAAAATATTTTAAAATGAGAAATTTACCCTTAGGACCCCCAAACACAATGTTTAAATATGTGCTCTCAAAAAAGACTGATTGTTTGATATTCTGAAAAACATACGGTGATATTTTTATTTCTGCTGGTCACAGTTTATGGTTATCTGAATTATTATATGCTATTTATAATTTGCATTTGAATGAGGTGGCTTATTATACAATATCAATTAGATGCAAAATCTGGCAGAAAAAATACTGGTATACATCCTTGGAAAGAGATTCTAATTTTTTTTGCAAAATCTAAACTTTTTTTTTCTTTTTTAAAGAGAGCCCTCAAGCAGGGGGAGGGGCAGAAGGAGAGGGAGAGAGAGGATCTTAAGCAGGCATCATGCCGAGTGCAGAGTCAGACATGGGGCTCCATCTCATGACTCTGAGATCATGACCTGAGCTGAAATCAAGACTTGGGCACTTAACCAATTGAGCCACCCAGATGTCCCCAAATTTCCTTTACATAATTCAGTGTGTGATGCTCTTGCCTATGTAATGTAAGCCAGTGGTCCTGGTCGGTTGGCACATGGTGGAAGGGTGTGCAAAGAATAGTGCATAATGTGTATATGAGAATCAACTGACAAGTTTTTCCAAATACACCTTGCTGCGTATCACCTTCTGGAAGGATCTACATTTCTCCACTGATACAAGCAGTAATTTCAGACTAAGAATTTCTATCTATTTCCAGAAATGTAAGTCGTAAGATCAAGGAACAGTTGACTTAGAAGTCCCATGGCTTAAATTTAAAAAGATCTTCTTTAAAAAAAGATCTCAATGTGGCTTTACTCAAATTCAATGAATTCAAATTTGAGAAGGTATTAGCATAAGAAATCTGACCGTTTGCCTGGATATTCAAACTCGAGTCTCTAGCATCACCCTCTTCCAGAATCCAGAGAGCATTTATAATTTATCCACTTCTCTCTTTTAATGGGTTGGTAATGTCTTTTACTGTCACTTAAATAGTTTCCATCTGTAATCCCTGTATTTTCCCCAAGCACACCTAGAAGACAGATTTGTACTTACTTTATAGTCTGCTCAGCACCTAGTGTCTCACCGTTTTCAGTGGTAATCAGTTATTACTTAGCGAATGAATTGACACATTTCTGAATGTCCTCTCAAAGTTCCACACCCTGATAACTGTAAACACAAATCAGTTTGCTAGGACTTGATTACAGCACTTACGGCAAACTGTTTAATAATTTACTTATTTATTTTTGCTGTGGTATCCAGCACAGACTCAGGTTTCAATCAACATTTGGTTGAATAAGATCCAACTTTACAAAATTGAATTTTTATAGCGTTTTTTTTTTCTTTCCTTCTAACCTGATGCTTGTGTCATTCTGTAGAGCTTCTGACTGGTGGTGATTACAGAACACTTTTCACCTAACATCGCCACATTGACCAACCCTACATTTTCTGTTTCCATACACTTCTTCTTCAATCATCTTTACATCCTACTGGTCATATAAAGAAGACACATTTTCCCCAAAAGATTTGTGTTTGCTTCCTTAACGAAGTGTTGTCTTTGACTGCTCTGGATGTGTGTTGGCCAGAGGAGAAGAGGGGTGGACACAGAACTAACAGGGCTCACTAAGTTTGGAAGGCACTCCTGATGAATCTCTGTGTTGATGGGCCTTGCCATCCTGCAGCACAGAAAAGGCTCTGAGCAGTCCTGTAGTAAAAAAATGTTTACTTCTGTTTTAAGGAGGGCTTGCAAAACTTAGCTGCCATCAAGTCCCTTAAAAATTACACACAGTTCTATGTTCTAAAGATTCCATTCTAAGAAGGGAAGAGCCACGGTGTAACACCACCAATCCGGCGTCTACCAGAAGGGGCCATGCCACATTATCCAAAGATTCAACACGTATGCCAGGACCTTAAATTCCTGCGCCTCCTAAACACAAACACACACTGACATCCAGCTACTCTGTCACAAAGTCACAGACCCAATTATCTTCTCTGAGAAGAGAGGACAAACACGTCCTTCGTTTCTGGTGACTGGGAAGTATACCACCTCATGACCTTTTTTTGACTGGGAACTCTACCTATCCGGTAGAGTTTTTACGTGTTCTGTATCATCATACTCTGGCATAGAAGGGACTCCACACTCTGACCCTTATGTCTATTGTCAAGTGCATCTCACATTTTTTTTTCTAAATATCCTTCCAACACACTCCACATTGATCTATTTTGTTACTGGGACCTTTTTGACATCACGAATACCATACGGATGCTCCTGTAGATATAGTACCACCTTTCAGAAACAGCAGAGGACTATGCACACCCTAACGGGCTGTTGGGTCCATTCTTAGTATCTTTGATGTTGTCTTGAACTGACAATGATCATCCATGCATATCTCCTCTCTCCAGCTATAGAAATGAGCAACGTAGCGGAGGGAACCATTGTATTGCTTTTTAGTATTTAATTACCAGCATCCAACACAATATCTTAACCATGAAGCTAATATTTCCCGCGAATAATACTGAATGATGATAACCTCATATTTTATTAATTTTTAAAGACTTTATTTATTTATTTGCAGCATGTGGGTGGGAGGAGGGGCAGAGGGAGAGAGAGAATCTCAAGCAGATTCTGTCCTGAGCCTGGAGCCTGACACCGGCTCCATCTCACAACCTTGAGGTCATGACCGGAGACAAAACCAAGAGGCAGACACCCAATCAGTTGAGTCACCCAGATACTCCAATAATGGCGTCTTTTAGAAGACACTATTTTATGAACAAAAACCTTCCTGTTGGTCTTCAAATCCTACTGACCACTTCATTAATGTTCTTCTCCAGATAAAGGTCCACTTTTCCCATTCGCAAAGGCCACTGGACTTCAGATTACAGGTTGAAAGTCAGAGGAGACTGAGCAGATTACTGTTCCAGAAGCCGACACGCTCTAGGTACCCTAGTCCAAGGACGGACCGTAGACCAGACTCCAGAACCACAGGGTATCAGGGATCACTGAGATATTCCCAGCAGGCTTTGCCTTAAAACAAAACAAAGCAGCCAAACACACCAGGCAGCTTTATTTACCTTTACATTAGCTGCTTAGAAAACATATCTCCTTGGGAGAGATGGGAGATCTGCCAGCTATCAATTGATGTAATGTGCTAACTATAATCACCTGGCTTTAGAATTGCTACATAAAAATGTTTTGGCTCTATTTCTCATACACATCCATGTTTTGTTTTGAAAATTACCCAATTTACAAATCAGCCCATTAAAACTATTATTTCAAAATATGATTGAAGATAGGGATGGATAATGCCCTCTCTGTAGTTGTGGAGAGTGCCTAGAAAGTGCCCAGTCTTCTGAGAAACTTTGTTTGGTGAACGAGCTGTGTCAGAATCACCAGGACGGACTTAAGAAATACAGATTCCTGGGCCCCTCTATTGGAAAATCAACTGCCTTAGAAAATAAAAAACTCTTTAGTAAACCTCCAGATTGGCCCTTACATGATGAGTTCTATGAAATCCAGTTTCGTCAGAGAGGGGTCCAATATATTTCTGCATATCTGGATACTGGAAATTATTTGAAGTTTCCACAATACAGAGCTAAAATTTCTCTTTTGTTATAGTCTATCCATTTACCTTATATCCACCCAACAGAAAAACAAGAAATAAATCCTTTTTTCCATGTAATCACACAGAAATCCAGACCCTTGTCTGGATTCACTGAGGAGACAGTTTCATATTGAACTGGTATGAACTGTGAACAAATACATTTAAGTCATCTTATTCTGCATTTATCTGGCTTCAGAATTTTCCTAAATGTCTCGTAAGTACAAAACAGTACACTAGGAGTGAAGAAATGAAGATAAACAGTTCCTAACAACTGCATGGAGAGAAGTAAATGAGGATGAGAGATTTCAAAAAGTACGGAACAGAGATGTGTAGGGGGAGACACAGAGGGCTGTCTTCGGCGGCATCCAGGAAAGAAAGCATTTGGGAAAGATAATGCTTGAGTTCTGACTTCAAAGACAGATACAGTTAACCAGATTGAGCAAAGGGAGGGAAATCTTAGAAAGGGCATCCCAGTGGAATTATAAAAGGAAAGGAAAGTCATAAAAGCTTCTAATTCCATAAAGCCATGACTAATTCATTCAATTGAAGCTTGGCAAAGTTTGGGGTTAGAGTAATAGAAACCACATTACAAAGGACATTTATCATTATGTTTGAGGAACGTTATCAACAGATCTTATTTAGGGACTTAACATGATCAGATTTGAGGTTTACAAAGATCACACCAGCAGCCCTGTGGAAAATAGCAATAAAAAAATGACTTCCAGTTATCTCATATGTACTGTGCAGTAGACACCATTGTTAAAACTTTATATACATACTCTTATTTTAATATTTACAACAATCCAAAGAGGTAAGGAACTCAGGTGCTTATTTTAAATATAAAGAAACAAACTCAGAGAGATTAAAGTCACTTTCTCCAAGATCAGAAAGCAGAACTGGGGCATAATTCAAAAAATATCTGGCTTCCAAGGTCATGTTTTTAATCATGTTTAGGAACAGAGACAGAGATGATCACACAGTGCTGTAATGATGACATTAGAAGCAGGGATTCACTGAGGAGACAGACTGAGGAAGACAGATCAATACAGGACTTCGTGAGCATCTCCATGGATGGCAGCCTAGAAAGCAGATTCTGACCCAATTCCCAGGGTTGCAATGGAAATGGGTAACAAGACAGGGAAAAGGAGGAGTTTGGGCGCGATTCTTTATTCCTTTCAGAATGGATATTATTGTCATTTAAATAAGTAGGTGTTTTCTCTCCTCCCTTGTGGAACATAAGCTTCATGAACACTGGAACCTGACTGCCTTGTTCATCATACCGTTGTCAGTTTCTGGCAGATAGCACCTGCTGCTAAAGGCTTACGCAAAGGACCGACTCTGGGGGCAAAGAGGGAGTGGTGCCTACCATCTCGATAAGTCACAGTGTTTCATCCATCTTTACCAGTCTTTTTTTTTTTTTTTAAGATTTTATTTATTTATTTGAGCAGAAGGAGAGGGAGAAGCAGACTCCCTGCCAAGCAGGGAGTCTGATGTGGGACTCAATCCCAGGACCCTGGGATCATGGCCGAAGTCAAAGGCAGAGGCTTAACCAACTGAGTCACACAGGCTTCCCTTTACCAGTCTTCCTTAAAATGAAGTTAAATTAAAAAACACTGACTACCACGTGATAATCTATCTTTGAGGTAGCCATTTATCTTTGAGGTAGGCCATTAGAAAGAGTTCACTGAATTATTAAATTCCTAGTGTTTAATATTGTTATTATAGATATGAACCCAGGCAGATTTTTTTTAAGTATAAGAAAAAGACTTCTTCACTCTCATGGAATGAATTGTGGCCCTCCAAAACTCATATGTTGAAGTTCTAAACACCAGTATCTCTGATTGTGAGTGTATTTGGAGATAGGGCCTTTAACGATGTAATTAAGTTACAGTAAGATCATTAGGGTGGGCCCTAAACCCATGTAACTGGGATATCCTTCTAAGAAGAGGAGTTAGGACATAGAACTCACAGAGGGAGGATGGCCATCTATAAGCCAAGGAGAGAGGCGTCAAGAGACATCAACTGTGTCAACACCTTCACCGTGGACTTCTTGCCTTGAGAACTGTGGAATGCCTTCAATCTGTCATGGGACGGGGGCTGTCGGGGGCTTTATTAGAGCAGCCTGTGCAGACTAATACACCCACCAGGGTAGATGCATTGACCTGAACAGAATTTCTTCTCACTCTCATTACAAGGAAATTCTGAATAAAATAAAACAGTGTCATATTTGGTACCTGGTTGAGTTCACAATTAAGAGAGAGGACTTCTTAGCTGGGAAAAATGGAGAGGCAGCTCAGAATGGCAGAGCTGGGGGCTCCAGACAGGAGTCCAGGTTGCAGACTCTGAGGTATGTGGCCACTGGGAAATATGGTACTTCTGTAAATTCTCGAGTCACTTCAAGCTGCCCTGCCCTCTAAACAGGAACTAGAACTCTCTCCATGGATGTAGGAAGCAGCAACAAGGAAGTCTCTTGGCTGCCCATAGAAAACAAACACTCCCCATGGGAGAGCAGAGGCCCATGCTGGTGCCGATTATGAGTGTGAAATCCAAATTCACAGTTGTTTCTTGAAGCAGAGACTCAAAAACAAGAAATAAATGTGAAAACTGGCCAGGAACCAATGAATGCCTGAATATCTTGCAAAGATACATGCTTCCCCCACGCAAGACACAATCCACTGTCTTAGTTTCATGTGGAAAGCAAGGCAAATATCCTGCTGGATGGGTGAGTCCCCATCAATATCCCAACCCCTTAAGAAAAGAAATCACTGGGAGGGAGAGAGGAGGTAGGAAGATAAAGGGAGAGTCCACTCAGACCATAAACAAAAACACAACCTAAAAATAACAGAAACCTCTAAATGAAAGTTAACAATGTATATACTTGAAATTGCCAAAGCCTTAGAAAACTAGAAACCATAAGAATAAATAGAACCTTCTAAGAAAATAACAGATTGGTTTACAAATTCTAGTAATAAAACCACGGCTCATTACTTAAAAATATCATTGGATAGTTTGAATAGGCAGCTAAGCCAACTTGAAATATAGTGATTTGGAAAATTTGAGAAAAGCACACAAAATACAGCCCAGGAAGACTGTGAGATAGAGAATACATACATATTTTAAGTATGTCAGGGGTCATGGAGACTAAAAGGAGAAATCTCAAAATACATCTAATAGAGGACCCGAGGAAACTCGAGGGGAAGCAATATTTAAAAACAAAATGGCCATCTTAAGTTCCACATATGAGTGAGAGCATATGGTATTTGTCTTTCTCTGAGTTTAAGACAGAAAACAGATGAACATAAGGGAAGGGGGAAAAGAGGAAAAAAAAAGAGAGGGAAAAAAGCCATAAGAGGCTCTTCTTTTTAATTATTTATTTTTATTTTTTTCTTTTAAGATTCTATTTATTTATTTCAGAGAGAGAGTGAGTGAGAGAGAGAGGAGTATGAGCAGGGGGAAGGCAGACTCCCAGCTGAGCAAGGAGCCTGATGCGGGGCTCAATTCTGGGATTCCAGGATCATGACCTGAGCTGAAGGCAGACACTTAACCTACTGAGCCACCCGGGTGCCCTAGCGGTAAGAGACTCCTGGGGATAGAGAACACACTGAAGGTTGATGGATGGACGTGGGCAGGGGATGGGCTAGACAGGCCATGGGGATTAAGCAGGGAACCTGTTGTGTTGAGCCCTGGGTCTTACATGTAAGTGACGAATTCCTGAAACCAATATTGCCAAGTATGTTAACTAAGTAAAACTTAAGTTAAAAAAATAAGTAAATAAATAAAAACAAAATGGCTAAAAAAAATGTGTATAACTAGAAAATAGAGAAAAATAGAGAAACTCTGGTCCAGATGCCATTGGACATGCCATTGGATGTGTCCCTGAATGGCAGGTAAGGTGCTGGACAGGTGTGCCTAAGGCATATGGGCTAGTGAACCACAAGACAAGAAAATTGAGGAAAAGGATGGAATGATGTTTCAGAAAACAAATTCATTTAAATAATGTGGTATTATAAGAGAAATCTTTGCAAAATGGCTGAAATTCTGAACCCTTTTTGCAAAAACAGCCCTTTTATGAAAATCGTACTTCGAAACTCAAACAGGAAGTAAAGGAATGCACGGCGTGCTACCTCATGAGATTGCCAACATAATTGTATCTGTCAAACAAGGCTCGTGTAAATCATTTTCTGTCCATCCTACCCATGGGAGGCCAAAGTCAACTTCTGTTTTCATGACTGCTGATAACTTAAAGCACAAACTTTCAGATTAAAGTTAAGTGGCTTTGTTCCGGTATCAGTTATTCTTAGACAAAATGATGTTCAGCATTAGCTGCATTTTCAAACAAAGATAGAAATAGTACTTTTTATTTCTGTAAAGCAAAATTGTCTTCCAGAGGAACTATATTTGGGACAACCATTCTGAAAAAGGTATAATAGAAAAATTTGATAGTTTTTCAACAAAGGACAGAGAAAAGTGAAAAAAAAATGTTGGCACTAAATTTGAAACACCACTTTAGAAAATATTTTCACAATAGGAAGGGCCATTAATACATCTATGACTACTGGAGGTAGAGTGTGGGTTTTCCCCCCTTTTCTCTTTTAATTATAGTAGACTCTGAGCCTAGACACAATTTAAAGGATTTCTCTAAGAATTTTCTTCAAAAGACCTCCCCCCCCACCTCACCAGTTAAAAAGAATACCACAGGCTCAAAATGGCATCACTTAGCCTAAATCACCAAACCTGGGCCAATCCCTAACCTAACTGTAGTTTTAACGTCCCCCAGAAATGTAGTCTTAACCATCAGTCAGGAATTTTTTGGTCAGCATCAGTGAAGTAATCTACCCATGGACCTACCTTTTCCATCCCGCAAAAGAAAGAAGATGGACTAATCGGCATGGTAAGACCCATGCCCTCTCTCCTAAGGGAAGTGACCTTGACTAAACCAATCTTTTCCTCTGCTAATAAATTCTTGTCCCACCCTCTTCTCTTGAAAAACCTTCCATTCTGTAGCCTACCCAGAGCATCTCTCCACAGGCTAGATGTGATGCTGCCTGATTTATGCATAGCCTAATAAAGACAAGTAGGTCTTCAAATTTACTTGGTTTCATTTTTTTTTTAACACCCCCTCAGAGGACAGCATTCAAACATCTAAGAAAGCACCCTGATCCGTGGAGTTTTGTTCTGTCTTGCTAATTATTATGTCAACTAGATGGTGGTGATGCCACAAGTAAGGGTACCTGGCTTGTTTAGTGCCTGATGAGGGAGAAGGCACTGGGCTTGCAGCTGTTACATACTCATCTCACCGGACGTAAAAGTCAGTGGTTTAAAATATGTGATTGAGCAAAAGTGTTACAAAGGACACTTTCTCATGAGAAATTCTATAAAATGCATGTTAAGAGCTGCAAAGAAATTACTGACCCCCTTGGAAGTCATTTAAAGGGACTGACCGCTATTGAAGTTCATGTCGCAGACCACTGAGTCTCTTCTATTTCATTTCTTTGGACTCGACTGTCTGTGAACCCATTAGTCCTTGACCTCCGCTCAACATTTTCAGTACAACATTATTTGCAATCGGCTGAGGATGCCAATAAGCACAAGTGCTCTTGAGTGTAGGGAACATCACTTTACATCGGTCATTTCCGACCACTCTTTTCTGATATTTAACAACCTTTGATGGACACTGGGGAGGGTATGCGCTATGGTGAGTGCTGTGAATTGTGTAAGACTGATGATTCACAGACATGGACCTCTGAAACAAATAGTACATTATATGTTAATGAAAAACATTAAAAAAAATAAAAGACACTGAAATCAGTCAGGTAATGCAATCAATCAATCAATCAATCAATACCTTTGAAGAGTATAGGGTACATATGGAAGTGGCTTGAAAGTCTAAGTTAGAAACACAAAGGGAGGGTTACAAGACTAGCAACTCTCACTTTGAACTGCCAACATTTTTTCCCCGTGTCAATGCAGAAGTGGCCCCTAGGGAAATTTGTCATTTGCCTATAGTGAAGAGGATGAGTGACATAGAAGTGAACAGAAAGGGCAAGCTTTGAAATACTAAGGTATTTTAGAACGCCTTGTCGTCCATTTTTGATGAGTAGATATGCAGAATTTCTTTAAGCAATTAATTAAACTTTCACGAATGGATAATCATGACTGATGGTCTACTTGTTTCTGTGGTTTTTTTTTTTTTTTTGAGAGCTTGTTTGGAGGTTCTAGCAGGGGAGCGCAGCTACTCGTATACCCTTGACCGAGGAACGGTCCTCTCCTCTATCGGGGAAGGTCGTCCTCTTCGACCGAGCGCGCAGCTTCGGGAGGGACGCACATGGAGCGGTGAGGGAGGAAGGGGACACCTGCCTAGCCAGCCAGATCAGCCGAATCAACCCTGGCGATCAATGGGGTGACAGATGTTGCAGCCAGATCGCCCTCACATCCTTGTTTCTGTGTTTTAACTTGCAATATGAACTATGCTTTGTTTCTCCCTTTCTTTGGGGAATGTTCACCTTCGTTCCAGTGCTAAGGTATGTATGTATATGACTGTAACAGCTCAAGTTTTTATTTAAGAGATCCCTAATTTGGATATATATTAGCAGACACCAACACTGATGGGTGAGAGAACACAATTCCCCAAAATCACGCTTGACCTACATGCAAGGCTCACAAAAGCGGAGTAAAATTTCCTACAAGGATGAATCTGCAGGCATCAGCGGCAGTAATATTAGAGTGCTTTGACCACATGGTGTGATTTTAGGGATACAGAAAAGGTTCTTCTGCCAAAATTGGTCCCTACTGCACCTCAAATGCCCACCATTAAAGTCATTCATTTGAGTTAAGAAAATTGCCAGTAAGACCTCTATTAAAATGCAAATGTGTTCCCTGGGTGGGGAAACACATTAAATCATTATCAGCCATTAACACTTTAGACCAAATTAGTTTCAGATTTATTAGCCAATTACTCAAAGTACAGGAGGAATGCTATGCAGGAGAGGTTAGTTTGAGTTGGTGCGGAGATAACTGGGAGAAGAACCATCCAGTGAGGTCTTGCAATGGATTTCGATCTCTTCATTACTCAGTAGTTTTGCTTTGTTTTGTTTTGTTTTTAATGAGATGATATGTACGATTCTCACATAAAAAATATCAAAAAGTAGAGGAGTTCCTGGCTGGCTCAGTCCATAGAGAAGGCGACCCTTGATCTCAGGGTTGTGAGTTCAAACTCCCTGTTGGGTATAGAGATTACTTAAAAATAAAATATTTTTTAAAAAATCAAAAAGAAATATCAAAAAGTAGAGCTGCTCCTTACAGAACATCGGTCAGGACCCAGAGATCCCAGGGACGCCGTCCTCTCACGCCCACCACCCTGCACCTCCAAGGTGATTCTTGATGCCACCCTAGAAGCCCCGGTTTCTGAGAAGTATAGTTTGAAAACCAATAAATTTGGACATTGATCCTAGTTTCCATGCATTCTTCTGCCCTCTTTTTCCTATATTTAGAAGTAGAGACGAAGCCAAAGGTGGAGCTGGAGGGAGACGGTGCTTATGGGGAGTGAACACCCAGCTCTGTATGGCCCACACCTTGAATGGCTGCTCCGTCACTCCCCTGCATCCCGCCAGTTAGAAAAACTATGTATGATGTATGCCTCCTAAGTGAATGTCTGCACTCAGGGTCCTGGGATAGAGCCCCACATCCGACTCTCTGATCAGCGGGGGGCCTGCTTCCCCCCCCTTCTCTGCCTGCCTCTCTGACTGCTTGTGATCTCTATCTCTCTGTCAAATAAATAAATACAATCCTTAAATGAATGTCTGCAGCCTGTTTTCACGTCTGAGCCATCCCTGATACTCATTTTAAGCCTAACCAAATGGAGAAGGTGTTGTTTCTAAAAGCTTCAAACATCTAAAGGAGCATCTTTGCCCTCAGAGTAGCTGTGAAACACTTCTAAGAACAAAGAGAAGATGCCAACGTAGCTCCAGATGGCTACTGGAGGAGGCTACTGTGGACTTACCTGGGCATCTTGCTAAAGTCTACACTCACCAGTGAACTCATGAAATTCAGATCCTTGGACAGGGAAAGCTGCGATCTTCAGAACCAAGAAGTATTATCCTACCATAAACTGGGTCACCAGCCAGTTATTTGATCAATTTCTGAAATCAAAGGATATTCAGGAAGGAAATCTAGATTATTCGTGCACTGCCAAAATCTGGTGGTAAAGGATAGGAAGCCGGAAAATAGGTACAGATCACACAAACATACAAACATATGCAAGATAAGAAATTGTATACAGAAGGAAAGAAAAGAAAAAGAATAAACAAGAAAGAGAAACAGAAATTCTAAGTACTTGGGGGCTTTCATAGATATCTTCTTTTAATTTACTTTCCTGTAATTTAAACATTGTAATTCTTATGTTATCCTGGGAACTGTTATTTGAATAAGTCCAGCTAAATGATCCCAAGTCTCTCCAATCTTCAGATCACTCATAGTTCAGTTCCAAAAGCTAATACGACACATTAAACTGCAAGCAAACTATGCTTTAGTGATGTTGCCTTTTTACAGGAAAAAAAAAGGGGGGGATGTGATCTATGTCTAAGTGTTTTTGTGGATTCGAGTTCATAATCTGACCTGGGTTATTTGTAAAAAATACTAAGAGTTGGGGCGTCTGGGTGGCTCAGTGGGTTAAAGCCTCTGCCTTCGGCTCAGGTCATGGTCTCAGGGTCCTGGGATCGAGCCCCACATCGGGCTCTCTGCTCAGCGGGGAGCCGGCTTCCTCCTCTCTCTCTGCCTGCCTCTCTGCCTACTTGCGATCTCTTTCTCTGTGTCAAATAAATAAATAAAAATCTTAAAAAAAAATCACTAAGAGTTAATCAAAGCCCACGTGGTATTACTCCCAGTTGGCATTACAACGTATTTCACAAATTCACAAAGTAATGCCTAATTGGAAAGCAATGCTACAAACTGAATATACAACGACTTCAAACAAATATATTTATTCTCCTCTCTTTTCTATCCACATTCTCCAAACAATCTCAGCTGGTTTTACGGCTTTAAATACTACCTGTAAACTGATGAACCCCAAGTTCACATCTCCAGCCCAGACTGCCCCTTGACATCCAAGCATCTCCCTTACAACTCCATGAGGATCCTTCACAGGCCTCTGAAGCCTAACATGTGCAGAAATAAACTCCTGAATTTTTCTTTTTCAAAATCATTTGTTTTCTTCCAGGCTTTTCTTACTTATACCAAATTTATCCATCCGGATGCCCAGTTCAACCACTGCGGGACCTTCCTCAGCCCCTCTGTTTTCTCTCAGCAAACGATGTTGGTTCTACCCTCCAAAGGAACACGTCTAACCTGCTGCAGCCAAGCCATCAGAAATGTTCCTTAGATTATGGTGGTCGCTTTTAAAGGGGCATCCTTGTTTCTGCCCTAGTTCCTACCAAGTCCATTCTTGACCTGACAGCTAAAATCGTGTTGTAAATCATCCTTGGTGAATGTAAATCAGATTGTGCGGCTCTTCTGCTTAAACCTTGCAAGTGATCCTAAGAGAAGAGGCTGGAGCCAACAAGAGCAAAGAAATGGGCCATAGACGGGCATGGCAGTCACCTGAAGGCCTGTCCTCGGAGAACTACAGAGTTCTGAGCTAAGCTATCTGATGGGTCATACCCAGTTCTCTTTTAGGCCGAGCATCCTGCAGGGCAAGAAACCAGTCAGAAGCTGAGAGAATTCTACAGACTATCACCTCAATCTATGCAAAATCCTGTACCCTTTACCTCCCTTACACCATAACCCCACTTCCCTCTATACCCAGAAAGGGCCCTAGAAGGGAACTCCAGGTGACTGATGAACAGTGATTTTTTAAAAAATATTTTATTTATTTATTTTAGAGAGAGAGAGAGCACAAGTGGGGGAAGGGACAGAGGGAGAGAATCTCAAGGAGGCTCCTCGCTGAGTGCAAGCCTGTTGCAGGGCTCCATCTCAGGAGCCCGAGATCATGACCTGAGCTGAAATCAAGAGTCAGAAGCTTAACTGACTGAGTCATCCAGGTCCCCCTGATTTTTACTTTTAAGAGAAAACAAGCATTATCTCAAGGGACTAATTATTGGAATAAACTCTGTTTCAACTATTTTTGATATTTTAAATATATTTATATCACTATTATTTTTATCATTAACTCTTGCATAAGAGGCTAAGTATTTAGGAAGAAGACAATATAAGCTAGATAAAAAATAAACATATTGCATTTTTTCATATTTATCCGTGTTATGATGTTAAATGTCATTAAATACTGGACATAATGTCCAGTTGATCAATGAATTATGACCTTTGTGTTCTCTTCAGTTAATTCAATGATGTCAAGAATCTAGGTGATATAAACATGGCATTAAAATAAATACCAATTGATATTTGTGCGGTGCATTTCATATGTATAGACGTGATTTTTTAAAGAGTCTATTTATTTATTTATTTATTTAATAGAAAGACAAAGAGAGGGCATTGGGGGAGGGGCAGAGGGAGAGAATCTCAAGCAGACTCCCCTTGGAGTGTGGGACCTGAGGTGAGGTTCAGTCTTAGGACCCTGAGATCATGACCTGAGCCGAAACCAAGAGTCTGATGGCCAACCAATGGAAACACCCAGTCACTTTATGTGACTTTTTAAAAAATTATGCTCATTATACAGTAGGTAGGTAAAAATTATGATGGTTTTAGCCAGATTGCAAAGTCTATAAAATTAAAGAATGACATTTAAAATTAGCAGCATTTAAGAGAAAAATTACCCTGCATAAATAGAGACATATTAAATGACCGTTTAAATTATGTTTCCCATTATGAATCTCTATAGTCAATAATTTTCACTGGATTAAGCTTTCTTTAAATGTAAAATGAGAAATATTGTGAAATAAAATATGAGAAATCTGGGGTGCCTGGGTAACTCAGTGGGTTAAAGCCTCTGCCTTCAGCTCAGATCATGATCTCAGGGTCCTGGGATCGAGTCCCACATCAGGCTCTCTGCTCATCAGGGAGCCTGCTTCCCCTTCTCTCTCTGCCTGCCTCTCTGCCTACCTGTGATCTCTCTCTCTGTGTCAAATAAATAAGCAAAATCTTTAAAAAAATATGAGAAATCCTCTGACATGGATTTATAGATTTATTTTACTTACACATTTGTGACCAATATGTAGTTTATTCAAAACATACTTAATGACTCTGCAGAACTTAGTATTCCTTGTTAAAATTTTCCAAAGATTGATGTAAAGTTAAATATTCATTATGTTTAAAATTATCTTATTTAACCTTTAATAAAGGACTACTTGTCATTTATTTATAATTTTTTTTTTACCATTGAATGGCATATATCTTTATTAATACAGAGTGCCATAAAACCCAAAAAAAGAAAAATAAATTCTTTAGTTGGGTCAGGGTCATGGTTCCAAAAACTTGAAAAAAAAGTTGCAAATTGTAACTTCACTATGTACCAGTGTCATAATAATTTTGTTATTGCTAAATAGCAGTCATCAATCATTTCAAAAAGTTTTTAAGAAGTGGTTGGTAGTGAGGAGTACAGCCTTTCACCTTTGGCTCCCACACATGTCCCTCTCCCCTCAGTTTCTTTCAGGGGCACAGACAAACACGAGTCACTGGTGACCCTTCTAGAGAGCCATTTCTTCCAGCCACAATGCTTTTGGCTTAATTTTATTATGCTGTGTAACCAGCAAGATGACGCGATATCCTCTGCTCTCCCTACCTCCCCTCATACTTCTCTTTCATTTCTTTGTCACAGATGTGACAACACCCTTGCCATAGACTAAATGCTTGTGTCCTCCCCAAATTCTGTGTTGCATCCTAACACTCAGTATGATGATGTCCGGAGGTAGGGCACTGGTGGTGCCTAGGCTATGAAGGTGGAGCCCCCATGATGCGATTAGTGCCCTCATAAAAGAGACCCCACAGAGCTCCCAGCCCCTCCACCATACGAAGACACAGCAAGAAGACCCCATCTATGAATCTGGAAGGCGCTCCCATCAGATATCTGCCAATGCCTTGGTCTCATACTCCCCAGTCTCCAGGACTGCGACAAATTTATGTGGATTATGAGCAACACAGATTTTATGGTTATTATAGCCCAAACTGACTAAGACACTCCCATTATTTTGGAGGTTCTTCTCCCCAGTGAGTTCTTCCCTTAACTCTCTTAGAATGGACTTCAGCAAGTCCTCGAAGAAACTCTAGATACAAGCCTTCAGCACATATATACAAGAATATTAGCTAACTGTGAGCGTGGTTGCTGTCAGCCTCTCCCCGTGCATGTGGTCCCACTGCCACATTCTTATCCAGATGTGTTTTCTCCTTTCTTCAAAAATTCTTTGGCTTCTCAAATACCTCAGCCACCAAGAAAATAGATTTATCAATGATGAAATGGAATAGAGCTTTGGAACTATGTGAAATAATCATAAAAGGGGATGGAAAAGATACAAAAGATCTTCCCTTTTAGGATCTAGTTACACCCCTCCTTCCCACTTACCCCCAACTGTCAAATAGTTTATCATAAATACAGGATACCTTTCCTCTTTTTCTTTTAATTTTTAAAAAGATTTTATTTATTTGACAAAGACACAGCAAGAGAGGGAGCATGAACAGGGGGAGTGGGAGAGGGAGAAGCAGGCTTCCCGCTGATCAGGGAACCCAATCCCTGGTTCCCGGGGCTTGATCCCAGAACCCTGGGATCATGACCTGAGCTGAAGACAGACGCTTAATGACTGAGCCACTCAGGCGCCCCAGGATACTTTTCCTCTTATATGACACATATGTTTAATTTGTGCCAGTTGCAGAAATAAAACTTCTACACTCATACTATATTTTAAAATGTGGGAAACTGGGGTGCCTTGGTGGCTCATTGGGTTAAAGCCTCTGTTTTCGGCTCAGGTCATGATCTCGGGGTCCTGGGATCGAGCCCCACATCAGGTGTTCTGTCCAGCAGACAGCCTGCTTCCCTTTCCCTCTGCCTGCCTCTCTGCTTACTTGTGATGTCTCTCTCTCTCTGTCAAATAAATAAATAAAATCTTTAAAAAAAATGTGGGAAACTGATACATTGATGGGAGCTTTTTCTTAAATTTATATATGGAAAATAAAACTTGCAATCTTGAAGATAATTTTCAGTTATATTAATAACTGAAAATAGTTGTTCAAAATACTTCAATGTCTGTTACCTACATTTATTCATTTTCACTTGACTAATACATTTGAGGCACAGATGTTATATCAATTTACCATATTCTCGTAGCAAATGAATAGCAGAGTCAGGGTTAACATGAGGTTTCCTGAATATTTGGTCTATTCAGCATTTGAGGAAAGTATTTGCTTTAAATTCCAAATCAGTCTGTATAATTAGAGCCCTACTCACAATGATTTAATTCTGCAGTTTTAGGGAAATTAACTAAAAACTAAGAACTAAATAAATAAGGGTGGCAAGAGAAAGTGAGTGTCTTGCTTTTCTTGTGTATAATTTTCAGACTTCTCGTAGCAACTAATGAACATGAAAGAACCAAGTCTTGTGTATGTGTAGATTGGAATTAAATCTCTACAAAACCAAGAGAACATTGGCCCCTAGACTTTAAAAGTGGGATATAGTAAATCAAAAGAGAATAGTTTCATTCTGATTCAGGGACAACCGTGACTTCTGGTGTATGAGCAGAGTTCCTGGAGACAGTTTTTTTTTTTTCTGTTTATTCCTCAATATCATCTTTTCAATCAGAAAAAAATATTCTCATCATATCTCTTTTTCTCAAAGTGGGAAAGTATGCTGAAGAATGAGAGAGTTGCAAGTCATAGATAAAGAAATGAAGAGGATATGCACAGAGAGTAGGGAGATGTTTTGGAAGTGGTAAGTCTAAGAATGTACCAACAAGGGGCACTTGGTTACATATCGGATTCTTGATTTCAGCACAAGTCGTGATCTCAGGGTCATAGGGTGGAACCCCACCACCAGCTCTGCACCCAGCACAGACTGTACTGGAGATTCTCTCTCTTTCTCTCCCTCTGCCCCTCCTCCTGCTCACTCTCTCTCTCTCTCTCTCTCTCTAAACAAACCAACAAACTCCTGAAAACCCAGAAAGTGCCAGTGAAAACCAATAAACGCACACATGAGAGCAGCAGGGAAGCCATACATCTGTATTTCAATAATAGTGAAGGATCTTGGGTGAGGAGAGGTTGGTTAGGGAACTTTCTTTGATTCAGAAGAGGCTCAGGGACCCAAGGGACACGCTCGGAAGGAGCAGTCAGTGTCTGTGAGTCAAGAGTCTCCAGGTTATGGAAAATCCTAAGACCTGAGAGAGGGACCCCTGCAAGTCTCCGCCCACACCAGACCCTCCTCCTGCTGAGTACAGGAGAAGGTCACTGGTAGCCTAAGCCTGCAACACTCACCTCACTGCATCTCATGTCATCAAAAGAAGAACAGTGAGGACAGGACAATAAGATATTTTGAAAGAGAAACCACAGTCACATAATTTTTATTAGAGTGACTCTTAAAACTCTTTTATTTTATCATTAGGTGTTAATCTCTCACAGTGTCTAATTTATAAGTCAAACTTTATTACAGGTATGTTGTATGAGAAAAAACATGGTATATATTGGCTTTAGCACTACCCACGGTGCCAGACATCCCCTGGGGGTCTTGGAAATGTACATCTTGTGGAGATGGGGCAGGACTGCTATAGAATAATTGAAAGGGTAGAAAAGAGCTGTTTACGAACTTGACTGAATTAAGGAAAAAAATACAAAATTATTTCTTGTATTACAAAAATTCCATAGTTATTTTTGCTAAAATTATTCAAATATTCAAGTATTTGAATATTCAAAAATGTGGATATTTGAATATTAAAACATTCACAATATTCAAATGCTCAAATATTCACGATATTTGAATATTCAAATATTCATACTTCCTTAACATGGTAAGGCTCACTTAGCTCATGAGAAATCCAATCTCATACTTAATAGTCAAAACTTAGAGTCATCACTCCTAAAAATCTAGAACAAGGCCAAGCTTGTTAGTATCTCTAGTATTGTTAAGATTTTATAGGAACTACTAGCTGAGGTCACTACCTTAAAATATAAATAAATAAAATTTATAAACCATGAAAAAGAGGAGATAAAGATTTATCACCAGCTGCTTATGATATGATTGCATATCAGAAAGTCAAATAAAATCAATTTTTAAAAAGCTACAACAAACTAATAAAACTCAGTAAGACAATAGAAACTAAATTACTGTAACATAATTACTAACTTTTCATATAAAAAAACCACAGCCGGTTAGAAGATTTCATGGAAGAGCAGAATCCATTTACTTAAGCAACAAAAACTGAAAATAGGAGGGGATAAACTTTACAACAAATATTGTGGAAGAAATTGAAGACAACTTTTTAAAACACTCCTGAAAGGCACCAAAACATGAATGAATGAAAAGCCTTATCTTTGGAAGCCACACAATTTTATAAAAGAAAATGTTCACGACATATTGATATTTATCTATTTTTATTTTTTTAATATTTATTTATTTGTTTTAGGGAGAGGAAGAGAGAGACAGCATGAGTGCGGGGAGGAGCAGAAGAAGAGAATCTCAAGCAGACTCCTCACTGAGTGTGGAGCCCAATGCGGGGCTCCATCCCATCAGCCCAACATCATGACCTGAGTTGAAACCAAGAGTCAGATGCTTAACCGACTGAACCACCCAGGTGCCCCTACATATTGATATTTAAAATACTTTTGATATATGGTGTTATAAGAAAAACAATAAAGTTCATACTATGTTATCATTTGTGAAAATCAGAGGAGGAGCTAGAATAATGAAAACAACAGTGGTTTATTTATGCACAAAGAAGCTCTGATTGGTGAACAAGAAACCAATGGGGTTAATTTCCCAGAGAAGGGTGTGGGAGAGACACCTAAATAGTCAAAAAGGCACAAGAGAGAGACTACACAACATTTTTAAATTTTAAATTTTGTGGATGTGACTGCCATGATTAAACAAATTTTAGTATGAAATAATGGTGTTCTGACACTTTTCTCTCCCTCACCTTCTCCCTCTCCAACTGTCTATCTCTCCTTCCCTCCCACCCCTCTCTCCTTCTCCCCCTCTCTCTCAGTTCCCCCCCCCAGATGGCCCTCACCTGTCCGTGATTTCCCACTGTACTAAAAGTAGTCTTATAAGACGCAAAATTCCATTTTCTTCAAATGTTTTGTAAGTAAACTTGACTTAAAGTATATATATATACTTTAAGACAAACATCCTTAAAAATTTTCAAGAAATGGGCCCCTGGGTGGCGCAGTTGGTTGAGCGACTGCCTTCGGCTCAGGTCATGCGGGGATCGAGTCCCAGATCGGGCTCCCAGCTCCATGGGGAGTCCGCTTCTCACTCTGACCTGCTCTCTCTCACTCTCTCTCTTTCCTAATAAATAAATAAATAAAATCTTTAAAAAAAATTTTTTTTCAAGAATTATTGAAATGTTTCCAAGATATTACAGAATTCAGAGATGAGTATGCTCTCAGATGGGGAAGGTAAATACAAACTTGGCTCTCTTCCCACTTTATTCATAAGCTACATATCCATTTATTCTGTACTCCCAGATGAAAGTAATTTGATTTATGAATTTTAGTAAAAGCCAGGGTGTTTTAAATTACTTAAAGCATTCCCAATATGCATTTGTGACTTTGAAAGGATAAATTACTATTGCCCTTCAAGACCTTGAACTATTGCCTTTCCCTTTCATAAATAAAATTTTATCTCATTAAAGTGGTACAAAGCATTGATAAGGATACCCTATATAAGTCTCACATATATACATTCAACTCCAGTTTGACTGATTTTACCAATTGTTGATAGCCACTAACACCTCCACTTAAGATTTTTCTATTCTATATTTTACTTGGAAAATAATAAGCCATTCTTACTGAATTTGAAAGCTTACTTACAGATCATTAAACCTTTTAAGGGAGGGATTCCTGTGGTGAGCTTTATAAAATGAAAAGTTCTTTACAACATGAAATACCAACTCTTAGTTTATGGTTTGGGATTTTTGTATTTTGGGTTCTCAAAGGCAGTAAGTACATGTACGTATTTAAAAGGAAAATTTGATCTTCTTCTGTGTTTTGATAATTAATATATAAGTAGAACATAAGGCCTAGGAAAATCTGAAGAGCTTTCACAAACGTCATAGAGAGCAATTCTATGGGGTTGCTTTTTCTCAAAACAAAATCTATTTCACTAGAATAATATGGTGCCATATATTATCTTAACGTATGAGGAATGAGACAAATGCAAAGCTATCAACTATTATGTATCATTTGAAGTACAATATTAAAATATTTCCTTAATGTGGGTATTTATAAACTGAAGTTTTTGAAAGGTCATCTTGGCTAACATTTTATGATTTACAATTCTATTCAAAAGTTAACAAGGGCCAAATAAAAAATAGGTTCACAAGGGCCGTTATGAAATAACAGAAAGAAAAAAACATTAACAAGGCCATTATGAAGTAATAGAAAGAATATCTAGACCTAAACAGAACACCAAGCTTCTAGCATCATTTGTGGCACTGATATACCTACCACCTGCAATCAAATACCTTAATTTCCATAAACCTGTGACTCACCATCTTGAAAACACTCCCTTCCTCCTTAACCAGAAGACTACAGCTGACCCCTGAAAAATGGGGGTTTAGGGGCGCTGGCCTGGATGCAATCAGAAATCCACATATGGCTTCCCAAAAACTTTACTAATAGCCTGCTGTTAACCAGAAGCCTTACTGATAAACAGTGGATTAACATGCATTTGGTATGTTATATGCATTATATATTGTATTACAATAAGTTAAGCTAGAGAAAAAATGTTATCAAGAAAATAAAGAACATACATTTACAGTACTGAAGTGTACATATATATATATATATATATATAATCCACCTGCAAGTGGCCCTGTGAAATTCAAACCCATGTTGTTCAAGGTTAACTGTATTTTTATTGGAACTGAATTTAAATACATAGCTAATCTTGGGTTTATAGGCTCATTTATAAAATCATGATATAATAAACCTCTCAAGATTAACATGAGAGCTAAATGGGGAATACGAGAAAGATTTTAGAAACTCACAAATGCAATTCAACAATAAAAAGTCCTTGAAGTACAAATCCTACTAAATGGTACTATCGAAATCGATGTACTCTGGCCCATACATATGAACAACTCAAGCATAGCAATGGTGTTTCCCCTATCCATATATCTCCATGCCTCCTACCATGTTCACCAAGTTAAATGAAGAAATAAATAAACTTGACCTCTTCATTACATAATAAGAAGTTTGGGTAGTTTGATTAATAGAAAAAGTCTATTCTTATTCTATTGGTTTTCAAGGGGCAAGAACATTAATGAATCAAGTACTATCCAGGTGAAACAAATATGTCCCTGACTATTGTGATTCACAAAGACTTTGATCCATTTTGAAATATATAAATTATTTGAAGACAAAATATTATGTATTATTATACTTAATATGTATACTGTTTTTCACTTTTCCAAAGCAAAGTAGCTAAATATAGCAAGTCCTCCATTGTCATACACTTCTAGACTAGTTAAAAATTATACCATCTTTTCTAAATGCAACTAAAATGCATTTTGTATTCTCGTGTAGAGTCACCATATTCTGCTTCCATTACAACTTGTTAGGATTGCTGATTTTTCAGGATCATGCTCCGAATGGGATAGAATTTTCCCAACCAGAGCTAATACTTAAAAATGTTTGTCTTCTTTCCTGGAAGAACATTTGACTACAGGGTGTAGAAATCCAAAGAGAATATGGATAATAGTCTCAAGATCTCCTTGCTATCTTCAATTAAAAAAAGGGAAAAGGAAAATCTTCCTCTTTTGAATGCAATGAATTGGCTTATTTTCCCAGAAAAAAAAAATGTTAGTCTTCAGTCAAGAAAATGCCATGAATGAACTTAATTACTTGAATATTTCAGAAATACTTATTTTCTTCCACCTCTTAACAAGCTCATAAATACTACTAGTATGATACTACTTTAGAAATCTCAGGAAGAAAAGGAAAAAAATAAAGATTTGTCCTTCGTTAAACACTGTGACCTGATATACACTCTATTTCGTCTCCCCAGATGATCTGAAAAGTGGGGCTTTCAGTGGGGCTTCAGTTTAGAATGAGAAAGGATCGTTTTTCTTTACTTTTGGCATTCCAAGACAGTCAGGGAAATACAGCTGTGCCCTATATTCCACGACATTATTGATCTCCTTTCAACAAGGGACAGAGGTCAGCTTTCTTTCTGGATACTTGTATCTCTGGCTCGTACACCTAACACCATTAAAACCTATTTGAGTACATTAGTGGAAATGGAATCTATTATACGGTCTCATGGGAAACCCACTAAGAAGGTAATCTAGTATTACGTAGATGGCTACTTTTAAAGCCATTTTAGGCAATTTTTATGCCAGGCCTTAACCTTATTCTCACTGGCTAACTGGGGATAATCCAATTACAGCATTCTAGGATTGAGAATCACAGTAGGGATGGATCTCTTCCCAAGAGGGAGACTGGCTAAACTCATGAAAACTTGTCAATATTTCTCAAAACACAGAGTTTACTATTGTGGAACAGGGAACTACGTAAAATACATCTTAATCTATAATTCGAGCTAATAAAGGTGATTACTTCGCAAAGCATCCATTTTGTATTTATAGGATGTATGCCCCATGGGGTGGGATCAGTTATAGTCAGTCTAAAATAAATGTTTAATATTACAAATTTTATGAAAAAAAGAAGAAATTTAAAAGCAAATAATTATGGGTTTAGCAGTTTTGCTTAGCTGATAGCCATATATCCGTGTCCATTTTTACCATGTCTTTTTGTAATTCTGATGCAATGTCCAACAGGTCTACATATTTAGTAATCATCAAAAGAATTTTGATAATTCTTGTAAGAATCTAAAACCCGAGTTTAGAATTTAGAAAAAGCGGTATCTGGCTTACTGCCGACTCTAAGGTGTGGAGATGCGTTCTCTTGGCTTTCCGAGAACAAATCTTCATGGGGAACGCTGTTATCCCTGTTTAGGACACTGAATCACCAGCCTGAGAGACTCTGAAGGCCAGTCTTTTTACACCAAATAGTATTGTGTTGGGAGTATTACCGCGAATCAGTGAATCATTTTTGTAGTACTCTTGAAGGTGATTAAAAAAAAAAATCTGCCTGCACTTAAGTGAGACCCCAAAATTTGTCAGTAAGATCTCCTCAGAAAAATAAAAGCAAACATTCATGCTCCAGAAACATTTTCATGGTTTTCATGGTGGACCCAGCACCTCACAGCAAATATATTTGACTTCGCACTTGTAAGAATAGGAATTTTAGCTCAGAAAATCAATACGGACCCATTACTCATTTTCAAAAAGCTGTGTCCAAATTATTTGTTGGCATGCTTATCATCAAGATCAAGATCACTGCTCATTACATGAAAAGTCAATAAAGTTCATTTAAGTGTAATGATGTGTTCTTTTTCCTTATGCCACATTAGGTATACTTTAAAGTAAAATAGGATTGGGTATATAAATAATAGATTGAGATATAATATTCATTGGATATGTAACTAGCTGAGAGTCCATCTGCATGGAAATATATACCATTGAACTGAGTCTTCATATTGTGTAGTTATGCATATATATGAAATTTTATTGCAAGCAAGTTGGGGGAGGGGTAGAGAGAAAGGGAGAGAGAGAATCCAGGAGCAGACTTCTCTCTGATGGCGGAGCCCCACACAAGTCTCAGTCCCACAACCCATGAGATCACGACCTGAGCCAAAAGCAAGAGTCATATGCTCAACTGACTGAGGCACCCAGGTGCCCTCCAGATTTTTATATTCTTAACACATTTTTTGAAGTTAAGATATAGAATGCAGTCAGAGTATAGCCTTGTAGAGTGGCTGAGGCTTACATATGCTAGGTAAAGTAGCATATGTATTTTTGGTATCTATTGATAGTATATCTTACCGTTAAAACTCCAAATATAATAAGAATGGAAAAATAACTCTCTAAGAAAAAAAAAAGTAAGATGGTTACCTCTACAGAAATGATCAGAGTCTACAACTTAAACCCAAACATTGAGGATGAAAGAGCACAGGTTCTGGGTATCCGTGCTTGCTATTCTACACATAGAAAAGGAAACCTGTGTTTTTTGCTATTCGCAATTCTGACTTTGCAATCAATGGTGGATGTGGAATGTGCTCTTCATGTTCTGAAGGCAACATTAAAAATGTGAAGAATGAAAGTGAAACCAAAGAATGAATATAAAAAAAGATTAGTTTTAAGAATTGATATTTGCGGTTTGGTGTCATAAATAAACATTCTTGCCGCCTAGGTCCTGGAGTGAGGCAGATTTATTGACCTAACTGTCCTCTATGTCATTTGTCCCTCACTATTAGAGCTGTCAGGAACCTTACGTCCTACAGAGTCCAAGCAAAATTCATAATGCTGATGGTGGCGTTGCTGATGCCTTTACCCATGAAACTACAGAAATGTAAGCACAGTGCTGTATTTATTATTGTGAGTCTCCATTATTTTCTTAAGTAGTTTAGAAAATACATAGTTCTGTGAGCTTGTACAAGGGCTCATTGTCAAAGGGATTTCTATTTTATGGTTCTCTTTTTCAGTATGTTGCTAGCAATAGCTAATGAACCAAATACCTTAAATTTCCAAAGCAACCTGATGTGTTTCTGAGATTTCCACTTCTCTAAAGAAGCCTCCTGAGGTGGACACAGAAAACCCTTTCATGTTTTATATTTTCAAAGAAACTCCAACGTTGATTTTGGCATCTAAGGAGAAAATCTCCCTTTATCCAAACTAATAGGACTGCAATTTTCCCTGGATTATTTAATATTCTTAAAAGTTGAGCTATCATGTAGACTTTGTATTGCATGGCATTCTAGGTGGTTGATTGGAAGCATGTAATTTTCAGGATGTTGCTGAGAGAATTTTCAGACCTGCATCCTTTCTCTAGAGTCTTCACCTCTGGCTGTGAAACTCAGTTCATGTTCTGGGAACATTCTCTTGACACTCTCTCATGCACTACAGCCTGTGACTTCAGGAGAAGTAATGATTGAGTCAAACTCTGACATCATAAACAAGTCCTAGGAAGTTTCTTGAATACTTTTTGTTGTTGTTGTTGCTGCTGTGTTAGTTCACATCAGTTCAGGATGCTGACTAGTGATTCACTATACAACACAGGAAAAGCAGAGATGAGAAAGCATTGCAGACCACTGAGATGTCATTTAGGCCCGCCATTTGCATCCAGGTGCATAGCTATAGAAAGTTGTTCTGTATTACAGGTGGAGGTTTCCAGGTGTAGCTTTATCATTGCTGTTAGTTCAGAAGAGTTCTTTTATGTTTTTACTATTTTCCCCCCTTCTTTGATCCTTTGTAGAGATAGAGAATAAGTGAGTAGCTTGATCTTAAAAAAAAAAAAGTTTTCATATTCCCCAAAGATAATTATTATGACCAAAAACTTTCTCTTCTAACAAGTAAAAATAGAGCTCTCCAGCCTTTAGTTCACAGAGCTGACTTTCAGATCTAGGGCCTTCTTCTCTTTAAGCTCTTGACATCGCCCACTGCCTTTTACAAGTGAGACCCCAATGGACAAAGGTTTAATGAGCACCTATGCAATGCTAAAGAGAGGGACAGGAATATTTCTCCTTGGAGAAATGGTAAGACTTCTGGGGTTTCTCATCAACAGCTGTATAAAACAGAAACTCTGGAACGCATTTCCAGGCGTTTTCTCTGCCCTAATGGTCTACTACCATTGCGTTTCAGATCTCCTGGGACTTCCACATCTGATGGGGGCATATTTCCTTTCCTCAGTACTGCTGTTTAGTAAGAATCACAGTAACACAACTGACCTGGAGATGCCAATAAATAGGGGACTTTGTAGAATTATTGGGTATCAAGCCATTACTGGGAATACAAAGATCTGGAACAAATCGATTTTTGTGAGTTTCTCCTGAGGACTGCCCAGATGTGTTCAGAAGACATACATGGATGAAATGATGGAGACAGAAAATGAGACCCCTCTGGGGTATTCTGGAATAACAACAGAAAGTTAGTAACCTAAGTTCTAAATTCTAAGTAATTCGAGGTAACACCAGAGCTTTCTATTTGCTGATTAGGGAAAAGAAGCTACCGCAACCCATGGTCCCTTCCACCAGGAATCCCCTATATGAGTCTACCCCAGGCCCACAGGCTGGATGTACCAGGGCTCCCCCATTCTCTCTGTAAAATTATCACTCAGTGAAACATTGAAACACTTCTGTTCCCAAGTGACGACAGTATATACCATTCAAATCTCTAACTGTAATTAAGCAATGTAATTAAGTGTAGTTGAAACCCATGGCCCAAGAATGTAAAAGAAAATTTTCATAGAAAAATAATTTTCTATATTGAAAGCCTTATACATAGGTACACTGTATGTATAAATACTGTCCTGAAATTAGCTGTAAGATAACTCTAAAAGATTGGGGGGAAATAATAAAAATGTAGAAGGACGTGGCACTCCAAAGATGAAGCGAATGCTTCATCTTGGGTCTGCTTTTGGCAGGAAAATGGTACAGAACTCCAATATATACACATATTTTTTACCCGAGGCTACAGACATATCAAAAATGTCCATGTTCATTTCCCTTGGCCCACGCTCCCCTCTTGCAATCCAGCTGTCCATCTGAGCCTCCGCATGGAGGTATGGCCAGTAGACTCGATGTGCTCAAACCAAACCCCTTTGCGGTTCCACCGGCAAAGATCCTCCCCCGCCCCTCTCCTTAATCTTGGTTAATGCTAGCTATTCAGCTTCAGGTGCCAAAATGTGGAATGTGTGTGTATCTGGCATAGATACCCATCTGTGTTAGAAAATCTCATGTAGTCAATATTGCCAAGGAAGAAGACACTTCCATATCAACGTTGGACGTATTTCTACTCGTGACAATATTTAAACAGGTGCTCAATTAAGATTTCTACATTTCTGCTGGGCAAAAATAACTGTATGTGAGTGACTAAAAAAAACAATCAAACTAGTTTAAGTCACCTAAAAACAAAGAGCTGGCATTTACTGAGTTTACAAGAGGAAGGGGGTGGTTTTTGCAGGTAGAGCAGAGAGATTTGGCTTTGAGCGTGTTGATTTGGAAGTAACCACTGGACCTGCCAGACCTCCGTGCAGACGTGCAGCTGGATTTCAAGGGGCAGGTAGATCAGGGAGATAGACATTTGGGAATTTGTGCATAGATGGAACTATGTAAACATCGCCTGTGAAGTGCATATCCAGACAGAAGACGTGAATATTTGAAAGCAGGACAGAGAGGAAGACCCAGCCCAGAAAACTCGAAGTGGCTAATGTGGCAGGATTAGAATCAGGTATCTCAGGAGACAGGAATTGTTAAAACGAAGAGGAAATTGTAATTCTAGCAAATGACTCTGAGAGGGAGGGACATAGGATGAAGAACCAGTCATTGTAGGTGGATATGTGGCCATCGGTGATCAACATCAGGGTGGTTTTCCTGGAAACACCATGGCTAGCACCTGATCACAGTTGGTTGGAGACAGACAATAAGAAAATGAAAAAGAGAGGAGAAGCAAGTATGACACCTTCTTTCAAAGTACTAGTGGCTCGGACTATGTGTGTAACAGCTAATGCACTTTTCCCAAGCAATCCCAGTGAAGACAGAGATATTCTTAGTAACTAATATTTTTTTTCCAGAGTCCTAAGGTAGTGTCACCCGGATCCTCTGAAAGATATGCGACAGTTTTGACGTTGCATATTTTAGTCTATTGCATTGCAGGCGTGCTTTATGGGGTAGCCTTGCCAAGTCCTTTGTAATATTCAGAGTGTGAACCACACGCGTGAGCATACGAAATGCTACCGTGTTCCCATTTTAACTACCCTCATCATGACCACAGAGTAGAAGTCCGATGACATCTTTACCACCCTTTCTCTTTTCACTGCAGAGACTTGAAGGTACTTGGAGACGTTCCCAGAACACTGGGTGTGGCCATCATGCAGAATAAGCACGGGATGGAAAAAAGAGACACGGAAGAAGGAACTTCTCTCTGGAGGAGACTCAGAACAATCCTGAAGACATTTCACGAATCCGAAGACAAATGAGGTCTGGTAGAAATATCTGAGCTGAGCCGCGTAGACAGTTGTTGGAAGATGAAAATGAGCTCAAAGTCAGCATGGAAATCGGAAATCAGAGGAAAAAAGCAGTTGAGGCAGGTGGGGCAGTTCAAGGAACCCCAGAATCAAGTGCAAAGGAAGTGAGTTTGTTGGGGGCTATTGCTGATTTTCATAATTTCTGTGCACATCTCCAAAAATAAGGGCCGTTTTGGCCAACGTGCACTTATTTAAACAAAGGCCTGCTGAGGCTGAGTCAGGTTTTCCAGCCGCATCTCCGTGAAGCAGGACCCAGGTTCCTGCCTGTTGTGATGAAGGCGCCTTACTCCCTCCAGAAGCTCGGAGTTTTCCTTCTTCGTTTAAAACCCTAGGGCCACGACTCCCATGGAAGAATATGGAGTCTGTATCTGTGTTCTCGGTGACCCCCAGGATCTCTGCATCCGCTCTCAGCTCCTCTAGGATACTCGGGCTTTTGATTTACTTAATGAGGAGGCACTGTATGTCCCAGAACGAGAGGCCTCTCATTCCCAACGGTAACGACAAACTAAAGGCGATTTCTGCCTTAGTTTTGAAGTTACAGTTCGTCCTTCCCACGTGGTCTCCCCACGGGGCCATACGCCGGTCACCCTGCCCTCGTCTGGCTGAGGGTCCCCTCTTCACGCTCCACTCCGTGGGATCAACGTTCTTTCCTAAGTGACGGATTTACCCTGTGTTCAGCTGTGTATACTCGCGTTCCCAAACAGCTGCACTTTGTGTCGACTGGTTTTTACCTAGCAAATATTCTTTCAATCACTTTTAAAATTTACAAATTCACTTGCGGTAGTTTGCCTTTGGGAGGGGCAAGTATCCATTTCCCGATATATCACATTATAACATATGTCTAAGTGCTCATTAAGTCATTCACTACGTTTTTAACTGAATGTTTTGACAAGCATGAGGAATAAAAGAGAAGGAGTATCAACCCATCCCATCACCAGCCCCTGGTGGAGGGCAGCCTGGTAAACAGAGGGTCTGCAGGACTGGCCGGTCTGTGGGGAAGTGATGTGAGCCTCAGCAGAGCCCTCTGTTTATCTGAGGCTGAAGCAAGCCCCGTGGGTAAGGAGCTGACTATGTGAGGCATAGTCTCCTGACTATGTGAGGCAGATGCAACATTGGATACATAGGGCTTCAGGACTGCATTTTTTCCTAAACTTTCCTTCTAATGTTAGATTCTTTAAATGGAACAAAAAATATACCAATATAACCAGAAAAATGCCGGTATTTTTTAAAAGATTTTACGTGTTTATTTGAGAGAGAGAGCGAGCATGAGCAGGGGAGAAGGGCGGAGGGCGAGGGAGAAGCAGGCTCCCCGCTGAGCAGGGAGCCCCATGTGGGGCTCGATCCCAAAACCCTGGGATCATGACCCGAGCTGAAGGCAGATGCTTAATCGACGGAGCCACCCAGGCGCCCCCCAGAGCATCGGTATTAATAAAAACGCTAACAATACGCAGAGAAAGGGGAGGAGGATGAGCAGAAACTTTCCAGCCATGCCTACTTACCATTTGAAACTTTCCTTCTTGCGTTCTAACCCTTGCAACAATCCATCCCCCCCTCGGCTTATCTTCATTCTGCACAGGTCGAGTCTGAGACTCAGAGATTCCCGATAATACGGGGCCAGAGTGTGAGGGTGCAAGACACAGGTAACGAAGATGTATCGGACTCCACAGCCAGAACCCCTTCTACTCCAGCAAACCGCCTGCAAGATGACTGAAAGTCTCCCCTCCAGCTTCTAGAACCCTTAATGCTGAATGAAAACACCTTCTGAGCTCATGTACGACAATTCCCGGGCCCCCACTCTGGGAGGGAGGCTCCCATCCCCCTTTTTGCCCTGTGGATGCGCACCAGCAAGGGCTTGTCAGAGCTTCCTTTCTCCAATCTATTAGTTTTTGAAGAACTTGGCCAAATTCAAGTCTTGCAAAGCTGTTGGATTTTATTTGTACTAATGGAAAGTGACCTGTCAGAGCTGCACCGCTTTCCGATCACCCCGGGAAGCAGAAGACAGTAAATCAAGCCCCCTGGGCATTGCAATCACGTCTGGGCAGCACTGCGGGGCCGTGTCCTTGCTCTCACCGAGCGACTCCCCTTGTAGTTTATGTGATTTTCAGCCCTTGGCATGATAAAAACCGAGCAGCCATTTTACAGCTCTAATTGTGTCCAAATCCTCTAGGATTTAGTAACTTCGGGCAGTAAATAAGCTTGGAACTTCCTTGCAGGCTGGTTGATGTCCACATGCATTGACTGTGTGAGCCTTTATAAGGGCCCTAAAACTGCCACTCCTGCCATGAAGCAGAAAACTCAGGGGCCGGGGCCAGAGTGGGGACCTAGACGTGTGAGGAGACACGTCTGCTCGCCGGCCTCTGGGCTTGCTCTTATCTTTTTCCAATTTCCGCTGTGCTTCATTGAAAAAAAAAAGGTGTATGTATACACACACACACACACACACACACACACACACATAAATCATGCCCTCAAACAAAAAGAAATTTGAAACAGACGGAGGCTGGTATTTAAAGTGTAAATGTTAAGGCAAACCAGAGTACAAGACTCATTCATTCATTTGTTCATCTTCCTGCAATATCTACCAAGTCACAGTGCTGGAAAAAGAAAGACAAAAAGAAAAAAGATTCAAAGATGATATTATAAGAGGGGATAATCCAAAAAGTTCATTTAGTGAATGCTATTGCTTGAAAGTTATAAACAATAGGCAGAAGGAAAAATAAATGAGTAGAGGAATCTCTCTCAAAGCAAACACAAGTCAGCAGGAAGGTCTAGAATCCATTACGTGACTAGTACCTTCATCCATGGGGAGCGTACGGGACAACAAGGCCTAGAGTGTGACCCCCATTTAGACAGATGGAGATTCACGGGTCAAGAGATCGCGTAACTAACTCACTCACCTATGATTCAAACACAAGCCTTGGTAGTATTTCTATCTAATACTCTAGGTTGAATTTTTAATGCATCTGTTCATTGGCTATCTATTTTTTTTTGTTTTCTCCCATCTATGATTAGACAAAAGAAATATGGAACAACCCCTGAGAAGATAACTATAAAAAACAAAACACAAGAAAACAGAAACAATCTCAGGGGCTGGCTAATATATTACGAAAAACTTTCTCACATTATGATCATGTCTGACCATTTCAGACCTGTCTATTTCTGTTTTAGAAATGAGAACTGATCTCAAAGAGACTTGCAAATTGATCTGGACTGGTTTTTCAATTTGGGGAAAGAAAAAAGAGGAAAAAGTTTGGTAGGAATTAGCTAAAAGTCTTTATGAAGTGGTATTTACTTCCTCATGCATGTGACATAGTCTCTTAACGATGGGAGGAATCCTTCCAAAAACAGTATTTTGAGGAATGTTTTTACAGGTTTGGACAAGATGAGATTTCAGGGTCTTTGTCTGTTTCTTATCTTTCTTGGTGGTCAACATCAATATACTTGTTTCACTTACAAGAAACATTTCATTTTCCACTTACACTTACAAGCTATGTTAAAATACACATGAGGGCTTACATTGGAACTTTTAAATATATTCACCTGAAAAATTCCCCTGCATATGGCAAGGGTGTATTCTGATTTTCTTTCTTTCAAGGAATTGGTTAAATTCTTTTCAAAAATGTGGGAAATTGGGTAGCCTTAACAAAAGCAAAGCATTATTTATGGATGTGAATTTCACAGTATAAGCTGGTTGAATAGTAATTTTCGTTTTACTCTGAGTCTTTTATGCATGTAATTTTTCTTCTGTTCATTTTTAGTGAGGCACTGAAAGGAGATTAAAAAAAGTTGGATTCAGGGTCTCTGGCTATAAGGTTACTTGGTGTGGTTAGATGTTGTGATGCTCTTGGGCTTCTAGAAACCAAGAACTGGTAAAGATCGGGCACCGCATTGCAAAGAGAAGCACACGTAAGGCTGAGCACGAAAACACATTTATCTAAAAAAATACAACTATATAGTATGCGAAATTATCTTTTAGGTATTGGTGGCACTTTTTTCTTTTTTCTTCATTTATGGAATGATTCTGCTTTTTCCTGTTTGTGGTGAGTGGTGAGTGGGCCATGCTAGCCCAAGAGGCATCCAAGTCTCTAAGGGGGAAAAAAGTATTGTTTGCTCATGTGGTGAAATTGACTCGCACCACCGCAACCTTCATTTTGAAGGTCTCTGTCAAGGGCCTGGTTATTTCCAGCTGTAGGCTGTAGCTCTACCACAGTGCATGATTACGAGTTTGTACGCTTATCCCTGCTAACGAGGGTGCCAGCACTTTCCTTCTCTTAGTGGGTCTGGCTTTAGCAAACTACTTGTGATGCCCTGGCATCCTGTGGAAAGTTCCGCTTGGATGATTGTGAAATGTTGCTGGGGAGTGCTTGGGTGTTTGAAACCACATCAAAATGGACGGAACACAAGTTGGCTCAGCAGTAGCGAACAGTTCCTCATTAACATTTGGAAAAGAAGAGTGGGCAAGTTTCCACAGGGATGAGCGAAGGGATTCTGGAGGCTAGTGTTCAAGACGTCTGCACACACAACAGGTGAATGCCCCCTCGGCAGCGGGAGACACCGTCTCTTTCTCAACATTCATCGCTACCAGTGAGTGACAGAGGATATTTCAGTCATCGTAGCCCTGAAAAATGCTAAGGTATAGCATGCTCATTCAATTGACTTCTTAAATTGCTTCTCAAATGCCAGTCACCCCATTACCACGCAGGACGCAGCCCTCGACTCGCTGCTGCCAGGACGATTGTCTCGCTGCCGTCAATTTATCAGCCCCAAATAAACTCTCTTCTGCGAGTGAGAGTGTATCTTAGGCAGATCCGAAAGTTTCACAGGAAGACAGATTTTCTTTGAAATGTCGAATTTCCTACAACATTTCAATCCAACTTAGATGAAAGGTCAGGAAAATGTTTGTCTCTTTCTTTTTTAAATGTCTCTTCCCTGGGACCCCACATACTGCCATGAGAAGAACTAAAAGACGTTTACTAAACACTGTGCCAGTGGTGATGGTAACAATGAAGGTAAGAGGAGCAACGGCTCGTCGACCTTCGCCCCCAACCTGCTGTGTGTGGCACGGGGTCCAACGCTCCCGGGGGCTTCTCCCACCTCAGTGCTGAGGAGACAGTGTCCTGAGGAGACAGGCATGGTTGGTCTCCTATTCCTCATCTCAGGAGTTGACGTCCAGAGTTTCCTGCCTAAGGTCACGGGGCTGCTAAGCGGTGGTGCCAGAGTGAGAACCCAGGTCTTTCTAATTGCAGGACTCCCCCTTTATTCCTCAAGGGAGCCCCACTGCTCGGTTGAGAAGGTATGATGAGCAGGTGATAAATAGTCAGTTCCAGACTCAAAAGCCTGGTCTCATTGAACGTTTTTCTGAATGGGTTGCATAATGTGATTTTCTAAGCTTCTCGTAGAGCTGCTCGAGGCCCTCGGGTTATCTTTAGACATTTCCATTACTCCATGGCAGCTTTCTGGGGGATGCCTAAGTTTTGCTGAAAGCCTCGCTTCAGCAAAGTTGGGTTCTTCTAGTGTGAGAGCTCATCCTGCCGGCCTGATGCCAGCGGTCCTCGACTCCTGACCTTACGCTTAGTTCTCTGCGCTGAGAGGCCTGAGCGGTATCGGATTTTACGAGGCTGTGAGAAACAAAGAAAAGAGAAAGAAAACCTCTCTCACTTTCTCCTCTCTTGAGGTCAGAGCATGCTATGTTTTGTATCCAGGAAAGTATCAGTGATGATTCTTAGAGATATTCAGATAATCAGAGGGTCACAAGGGTTAGAATGACTCAAAAACGGTTCCTGGATGAAAATGGCATTGATTTGAAAGCTGGGGAAGGAATCTGCCTGAACAGAGAGCACTGGAAATGCCCTTAAATGGGAAAATCTGGGAAAACAGAAGTCAGAAGTCAGAGGTTCACAGTCCTGAGCCACAGAGGAGGTCGGCGGGGAGAAGGGCTGGAGCGGGGGCGTCGGAAAGGCAAATGAAACGCTTCCGGAAGTAGGTTTGCAAACATCGCGCTGTGCACTGACGGTCCCAGTGAGGAGGCCGGACCGCATTCTCCAGGACATAATGAGTGAGCAGCGTTTGAGGGGACAAACTGCAAGATCCAAAAATTTTAGGGAAAAAAAAAAGAAAGTCGAGGCATCAACAGCATCATGCAGCCGCTGGGAAGCCAGCCTGGTGCCCTGTGGCCCGCCCTAACACTTTTATCCACGTGAGTTTAGGGCAAAGCCTCAGTCGGCTTGCGTGTAGATTATGGAAAACAGCGCCTCCCTAAAACATAATAGATGCTTTATGCAGGGCCGGTGCGGAAGTGCTCAGCAAACATGAGCCGTGGGTACTGCTGTCCTCCAGGTAACCACGGAGTCCCGGCCACGATCCCCCACCCCGATCTTCATTCCCTATTCTCTGTGGCTGCTCGTACGCACGGTCATTTGTGCATCCAACACAAGGATCCTTTGTAGACACCGTGGACGTCGCCACACCCCCAGCTTCCCCACCTCTGTTTTCACACCAGCACCAGACTTTACATGGTGGGAGTGTTTTATATCTATTCAATAAATAAATAACTTCACAGGAAAGGGATTTTAAGAAAAGGACAGGCTAGGCGGAAGGAATAAGTGAATAAACAGGGCTAAGCGTGCACAGGACCACAGACGGAGCTCGGTGAAGGACTAGACCTCGCTCAGCCGGAGAAGCAGCTCATCTTTCAGGAATGATCAGTCCTGACGGGCTGCACGTGGTAGGTGAGTAAGGAAGCGTCAAACGTTTCCACCCCCCACGGCCCCCCAAAAAGATGTTAATTCTGTACGACTAGGAGATGGACAGCCAAACTGGTTGTGGGGAAAGGTGAGAAATTAAATTTTGACACTTTGATTTTAAATTGACAGTCTGACACTGACAAGATCTAATGATAGCATATACTTTCCCAATCATGTAATGTGGAAGATGAGAGAGGGATAAGAAGGCGATCATGGTAAGAAGAGAGCTCAGGTCACACGCACAGACACAGGTCAATTCTTGAGGACAACAGTAAAGGCATGCTTTGGGCGCCAGGGACTCAAACACAGGCTTAGGAGAAAGTCAGGTGAGTGAGAGTCTTTCTGCTTGATAGACTTCCAAGGAGTCTGAAAAACGTCTCCCGAAAAACCAAATATGTATTTTTAAAAATGTTGTTCTATTTTTCCAAAATATTTTGTGTTGTCATTTTAGGCCCAGGTCACAATTTAGGGGTATTGCATGAAATTTTTGTTTATTGGTGTATCATTCTGTAAATTTGCTTTATCCTAATGATTATGATTTCTCAATGATCATAATGATCAACTGCATACACAGTTCTGATTATAGAATTCAAATCGTTACGATAAATACAGAAGATGCATGTTCCCGTCTCAGTAAAACTAAATGCCATGATCTAGAATAGGAAAAATGTGCTGTTTCCTTGAGTACTTAGGAACCACACGTAATATATTTACAATAATCTATTATGCTGAAAACCGTGTGCATTCAGGGGTCCCACCCAAGGATTTGAACAGTTTGCAAAATAAACATTTTCTGTTGCAGAAGTAATTTTGAGTATTCTGAGTTAAAGCAAGTTAACAGTTAAAGGAACGCAATTTAATAATCAACGTGGTGTTCTTTCTAAACACACACACACACATGCACGCACGCACACCCAGAGAGGCGTGAGCATGCTTGCACTTCACTTAATGCATCTCAGTTCGATTCCTTGTATCCGTTCCATGAGCACGTCTAGTCAAGTAATTCTATGTTCTTGAGATTGTCGCGTTGAGCTTTATAATCATAGAAAAGCAGAATTTCCCTCAGAGCTCCCGCACAAGAGCAGAGGATAGACACAGATGCAGACACGAGGTATTTACTGGGGAAATTTTACCTCAGTGTTAGCCTCACAAACGTTTAGGTCCAGTCAGATCCCCTAGACAGTCCTTTTCTTTCATTTTTTTTTTAAGATTTTATTTATTATTTGACTGAGAGAGAGAGAGAAAGCACAAGTAGGCGGAGCGGGAGGCAGAGGGAGAGAGAGAAGCTGACTCTCCTCCAGCAGATCCCAGGTCCTGGGATCATGACGTGAGCCAGCCAGGTGCCCCTACTCAGTGCTTTTTTATCTGAGACATCATTACCCTCTAGAAGATAAACAGATAAGGACACAGGAATATGGCCCAGCTGAAAGAATTTTTAAAAAAAAAAAGAAACTTTTTTTTTTGATGGATGAAATAAACAATTTCTTCTATACTGTGACTCAGTTCTGAAAATTGGAAAAAAATCAAGATCAGCCCTCCAAGATTTTTCATCTCTGAAGCAGAAGAGATAGGTCTCCTCTGGACTCATCCATCCAAGGGCACGCTTTTTCTTACAGCACTGAGGGAGTGGAAGTCCCCGGGGAGCAGTCACCCAGCACAGAGTGGGTTTGTGTCTGGCCTCAGGGAAGCTGGGGCTGCCTCTCATCTGTCCCTCCAGCTTAATCCCCAGCCCCCCTTCGTTTCTTTGAAGTCTTTTGCCCCACTTCCTTCAAAGGCATGCTTTGCAGTCTCTCTGCCTCTGTCTCCCACATATCATTCCCACCCTTCCCAGAGGGATCTTTCTGAAAGCCAGCATGGAGCGGCTTCTTCTCCCTGGCCCTCGGTTCCTTGGACGTTCCCTGCAGCAGCTCAAGTTCAAAACCCAGACCTCTGGCAGTGTCTCCATAGCCAGCCTCCTTTCCGAGTGTCTCCCATTTCCCACCGGGAGCGTCCCCATTCCAGAATGTTCTCCAGCAGTCCTAAGCGGGATGTGCTGATCCTCCTTTCTGTCCCCACTGTGTGCCTGTGCACCTGCTTCAGAGCGAGTCCCATTCTGTGGCACGGTTGCGTAATGGGAGAGTGAGCCCCTGAAGTGCGTGCGATATCTCACTGCTTTCACCCCCGGGAACTGGTGGAATCTGGAGCTCCTGGGGGCACTCTTCTCTTTGAGAAAATCTATATTTTTGAAGGGCTTTATTACGGGGTTTTAAATTTCACCTTAACTACTCCAGGCTTGAAATCATTTTAAGAGGTATTCAGCAGCATTTTCTTTTTTAATGGTGTACAGTAAAATAACACGGGATAGAAAATATCAAAGTCCATCTCACATATCCATGGCAAGTATTGTTTTGTGAAACTGTTATTTTATTTGTACGTTGAGTGTACATGCACCCATGTGTGCATGTGTGTGTGTTTGTGTGTATAGAGTATGTGTGTGTGAGAGAGCTGTGCCAGTCTGTGTGATATAACTGTGTAATACAATGTGTATAGTATATATATTATGCATGTATAAAATGGATATATTATTTATATTAAATACATGTTTCCATGTATGTATGTGTGTAACAGCTATCCATTTTTAAAGTCACAATTCTAGATACATGACAATAAATTGTGTAGTGACTTTCCAAAAAAATAGGTTAAAAAGTCACAATTTAGAATGATGGAATTAATCAGAACATATTCCAAACTTTTTGTAAAAAGCAAATTCCAAAAACATGGCAAATTTCAGAAAAATTATGTTTTTTATTAATTAACTGCCTGAGACACATTTATAACTCTTTTTTCTCTACTTTTTGTCTGTATACCCTTTTATCGTATCTTCATATGAGAACTTTTATATTTATGGAAAAATAGATCACGTGGGCTTTCCTTCCTGCTATGATAGAATGAATTTTTTGAAAATAATAATTATTAACAGAAACTTTTGTTCAAATACACAGTTCATTATCCCTAATGTCATAAGAGTTTTTGTATTATTAAATTTGAGAATATTTCTAACAGATTACTTTCATGCATGATCAGTAAGTCAGGCTTTTTCAAACTTGTCTATGGAATTATTAATAATAAATACCATTTAGATTGACACCCATAAGTTACATTTTGACTGATGTTTTTCTTATAGCGGTGCATTTTGAGTCTTATGCTATTCTTGATGTGAGTATTCTGAGTTAAGTTAGCAAGAATTAAGTCTTTTTTTCAGAATATAATTCACTCTTCTTCATTAATTTCTTATCAAACATGACAAGAGCCTACTAATTAGCTCTATTCAAAATGTATCTCTTCTTTTTTTTTGTATCTCTTCTTCTTAAGGGATAACTTACTTTGTATGATTTAATTTTTTCATTATTTGCTTTTTTATGGCAGAATAATGTCTATTGATTTCAACAGTAATCTTCACTACACTTGATCGCATTTGATTTTTCTTTTTTTCTTTTTATTTCTTTTTATTTTTTTAAGATATTTATTTATTTGTTTGTTTGTTTGACAGAGAGAGACACAGCAAGAAATGGAACACAAGCAGGAGGAGTGGGAGAGGGAGAAGCAGGCTTCCCGCCGAGCAGGGAGCACGACGTGGGGCTCGATCCCAGGACTCTGGGATCATGACCCAAGCCAAAGGAAGACGCATAACGACAAGCCACCCAGGCGCCCCAGTTGCATTTGATTTTTCTGTTCTTTGATAAGTGTGTTTAAGTAGACAGATGAGAAAGGCGCTGCAACCTCTCACAACCCCCACAAGGTGGCAATTCGTCATGTGTTTTACTGCCATGTTCTAAATCCTCTTCCCAAATCGCAAACCCAATGGCATAGTTGAGGTTTATCATGTGCCTCATTATTCATATTTGAGAGTTATCAAATATGCCATCTTAAACAAACAAAAAAGAAAAAGTTTCATTACCTATGTAGCCATACATCATGCATACGCAAGGGTAGTTCTGACAGTCTGAATAGGTTTCAACCTGCATTTACCACTCACACGTCTGATGACTGTGCATCCTTCCCAAAGCCTAGCTTCTGGCCCTGTACACGTTGGTCCCTGTTTCTACGCTCCTGTACTTGAGGTGCGGGTGCCGGAGGACCAGTCACACTGCAAGACCGTCTCAGACTCTGTGTGTTCCTGTTACAACACCAAGTCCAAGGGTGCCCAGGAGCCACTTCTGGACGGTCAGCTAACAGAACCTTATCTATTCACGATTCAACTGAGAACCCTGGAAATGGTTCTCACTCTGGACGCGCAAATACATCCCTGGCTGAACCTCTTCACCATTTCTTGGCCTCAAAATGCTCTTGGCCACTCAGCACGAAGGAGAGAGTGACGGACGTGACTATGTTGAAGGAGACTTGACTTCAACTTGACTAAGTTGAAGGAGAAGGTGGTCTTAACCATTTGCAGTTTTAATATCTTAATAATTCACATTTTACAAAAATATATGACCATGGGAACACACTGCTAGAGGCTCTGCTTAGCACTGAAAGTGGGGTAAATCCACCTCTGAGAAGACTAACTTATTTCCTCCACTGGGACCAAAGGGCTATTGATCATGTCATACTCTAGAATTGAAGTCAGGAAGAAGGGAGCTGACTTGTTGAATACTGTCATCATTCAACTCTCGAGACATTAACAATAAAACACCCCAATCGATTTAAAATATTCAGAAGTGGAATATTAACTCTATCTTTCAGAGTGTTGGAAAATTGTATATCAACTATGTCCTTTTTCCTTGTATCTAAAATTCAAGGAAGGCATCTAATTGGTTTTCTTAGAGTTACAGGTCTCCACCACTTTATTTTTCTTAAATATTTTAAGGAAGAAAATTATTAACTTGATCCATCAAAATGAAAGAAACCTGTCAATAATTGAAATGCTGATCTTTGGATCATACTGCATATCCTAAAATACAGGGTACTGATTTATTTTATGTGAGGGAAAATTAAGGTGGACTGTAGTCTTGAATTACTTAAGCTGTTGTATTATTGAAATATAAGCATGGTTTACTCTGTAGTTAAATAGTTTGAAAATGGTCTGAACAATATATCATTTCAGTGTCTGTTGGGACTTAAGATCTATTTTGTCTTTCACCTCACTTTATAAAATATAATGAACAACCAAGCAATCAATACACGTTATAATTAGGTACGAAAAAAATATTTTGGCTTCTATGGCTTACCATCTTTTCCTATCTCCTGGGCAGTCAGCCACTGCATTTCTTCCCTGCAAACTCAGGCAATCCCTCCTTATAGCCTCTTCATTACCTCTGGTCTATGAGCACTGATAGGAACACTTGGCTTTCTACAGATACAATGCCTTAGGAGAGTTCTAGGTGATGTGAAGAATCAAAATCTTGCTTAGAATGATTCATGGGTGGAAGACCCATTTTTTTTCAGACCCATTTTGAATTAAAACATTCATACTTCATCTACCCTAGGCCATACCAGAAGGACATCTCTTTCACATGAGGGGAAAGGAGAGATTATGAGTCTGTTTGGAAGGAAATGTCTGAATCCCCCCAAATGTTTTATTAGATTAATGAAATAAGCTTAAGGGCACGGAATAAAAAGTATTTCTGCCATTAGGCTTAAACTTATGCACTGAAAATAAAAATGACTCAGTCTCAATGACTCTGTTTTACAAGACGGGAAAAATCCAGCTTCAGCAGAAGCTGGCAAAAGGTGTAGGGTTTTTAATGAAAAATGAAAACAAAAAAATACTCGATATGAGCTCATGTTCGGATGTAGGAATCAGAAAAAGCTACTTTCATGCAAGGCTTTGTTGTAGAAACGAAGATGAGCACGGCGCAGGAGCAGCCTCCGTCCGCCATGTGTTGGCCACCCTGTTTCTGAAGCAATGGATGGAGTCAGGACACAGGCCCACTGAGGTGTGGTCAGAGGAAAGGAGGGCAGCAAATGACAGAAATAAACTTCCTGTTTCCAGATATGTGCAGGATGGTTGTGGTTTGAAGATATATATTTTGGGGGTGCCCAGGTGGCTCAGTCAGTGAAGCATCTGACTCTTGCTTTCAGTCCAGGTCACGATCTCTGGGTCATGAGATTGAGTCCCGTGTTGGGCTCCGTGCTGGGTGTGGAGACTGCTTAAGATTCTCCCTCTCCCTCCCCCTCCAAAACAAACAAACAAACAAACAAACAAATGCATATTCTGACTCATCTTCATTGTGGTTTCAGATGGCAAAGCAAGCACCAAATGATGGAAGGTACAGGAAGATATAACCATAGTGAAGAAGAAGAGCTCCCTAGCTGGCCCAAGAGAGAACAAACACCTACTCAAGAATCACATGCTTCTCTCGGGCATCTATGCTCAAGACAGGTGCAGCGCCCTCCACTGGAGGCTGCAGGATGGACCGCGGCACGAGATGAGCTTTAATGAACTGCCTGACTGGAGGCATCATGCTTTCTAAATGTTGTCCCAATAGCTAAAGCTCCTCATTTTAAATATAAAGTTTTGGAAAAAAACAGAATAAAAATCTTATTAGTATGTATTAATCACATCCCCATTTATAATGTTCTATAATAAAAAAATAAGCATAAAGAAACATACAGGAAATAATTTATTAGAACCCAATAATCTATTAATTAGCTTGAACGGATTTGCCACTGATGTTTAAGACTGAAGGGATAAAAATACTATGTCCCTTACAAACTCCATCCTATTATTTCCCCCTATTATTCCCCCCTAGAGATAAGTCATCAGCCCTCTGTGTATATGGTTCTCCCTCAAGTGCAAAAGACACTCAGAATTGTCAGAAGGTATCCTAACCAAAATCTCTAATGATATACATGACTTATTATTCTCCCATTAATTAGACTGAGAGATAAACATCATTGTTGGATTTTATTAACTCATGATATCACACTATTATTATTGTAATTCAAAAGTTCGGCCTCTCTCTCTCTCTCAGACCATGCTATTTCTATGCTATTCTACTTTGATGGGTTATAAACAAATTACTGTTCATGCAACAAAGTTCCTTAAATAATAAATGACCAGGGGATAGAACCTTGTTATTCTTAATGACGAAATGCTGAAAAACGTATCTAATCTTTTATACCCATACTAAGATACACAAAAATGACTAAAAGAGTATCTAAATGTGTTCAAAACAAGACTAATGCATCCTTCGACTAAGAATAAGAATGCATTTAAAATTTTAGATCTTATGGTTTGTCTCAGGATGTGAATTACAGGACCCTCAAGGAACAGAATGATGACAAGAACAAGTACTAACTTGTTTAGGAAAATAAGATCCATGTAGTAATTACATTTTCTATGTCTTCACTACTCAGAGGGGCCCACATCTTATCCATCAGTTGGAATCTTGTTAGAATCTTGGAATCTCAGGCCCCACGCCACACCTACAGGATTACGTCTGCTTCTTAAACCCCAGGGGATCCCCTAAACATGAAGCTCGATATCCCCAATTTTATTGTAATCAATATAGGATTGTTCTATGGTAGGAATGTTTATGCCCCCCCCCTTTCCTCTGTTGAAACCAAATCCCCAAGGTAATGGGATCAGGAGGTGGGGCCTCTGGCAGAAAGAAAAATAAATGTCTAATCCATGAAAGGACATCTCACAAATGCTAAATTATGTAAATCACTAAGGCATTCCTGTAAGACATTTTGATAAGGCCATTTTCAATTATCCTAATCTTATGACATTGATTTTTATAAAAGGATATGTATCTATCAGAACTGCTTAAGTAGGGGCCTGTGAGTGGCTCAGTCCGTTAAGTGTCTGCCTTTGGCTCAGGTCATGATCTTGGGGTCCTGGGATTGAGCCCGCTGTCTGACTCCTGCTTCCAGGTAACCTGCAGATTCTCCCTCTCCTCCCTGCTTGTGCGCGTGCTCTCTCTCTCCCTCAATCTCTCTCTCTTAAATAAAATCTTTTACAAAAAGTACTGCTTCATCAATCTGAAAATAAATTATGAAATGTACAAGGTGTACGAGAAACTGCGGTCTCCAAAACTAAAGGAGAGAGAGAAATTCCCTTAATCAACCACATACTTTTCCAGGTTTGGAGATTTACAGCTTTTTTCGCATGGATTTTTCTTTAGTCTTTTATTACGTTAAATAGCACATTAACACTATTTTGAGTCAATAAGTGGTACTTCTAAAACCTGAAGAAAGGATTACTCTCTGAGAATAAATATACCAAGAAAAACAGTCAAACTTGTACTGAGATCACAGTCCTCCAGCAGTAATATATTTTAAAATGTATGTGAAGAATTTGACCCAAATCCCAGTCCAGGAAAATTCTCCGTTCGGTATGTGTCTATTACAATGGTGACAACTACACGGACAAGAAACAAGCAGGCAAACAAAAATAAGTGCCCTGAAATGGAAATTCTCATCATGAAATCCAGGAAAGGGTGTCCCCAAAGCAAGAGTGTGTGAGTGTGAGAGTGTGTGTGTGTGTGTGTGTGTGTGTCTCAAGAATGGCCAGAGTAGGGAGTGCTTCTAACTGACCCACTCAGGACAGAAGAACCAGGAACTCATAACCCACCTGCCAGACTCAGTCATGATTAACTACAAAGATTAATCACTGGGCCATTCCCAGGGACCGTCATATGTTATTAGCATTTTATAAATGGTCTTTTCTTTATGCATTAAGCATTTGTGAGTTTAGTTCATGTGAGTTGAAGCCTTCCTCTGACCTAACCACCTCTTCCTGTATGAAAAAATTTTCTTCTGCATACTAAATGTTTGGTACAGACCTTGAAAATTCACATATTACATAGATAAACAGAGTAGGGCGGCTTTGATGCCCTCAAGGATTATAAGCAATTATCTCAAAGAAACAGCTACAGAGTTCAAGACTCTCTCTGGCCAGCCCCACATTTCCTGTCTACTCAAGCATTCCTTTCACTGCCCCTTTACCTAGTCAGGTAGATGAAGACAGGTTCATACACCACAACCTTTTCTCTATTCCCATGCCCATGGATCGATTCCCCAGTCAGATGCCTTCAAGTGACATTTGAGAGCAGACATCCACCTGGATGGACAAGGAAAGCCTCATGTTTCTGGATGAGGCTTTCTTGGTGTTTCAGTGAAATGGTGATGACAACTCAATGTCCAACGTAGAGAAGATGCTCAGTGAAAGCTGTTTCCTGACTTCTACCCCTAGTGTTTTAGACCAGACCCAAGGCTGGACTTGCCGAAGGGTCGAGGTGTGCCCAGAGAGCACCCCATTCAGAGAGCACTTCTCAAGGGCTACGCAATGGCCTCTCTGCTTTGATGTTCCTTTTTTCCATCGCTCTCCTTGGTTTCGTTGATTTGTATGCTACCGACAATTGAATCCCACCAAGAACTGCCTCCTATGTCTGGGTATTTCGGGCTGTCCCTCTTCAAAAATGTCAGTCAGGCCCGAACTCCACGGAGCAGAATACCTCCGTTCTGCGCATCCTCTAGAACACAAGAGATGCTCTGTAGAGGTGAGGGATCATATTCCCTTAGTATAGATTTTTGGGGGATAATAATACATGAATTTTCTGTCTGTATTTAGAATGTCTGGCTCAATGATTTGTAAGAAAACAGTAACATTAACATCCATAGTTGACAGTGATAAAAATATACCACTTTTGACAAAAGCACTTCTGACAATAGTATTCTATTATTCACAGGACCTTGTCAAATATTTTTTCATGTAATACTTTATTCAGCTATGTTTTTATCATAATAATTATGCCAATTAGGATGCAAGGGTAGGATTCTTGTTCACTGAAATTCTGTAGACCATCTTCATTGAAAAACTCTCATGAATCACAAAAAGGAGTACAGCACATCTTTAAGAAAATACATTTTCCTAATTTAATGTTCTTAGACATTAAAGTTGAACTAAATTTATTGAACATAATCCTAATATTCCAATATATATAAAATTTCAAATTCAAGTTTGATAAAACTGTCCTTCAACCATTTCAAATAATATACTTAAAGGATATGTTAAAAAAAAACAGCCTTTCATAATAAACTGCTATTAAACTGGGCTAATCCACAAATAACTTTCTTTTTTTGTGTAAACAGAAACTATTTTTGGTAAGTAAAATATTGAGGAGATCACAAAAGTTCCATACCAAAATTTAACTCAAATTCATTCTTTTAAAATTAGATTTTACTGTGTAGATAATGTCTAATCAATTAAGTTTTAATATGCATACAAATATCACAGACATGTAATTTTTCTTAGCAATTTTAGGCTCTGAGACAGATTTGTTTTTGTCTTTTTGTTATCGAAGAAGAAAAATAAAAGCTTTTCTTTCAGTCTTTAATAGCACTATTATAGCCTAATGGATTTTATTATGCTTTTATTTCTAAAAGGTATGAATGCAATGTAGTTTTCCTAAGAATGAATTAGCAGGCAGCATGAAATATTTAACAAATATTAAATATGAACATAAGTGTTCACAGTGTAAATATTTATAGTATGTCTTGAAATCTAGGAGATACTATTTACTATTGTGGAGTATGTTCCTTGTTGACAGTGTTCATGTTGTTTAAAAGACCATTCATGCTTTTATTTGCTCATTTGAATGTCCATTCACATATTTAAATAAGGCATGCATTTCTTAGGTGTTAGGATGATCAAAAAAGAGAGAGAAAGAAAGTGGGGGGGCGAGGGAAGGAGGGCAAGAAGAAGGAAGGAAGGGAGGAAGGAAGGAAAGAAGACACACAATTTGTGCCTTTATAATAGTTAGCTACTGGGGACTAATGTTATTTTACTGTACTTCAAAGAAATTAACATTCTCAGACACACTTTAATATATAGAAAAATGAATTTTGGAACTCCTACTACATGTAGACTGAGACACTATGCACAAGGCATGCTGGGGAAGATGCAAAGGCAATGAAAAATCTCCGACCATGAGAGGCTTTCGAGGAGCCTCCAGTTAGAGAAAGGCCCAGTCCTTCCTTCCGTGGGACCAAGGCAGTCTAGCATCCTTGACCAACAACGACCTCGTCTGTCTGTAAAAGGCTAACAACGGTAAGAAAGTAACAGTGAAATCTCAACTGTCCATCTGGTATAACCGTCTAAGAACCAAGATATAGTTTATGTAAAATAATCTTACAGATTATAAAATACTGTAAAAATGGGTTATTTCTAGTGAGAAATTCTGTCACTGTCCCCCTTTCCCACCAGGAACTAGTGACTCCCACAGCCCTGGTTCTCCGTGACCCGTAGAGCCCAATTTCTGAGCTCAGGCACCTTCTTAGCCAAAGTTCTTTGTGTGGATTCCATCCTCCAAACATCTTCTCAACTGAATCATCTAAAAGTAAGGACTGACACATCCAGTGTCATGTCTATAGTCTTGGGCACTGATGACCTTCCAGTAGGAAATCGCTACAGTAGATGCTACAGGTACTTTGGAGGGAATTCCAGGGTTATATTTTTAAGCGACGAGGTTTTTTCATTATCCCTCAAGTCCCATTTTAAGGCAAAGGCAGCCTTTGCTCTTACAGACAAGACTCATTCGCCACAATGTCAGGCCCTTGCAAGGATCACTGACGTGTGCCTTATTCAGTGATGAGACCACTGAAAAGGCCTAATTTTCTCATCAGGCAACGTAAAAGGCTTGGTCATGGGAGAATAAAGTAATGTGACCTCCTCTAAAGCTTAAGCCTTTTGTCCATTATGGTGGCTTGAAGGATGATAAAACCCAACCAGCCAACACAGAACCATTCTCAAAGTTCAATACCTGCAGTGCATTGTTCTGTTGTTGGGCACATTCGATGAGTTGGCAGGGCCAACGTGCCCCCCCCACCTGGAGGGGCTCATAGCCGGTCACCTCGCTGAGGTGTTAGGCTAGTGCCTTAAGGAGCCTTGACAGGAAAGCACAGCTGTCTCTCAGAAAGGGTGCACATCTAAACAGGAAAATAAAACGTGACGTGTGGCTCTGACATACCCTAAAAACGATATTCTTTAAAAATGAAGCTGTCTTAGACTAGAAAAAAAAAACGGTGGAAAGTTGAGGATACTGATGCTCATGATTCAAAAGCAAATCCAAATCGCAGGGAAGGAGAAAAGCCGTGAACCTTCGGGAGCAGGGAGCTGGCAAGAAGCCAGTGTGAGAGAGCCGCGGAGGTTGACCCCGCCTCCACCCCCCAAATTGGGCCACCATCCGGCTGGCGCTGCCTTCATCACACCGGGCAGATCCCAGCGTGGAGGGAGGCCTCTAGGTGCAGCTCTAAGGAAGTGGGAGGGTGGGCCATCCTTTCTCAAAGTCCTTGTATCCTTGCCTCTTAGCCAACGCCTGCCTTCCACCAAGGGTTATGGCAGGACCGCCTTCTTCATCAGGGGGTTGGGAAACATCAACAGCAAGCCCAGGTGTGCCATCAGAGCACAATATGCTCTCTTCATGCACTTGCCGATTCAGCCCTGCATTTCATGAAGGTTTACAGGATGCCCTATACTTGCTAGTTAATATTCCAGGATAAAGTATCTCCGGGGGAGACAGACAGCTCCCACGATACGGAGGAAACATCCACGGCATGTCAAATGTTGATATGGGCGTCGGAGAAAAATTAGGCGGAGAAGAAGGGGAGAGAACATCCTTCTAAATGGACATATACCTTAGAACTCAAAGCAAGTCCCTTTGTATTTACATATGTTTTGACTTATGAGTTCACTGTGATTAGATTCTCTGTCATTGACTAAACAATCTAAATAGTGGGTCTTTTACAAGATGTTTCTCCTAAAGTTAGCGTTCTTACTGTCATTTCTCACTGCACTCAGCTACTTATTTTGCATGCGTTGTGACACAATGCTTTTCCATCAACCATCGCCCTGGTCTCTGATGAAGGGGACAGCACGGTTCTGTGGTCCAAACACATCGATGCTGTTGAAAAGGTTGACACGAAGGCTAATAAAGAGCATCCAAGCCCCCCAGAGCATCATTTGTAAACGTCTCTATTCATTGAGTACTCAGATTTACTCTGTCATCACCCACACTAGGGTATTTGGGGCTGCTGAGAGAAGAATAATCAATGACAAACCAGCACTGTCTTGCTGAACCTACCATATGCTCTGCCTTCTACTATCCAGGTCACACCCCGGCTCTGCCGATCTATTTTCTTCACTGAGTCAAGTGATCCATCTTCCCACCTTGGCGCATAATAGGAGTAAAAACACGGGATTCACCCATGCCTCTACCCGTCTGGTGACCGAGTACCGATGAAAGCCCTTTGCTAGGCAGCGTCATCATCACCGCCTTTTACTACTGAGTCACCTTTGCTCATGGACAAGATACTCAAATCGCTTCCTCTTTAATGGGAACAAGGAAAAAAAAATAATTCAAGCAATCAACAAAACAACTTAAAAAGCAGTGAAGCAAATAAGAACCTCTCCTATAAGCATGCAGAGCTGATCTCAGATGGAAATTTGTTGTCTTGGTATTAAGACACCGAAGTGGCTCACCTAGAATTTATGAAGTGTGAGGGGCAGACCTGTGTTCCCCAACCACGACTAGGAGGTGTAATGGAACTATATCTCGTGGGAAGATGCCTAGTTTTCTATTCCTTTCCACACTTCGAGAATCCCAAACTGAGGAAGTAGCTTTCTATTTGGTGCCACAATATAATAATCATGACGCCGCCTAAGAATAAAAATATGGAGACTGGTGACTGGCCTCATCTCAGTGTCACTTCTGATTATCTGTTATTGCTAATGATGATGCCTTTATCAAAGAAAAGATCGCAGTATTCTCAGATCAGCAATGCGGAATGGCTCAGTGGGGCAATCACAGTGTCTTCACCCTAAATTATTTGTTAGCTGCCGTGTCTCGGGATTTTCAAGTTGTATTAGGTCTGCGGCGCGTCGACGTAGGTCGCGCATGTTCCATCCCTGAATTGGAGACGTGCAGGAGGATGTTCACAAAAGTAAAATGGATTGTGTAGGAAATCTAGTTTCATTTTTCTTCATTATTACAAAACTAAGACCCCTGTCCTATCGTCACCATTGTAAACACCTTCAGATGCATTTGTCCCTTCTGGACAGAGATTTGAGCAAGTTCTGATCCTGTTACTCTGAAGATACCTCCCACTGACACTAGAGGATAATTTAGGTTCCTCAAGTCAGTACAGACCTTCTGCTAAGTAATAAGTTACTGATAGTAACTAGTATTTTGCCTTTGCTCCAGGTCACCGGGCTGACCCTAAAGCTGTGTGTGTGTGTGTGTGTGTGTGTGTGTGTGTGTGTGTTTGCACATGCACAGTTTCAACTTGCTTTGCTTCCTAAATTCACCGCCAATTCTAATATTACCATGAGCCACAGAGCATAATAGAAAGCAAAACCTACGAATTGCTGTGGATTAGAAGAATCTTAATAAATTAGAAAACTTTTCCATTAAGTAAAGTAAGAGGTTAAATATCACCTGTCTTTGGAGGGAATGTGTTAGAACATTTTATAAATTTTAATATGGAATTACGCCAAGGTTATTCTCAGCTCAACAGTGAAGTTCAGTAAAATCTGGGATTAAACATAAAAGCCTCTTAAATGCTCAGCAAAGTTACCAAATAGTCCTTGAAAGAGTAAATGATTCATACATTCAGAAGGTGTTTAGGAGCCCATTTGGCCCTGGGCCATGGAAATAACCTTAAAACCCTTTTGCAAAAGGAAATCCAAGAATCACTAGTGACTGATGACTCGTGGTTGGCACCCTAGTTCATTATAGTTTGATTTTACTCTAGACCTCTAAAATCATGGTTGCTTATCCAGGAACATGCCCACAATCTCTGACACAGGAAAAAGTGATATTTATTAGTATTAGGTGTTTCACTTTAATAATTCCAATATAATTTCCCACTTACTAACTTACTAAGCTAACAATTTTACTTTCAACATTTCATTTTAATGATTTTAAAACAATAACTACTTAGTAAATAATATAAACCATCTAGGTCTATTAAAAATCTGTGAATCTGTGTCTCTAGGAGGCATTTATCTAAAAAAAAAAATCAGAAGTTCTCCTTTTGTGTCATCTGTAACGGTGAGAGAATAAGCTTGTGTCTCTGGGGTCTTTGCTCCTTGTATTTGTTACTCTGCCTTAAACCATCCTACCATATCTTAAATGTTTCTCTCTCCATATATGACTCCACATTTGTCTTGACTGTACAAATTCCCTTTATGACCATTTAAAACAACCCTTTCCACCTTGCTCACTATTGCTTTATGCATCTTTCTGCGTGACCTTTTTTTATTCTCTTAAAAAATAGGCTGCATAAAAGCTATGAACTTCTGTAAGGTCCCAGGTATTGGCTGAATGTGTGACTGATTGTTTCATGACGCTTTATGGACTCCCTCTGGTAATGAAGGCGATCTTTGGTAAAACGTGAATACAGATCTACAAAAGTTAAACGCCCTGTGCCCAGATGTATAGAGTTGAAACCAAAGTGAATTGAATGCATGTGTGAAATTCTAGAGACAAATAACTAAAATAAACAAAAGGGAAAAAAATTATGCCTTGTGCCACATTTTCTCTGAGAGAGAGAAACTCTGAAGGCAAAATGGAATTTCTCTCCACAGGGAGAAGTTCTACCTGCAAGGCTAGGAACAGTGTTTCTTGGATCTCCTCTTTGCAAAAACAAAAGGGAGATGCTGTGGGCCAGCGATGAGAGAGAGTGTCAGGACACAGAGAAGGGCAGGGGGTGAGTCCCAGAAGCACGGCTTGAGGAAATACGTGCAGATAACCAGGCCCTACAGTCCTGAGACCCTGAGCCTCACGTTGGGGCTGACGTGGCAGAGGGAATGCCAGTGGGCAGTGAGGCTGGCAGTTAACCAAAGTGAAGGATTCGTCTTCAAATACAGTGATGGATGTCTCGGAGCATAACGATGGTTACTGTCCACCCAATGTGTAATGGGAGGCAGTGTGTGCTGCTTTATCTTCTTTAACCCTTACAACAGCCTCAAAAGATGGGTGCTGTGTTCGTATTCATTGGGTACATGAGCAAAGTGAAGCATAGGGAGGTAAAGTAACCAGCCCCAGACCATGCGGTCAGCATGTGACAGAAAGAGGACAGTACCCAGGGGCTCATTCTAGAAGACCATGAGGAATTTAACATGCATTAAAATGACAAGGGTAGAAGGGGTGGAGAACAGGCTTCCTTCCCTGCCGTCCCTCTGCACGGCTCTTGAAGTGTCTCCCCCCTGCCCCCAAAAAAACCACACTCTTGTGTATCTTTCTCCTCTGCCCTCCCTCCTCTCTAGTTTTTTTGATCCTCTTAGCTCCTTCTGCAATCACAAAGTAGCACTGCCTGAGTGGCTTATAAACGACCATTTATTTCTCACAGTTCTAGAGGCTGGAAACCCAAGATTCAGTGTTCAGGGTGAGCCCCCTTCCTGGCTCATGGGCAACATCTTCCGGCTGTGTCCTGGCATGGAGGAGAAGGTTCAGGGGGCATTCAACAAGGACACCACTAAGGACACTAATCCCATCATGAGGCTCCACCTTCATGATTTCTTTACCTCTGAAGGCCCCACCTCCTGACGCCATCACCTCGGAGACCAAGTTTCAACAAATGAATGCTGAGGGGCATAGACATGGCGTCTAGAGCCCGGATGTCCTTGGGTAGCCCTTCGGCAGCTAGCAAAACCTATGGACCGTGGACCTATAGACCTATGGACCGTGGACCTGTGGATCTATGGACTGTAGACCTATGGACCTATGGACCATGGACCTGTGGACCTATGGACCTATGGACCATGGACCTATGGACCTATGGACCATGGACCTGTGGACCTATGGACCTATGGACCATGGACCTGTGGACTTATGGACCTATGGACTGTGGACCTATGGACCAATGGACCGTGGACCCGTGGACCTATGGACCATGGACCTATGGACCGTGGACCCATGGACCATGCTGCTCTTCACACACACAAACACCTTTGGCTCATCATCCTACTCCCTCCAAGCCCACACTTCTCACCGGGCATATCAGACTTTTCAACAATCCAGAGCCCCCTTTCTCCATGACTTCTCATGACCAGCATTCATGAACCTTCGATGCTAACCATGAAAACTCATCATCCTCTCCAGGGACAGCACAGGTTTCAGGCTGCAATGTCATATGTGCTTTTCTTGCCCCACCCCCATCTTCTTGCCCCTTTCACAGCTAAGTCCACCTTGAAGACGTAGCCCACACGCAACAGTACCTTTCTTTCTGGGGGTGAAGTTCTACCCCCCACACACTACGTCCTCAGTACTTGTTCACTCTGTTATCATTTCGCATTTTAATAATTGAATTACAGTTCTTTACCTCTTCTAAGCTAGAGGATGATGGGGATTTAGCTTCCTGCTCAAATGTTCCTAGCACATGGAATATGCTTAATATGTTTTCAATCAATTTATTTTTAGAAAAAGCAAATGAGTAGACTCAGTCACAAGAGGAATAAAATTAGTCTGTTCAGCTAAGGATTTTCTTTGAAGGCTATGAACTTTGACACAGATATATATATATATATATATAATACAATATTTAATATAATATATATAGTTAACTATATTTAGAAATGTGAAATATGAATATTATGTTGCATTAGAAGTTTATGCCTAATGGTTGTGATCAAATAACCATTTCTGATGGAGGACAAATCAGGACCGAACGCCTTGCTATGCACACTACTCATCACCAAGATGCTGGCAACCAGGGTCCAGAATTCCATTTTTCAGAGAAGAAAACAAAGCTTCGCAAGGAAAAGAAAATGGCTGGACGTTACGTTGCCACAGTATGGAGAAGGCAGAAACTGATGAAGGTGCAACCTGAACTATCTGCTCTTGCTAAAACACTGCCCACCCACGTTGGCTGTGTATTCACCTTTCCTGTCATACCCCCAATGAGTCAAAGGCAAATAAGTAGTCATATAAATGCACACACAAAATTAGCACCTGGTCCCTCAGTCCTCATTGTGGTACACCTGCAAGACCATATTTATGGTCTTGCCTTCAGTTTCTAAACATTTTCTTCTTCATGTCACATGACACTCTATCATGTTGACTTTTCCTTTGTGGATATTATTTCTTTCCCTATGCTATAATCAAGGACAACTCCCTAGGTCCTACATTCTCCCTGAAAACTTGGTTCTGATAACTTCAGCTCTTGTTTATTTGATTGATGTCTAAATTGTTGTTATCCTGCTGTTTTACATATCTATCCTCATTTCCTCTTGGATAGGACTTTTGGGTGTTCTACTGTCACTTCAATTGTCACATCTCTGAAAGTGTCAAAAACCTGCCATTCAAGTCTATCACACGCATTATTATTTTTCTGATTGTCTGCAGTTAAAGCTTCACACCACTTTGACTCCTGCTTCTGCGTTTTGTGTGTAAAATGACATATTATGTTCATTTGGATCTTCCTTCAAAATGTCTTTGACATTTTCTATTTCTATTCTTATTGCCTTCTTACCACTAAGATTAAGTCATTCCTAGGTTAAGCCATGCCAGCCTGGACCAGAGTGACTAACTCATGACTGACTCCCCAGAGTTCAGCATTTTTCTTTCTAGTGTACTTTACACAACATTACCTAAAACACTGCTCTCATATGTTATCAATCTAATCAAACTTTGTGATGGATTCCCAATTTTCATTTTGAAGAGAACCAATGATAATTATTGAGTTAATTGATGAATTAATAAAGTCAAATGCTAAATCACCTACTTACTGGAAACTAAGAACTTATCCCCAACATGTGTTTAGAAAAAGCACAATTTTGTTGTTTAATAGGTGTGCACAGTACACAGATTTTCTTCTCTATCAATTTGACTTTAGCAAGCAATCCAATAACTGTAAGCACATTTCTTAAAAAGAAAATTGTTAATATATTTATCATCTAGCATAGTATTTGAGCAATATAACTATGTATTGGGTTATATAAAAATAGCTAAATATAGAACCATATCTTCATGGTATAAAGTTGAGAACATTTTCAATACTGCAGATTTAAAAAAAAAAAAAACAACAACAACAAACCCAAGCTCACCAATTCAGGCATACTAGCCATATTTTTGTTTAAGTGTCCACAGACCCTTGCCTTTCCATATCAATCAGCAAATAATAGTGAGAAAGTGTGAAGTTTTAGTCTCCTAGACTTAAAACATTATTTGTGGAGAAAACTAATTGCATATAAAAGTAAATGATATCTCTTGTCCACTCATGCCTATTACTATTCCAGCCTACTCCAGTGAGGCATTTGGAATACTGGAGGAGATGTAGCAGACGCTCCAAAATTTTTGCATACATATCTTCTCTGTGACTTACTGTGAGATTTCCTCCAGTATTGAGTAGCTCAGGAGGTCCAGGAAAATAGAAGCTAGAGAGCCCATTTCTTGTTTTCATACTATGGCTTTGTATTTCTTCCAGAGTTGAAGGTCATGGGCAAAAGAAATGTAGCTTCCTGGGGATCATGTTGGACATTTGAGGTCTACTTCCCAATGCTGATTGGATAACGGAAGATCTTGGACTAGACAGAGCATGGTGATTAAGGAAGAGGTGGACATCAGTTTTCAGATTTAAGGCAGATTTGATTCTCTGAACCATCTTCCTTGTGGAAACAGCTTCAAAGGCTGACTTTAAACAACAACAACAAACCTCTTCAAACACATGAGCCGGTGCCGGGAGAGTGAAAATACAGAGTACAGTTAGGTTTTTGCTAGTGGCTTATTCATATACTATATGCGTGAATGTATAACAAAATAAAACAGGAAAGGGGAATATGTGGGGCAAAGAAGAAGGTGAAACATAACTTACATCAGTAGTGAGAGCAGATGGAAACAGTTGGATTTCTCTTCTATATACATGGTGCAGTTATTTATTAATATGAGTTTAGCTTTTAAATTCAGATTCTCCCCCGAGAAAACTATTGTGCTTGTCTCCCATCTGGGTCTTCGCAGAGTAACAGGTGAAACCAAATAAGTATGATTCCTTATCGTATTAACTAACATGCGTTAAATTCCTCCTCTGGGTTACCTAGGCACTAACTCAGCATTGGATCATTCCATAGCCATGAAAACTGTGTAACTTGTGTAATTATCACAAGGTAAGGAAGATGACACCTGAGGGATATTTTACCAGCTTATTCACAGAATCAAAGCCATGATGAGCACCCCTGGTGGGCATGTGGTGGGAGGCCGTGGGGGGTGTGCCCCGATGCCATCTACGGTCCTGTGCGGTTCCAGGTAGATTAAGTTTGAGAGACCACCCAGAAGACAGGGTCTCCACTGAGTTGACTTCAAGTCTCTCTTCAGCTTTTATTAAGAACTTATCACAATTTTTTAAGGAAAAGCAATATGAAACTTGATACAGAATTTACTATACAAATATTCTTGAGGATATTTTTCTTTCATAAAGCCTCAGGTGAGAAATTTCTGTCACAACCAAGCAAAGGAAATATTTGCCAACACTGAAGAGCTGAGGAACTGAGATGTTTGCTTTTTGTTTATGGGTTCACCCCCCACAGTAAGAGTTGCCTGGTTCCTACATTGCTCTCCTCTTCCTTGATGAAAGATGTATTTGTAAAGCTATTCCTCAGCTTTGCCTCTTTTTTTTTTTTTTTGGTCCTTTTTTTTTGTAATGAGAACTTTTAAGATCTACTCATTAACAATGATCAAATATACACTATGGTATTATTAGCTACAATTGCCATGCTCTATGTTACACCCCTAGACCTTATTTATAACTTTTGTCCACCTCGCTTTGCCTTTTGATTCTTATTTACATTTCCCTGGCCCTGACTTTTTATGCTATTTATATTTTGTTTTTATAATTTCTCTCTATTATGGATTTTCATTTAAAGTTACATCAAATCCTGAGACAGTGGCAGAGGTACAGACTTTTTAGAACAGCAGGTGGCACGGAAGGGCTCCAGGGGATACCCGAGCCAACAGGAATTCCTGAGAAGGTGGAGACCCATCAGGTCAGACTGTGCTGGTCAGTGGGGGCTTCTAGAAGGAAGGTGTGAGAAAGCCAACTCGTCAGTGATGAAGGAGATTCCCATGGCGGGAGGTGGAGGGTATAGTCCTTAGTGGTGTCGATACTATGACAGAACTTTGTAAATGGCCTCTGAGGTCAGGCTCCCTAGGAGCTGCCGTGGAAGTGGAGTGCAGGACAATTGTCCAGACAGAGCGTGTCTGGGAGAAGAGGGCGGGACGTGGACTCATGAAACACTGTAAACCTCGCCCTTAGGAGCTGCGATCAACCCTCAGAGTCGACTTGACAGAAGGCAAGGGGTAGGCTTCTCTTTATGCCCACCATCACCCAGTCCTCAGATACAGACTGCCCTCAGGAGGGGCCCTGCTGGCAAGAGGGGAGGCTCCCTTCAGGTTTTAACAAACCCCGGAGGGGCATCTCCTCCGGAGCCCCAGCATCAGCAATGTCACCTCAAGGACAACGCGGACGGGCACCCTGGCATCCGAGGAGCGCAACCTGTATCTGCTTGTCTTTCCAGCTCATACACACAACCCTGGGCGGGGGAGGAGGGATGCGATGCAATGAGGGATGTGAGCCCACTCAGTAAACCACAGACCACTTAAAATAGCTAAATATCATCTATTGTTACATTGATTACATTGAAGGTGGTGTTTTTGTTGTTGGTGGTAAATGAATGGCAAACATAGCTGTCCTTGACATGTGAAGATAATCCTTCTAGTCCTTCACAAGCTTCTGGGCTGGTTTCCTAAGTGAACTCCAGTGAAGGTGAATGAGGACATATGTCTGGGAGGCAAGTGAGATTTAGATTCTCAGCTTAGTTTATGATAGCGCTGTGGCTGCACGAGTCAATGACATTTCCTACTGAGCAATACTTAAAGCTCTATAGGAATTAAAACCCATTAATTTCCCCCCAAAATAAACATATTTTAATTTAAACATGTTTTAGCCATGTTATAAATGTTCATATTAAATATACTATATGTATAGTAGATTTCATATTATATATACATTTATTTATACATATGCATATATATTTAAACTGATTTATTGAGGGGTGATTGATCTATAAAAAGCTGTACACATTTAATGCATGTAACTCAGTGAGTTTGGGGATAAGAATACACTTATCATCAAAATCATAACCACCCACAAAAACATACTGATCACCTCGCAAGATTTCCTCTCCACCCTCTTTATGTAGACATATATTACTGATAAGCAGGGGTGCTATTCTTATTCCCAGAATAATCAATGAAAAAATGGAAAAGGAAAATTGATAGGAATACACCAAAATAATATTTTACAGATAATGCTGGTAAAATGAGTATCATTTTGTCTCTTTTTTTTAACATTTTTCCATATTTTTTAAATTCACCCCATACAATGTGTATTTTGTGATGAATACTATCCAATTTGAGGAAAACATTCTGGCCAACTGGGTCATGGAAATAAGAGTAAAGACGATCTGTCACATTAGTGAGAAATGATCACGGGCAGAACCATCATTCTGGTTACATGCAGCTTACTTTGTCTTACAGAAAATATGGAGAAAAAAGTTACAGTGAAATAGCTTCATCAGCTTATTCATGAATGTATTAACCTCTCTGAGACAAAAAATCCTGCTATTCCTGTCAAAACTCAACTCTGTTACTCTAACCAGGGGCAAAGGGTCTCCTGTGCACACAGTCATCACTGCACTCGGAACAGAAAGGTGAGGAATACAAGAAATATGTGTTTGAACAGCAGATTGTAAGTAAATTCATGCAGTGATTCAGTGAAAGTAACTTCCACGCTTAGAGTCATTTACAGACCGTCGCTGTGTATTCAGAGCTGGAGATGGCTAGCTGGAGGGGGCCTGTGGGACACAACAGCCAAGAAGTCCTCTGAGGCTCAGGACCTCTTAAAGAGGAACTTCTCCTCAAGCAAAGGGGTGGTAAGCATGAAACATCACCAAAATAATGTAATCTGTTTCACTAATCATTTCTATATTGAACTATATGTTGATAGGGCAATACTCGGGTACTCGGGATACATTACATTTGATGAAATGTATTATTAAAATACATTCCACCAGTTTTATTTTATTTTATTTTTATTTTTAAAAAAGGTTTTATTTATTTATTTGAGATAGAGGGAGAGAACATGAGCAGGAGGAGAGGCAGAGAGAAAAGCAGATTCCTCGCTGAGCAGAGAGCCTGATGTGGGGCTCGATCCCAGGACTCCAGGATCGTGACCTGAGCTGAAGGCAGACATTTAACCGACTGAGCCACCGAGGCGTCCCCCACCAGTTTTATTTTTTAATGTGAATCCTAAATTTTAAAATTGTATATGCAGTTTATAGCATATTTCTATTGGCCAGCATGGATTCAAGCTTTGAAAGCTCCTGTGTGAAGGTGTTGGAAAATGGTTGCCTTTTGCCATAAATCACTTGTCATGTAATATTTGCAATTCTTACCATTAAAATCCAGAAGCACATAAGCTTGTTGTACTAAAATAATTAGGTACCCTTTTCTGCTTCAAATGATCTAGCAATTATTTATTCCACAATAATGAATTAGGTCAAAATTATTTTTAACAGCTGAATCTGTGACCAGTTCTAGACTTTGTTTGATTTCGTTTTAACATTTTGAATAATTCTGCTAATAAGTGAAATAGCAAAATAGTACATAAAAATTTATATCAGAAAATCCTCGGTGGGAGAGGAGCCCAAATTAACATGGGAACTTCACTTACATCTTTTAAATAATATATTAGGACTCCGGATACTGATTAAGATCAAAGAGGTCCCATATGCTACAAATACAGTGGTTGTTGTTTTCAAATCTATTTCCCTTTAAAACAACATAACAATGAAATAAATCTGAAAGGCAAAATGTCACTGCCTAGCATTAGAGAACAAAAATATCTTGCATATTCATAATTATGCTACTGTCCTGTTATATTCTATTACCTGCTTTACTGTTTTAGATTCTGAACAGAAAGGATTGTTTGGTTTTCTGATATGTGCAGTTTCGCTGAGGAGAGACAATCAAACCAATAACTGATTTTAAATATATAACGTGACTTAATAAAATCAATTCTACCTGAATCCTGTGGTACTACATATATTCCTGTTACATCAAATGGTTACTTTGCGTAAGGGTCTCGGTTATTTTATTTGCTTTGGGTTTACACTGGAGTTGTCTTAATTCACCCTTGTAAGCGTCTGCATCTCCCAAAAAGGAAGATTTAAAAAAGCGATTGACCCACATTTAAAAGATTTATAGTCCCACCAATACATGAGGAACATATTAATGCCTTTGAGTCTGAGTGATCAGACCTACATTTGCATAGGACACTGACTCTCAATCTCCACTCTGGGTGCGTCCTTCTTGATCAATAAGGTCATTATTCAAGGCACAGATGCGTCTCCAAGAGCGGACTAGTATGCTTCTTCCGTCTCAATTCAGAGCTCCTGCAGCCACAACTCCTCTGAGCTCTTTGAAACGAGGCCAAAAAATGTATCTAAATTACACCATTTACAAACGCTAAGAAAAGATCTTTCTTTGGTATGTATTAGAGTTAATAATATTTATTAGGCATCTCATTTATATATCCTTGCCATAGAACCATTGTAGGTAAGGTTATAATTTTTAAAGTCTAGACTGGTTTATGTTTCTCAATATCGGGAGGTTGGGAGTGGGGGGTGGAGCGGGGAGGAGGCAGAAAAGGAAGCCGTCTGTAAAGACAGACTTTCGGTTTACCAAACCTGCTCCCGGGGACGTCTTGAGCACATCTGCTGTATCCTGAGTCTAAAACTGTTGCATGAACAGAGATAAATGCCAAATTCAGCATCAAACTTCAGAGACAAGGGCGTTAATACAGGAAATAAAACAAAAATTATAAACCATCAACTTAATAGCTCAAGAATTATCAGGCGAAACTGAATTCAAAACTCTTATCCTGGGTTTTCTTTTTGAAAACTACTTTGGACAAGGGGAAAACAATCCAGGGTGAGCTCTACGCATTTTGTTCACATAACATAATTCTGCTTTTCCCTGGCGATCTCATTCCTCCCATCATCCCAAAATTTCCTCTCATCCAGAATCTTCCCTGGTATGGGTGTCCGGAGGGCTAATAGTTTGCACTGTAGGTCCATCACATCGGAGGCTGAATTATTTATAACAGTGGTATGATCGTAGCTCTATAATTAATCATTTATTGATGATGACTACAATGTGCCAATCATTGTTCTATGGGGTGAGATGCCATAGAAAGAGAACACACAGTCTCTCACCAGCTGTTTATTTTCTGAATAATTGAATCTTTCTACTTTTTGACTCCTTTTTAACCAACTGAATTTAAAGGATTAACAGTCCCTGAGATGTGAATAATAATGTGTGTTGAAGGCAGATTCTGGCTTAAATACATTATGAATTAGATAGCATGCAATGTAATAGTTCTAGAATACCATTTCAAGAGTCATGTGCAATAGTTTCTCACAATACACAGCTTTATCTAAAAGGCTCGAATTAATATTATTAAATTATTGGCTTAATTTCCACTTGAGATATTTTCCTGAAGGAAAATAAGCAAAAATAAATAGAATGCAAGATTAAGCCATCGCCACATCACCCTGAGCTCTTTAAAATATTAAGTTTGAACAAATCCTAATATTCTTCATGCCACTTATGACATGTCAAAATATTAGACACTGATAGGAAATCAATGTCTAGTTTTTAATTTAAATTTTATAAGAAGCAGCTGCTAACTGCCAGTGAATTACGCCGCTAGCAGACAACATTCTGTGTGCGTTGTCAACCCGTCTCCATCTCCACAGAAGAAATAAACTCTATATGAGATTTCACATAATTCTTGCTTTCTCTGTGAGCATCCACTACTGACTCCATGAAAGAGTGACAAAGTATTTTTCAGAGGCACATAACAGAATTTAGAAAGTTAATGATACTGTACAGACATCAGAGACATGTGCCCTTCATGATGATACTGGTGGGGGGTATGAGACCGTTCTTTTGAAAACATGCAGTGGGACCAAAATATACACATTTAGGATCTAGAGCTTAGAATCTGCGCACAAAAGAGCAAATATTGGATTAATAGTTTTCTATTAAGTTTTATTAATCAGAATACTTGGTTATGGAAGTGACTGATGCTAAATAAATTCTTATTATTTTTATTAGATGATTTCTCACCTATGGATTAATAGTTTTCTGACGTGTTACCTTTTTTTTTTTTTTAACAATTTTATCAACTCTGGATCCAAGCAAATGGAAGATAATTTTACGTTATCCTCTGTATTCTTAAGAGTATTAAGTTGAAAAGACAATTAGCATTCCAGGGAGTAGAAATTTTTCAAATTAACCGTTCTGCCCAAATTGGAAACCAGCCAAGCCGCTCTCCAAAAATATCAACCGAAACCTACTGTTTTCTAAAATAGTAGAAAGATTTTTGTCTGGTGGATTTAGATAATTCCCATGTTCCTAACCTATTTTCATATTCAAGCTCATGTAGCGATAACAGTTCTAATAGTAGCGACATACTTAAGTTAGCAATCTTTTTCTGCGTCTGTTCTTTCCTGGCTTTCTCGAGCTCCTCGAAGGCGCATCAAGTCAGCGCATGAACTCCAGACCTTGCACAACGCACTGGCCTATTTTCACAAGCACTACTTTGGAATGTTAGCATTAAATAGATCGTGTTTTCATCCTGAAATCATTTCACTCCAGTTACATCCATTTTCTTTAAAACCTCACCAATTCCAAGTGTACAGGACTCCAGGGGCTGTGATTTTGTCTCTGGGTGGGAGGTAGCCTGGGGACATTTGCCAACTGAAAGCATGGCAATCCCCCCTTTATTGGAAAGGCGCTGCTGGGAGGATTTCGGGTAAAATCGTTGCTCTATGGTACAAAACTATAGTGGTGCTTACCTTTTCCAGTAATCCAATCTCAGAATTTCGGGTGATTATGACTTCAATAGAGAAATAGGCAAAAATAAACAGATAAAAGTACAAACCACAGACTGCCCTTCAAATTGCTGCCCATGTGTCCACTGCAGAAAACAATGACGAGAGCTGCCCCAGCTACCATTTTGAATGTGATATTAACACGTCTTTTCTTCCTTAACTTTAAGAAAATGATTCTTAAACTTTTATATGTTCACTAGATTTTAAAAAGCAATATCAGTTTGGGTTAGCTGCATACCATGATGAGTTATGTCTTCCATCCCGTCCTATCTGTGGCTTCCCAAACCCCACAAAGTGCCTCGTGGTTACTCCTGTCATTGGAAGTGTCATCTTCCTGCATTAGGGTCGAGCTTCTGAAGTAGTACCAAAGCACCAACCTTATCTTTTCCCATCTAGTTTTCTAATCCCAATTATAACAAAAAACAGAAAATGGTATCTCTCCACATACCTGATGAAGAAAACTTCCTAATAAAAATTTGTTTTTAAAAACCTCTTCGCTGGGCACCTGGGTGGCTCAGTGGGTTAAACAACTGCCTTTAGCTCAAGTCATGATCCTAGAGTTCCGGGATCAAGTCCCACATTGGGATCCTGTTCAGTGGAAACTCTGCTGCTCCCTTTGACCTTCTCATGCTCTCTCGCTCTCTCTCTCTCTCTCTCTCTCTCAAATAAATAAATAAAATCTCTGAGAAAAAACCAACACATCTTCACTTACAATTATTATTTAAAGGGAATTTCTTTCACTGAATACTATTTATTTAAAATCCTACAACTATACACTGATTTTATTTTCAGTAGATCCTCCATGTTTAGTGACAAAGGTGCACATCTGTGCATGTGCTCAGACGTCCAGCGCCTCACACACAGGCTTCCACTGGATTCAGAGGGGATTTGCCCTGGCATTCAGGCATTAAATATGTTTTGGGAGTCTCAGTTTCCCCAGTTGAAAATGGAAGGAACACCAAACTGATGAAGTTCTTGTATGAATGACTTGAAAAAGTGACACAGGGATTCACCCGAGGTAGGCACTGATAAATTATCCCAACGGTGACCAAAACTATAACCAGCTAGACGCCAAGACCTGACCTTGACTGCTCCCCAGGTGGTATCCAGGACCTCTGCCCCACATTTCCCTTAAGTTTTTTCCAGCTTTATCTCCTAACTGAGGCAAGACCCTACAGGCATCACTTCTTCCTGTGAAAGAAGCTGAAACTACCCCTCAGGCAATACGGACTGCCCAGTGGCCCAGACCACCCAGACCCGTTTGAGCTCAATATCCGACTCCTGCCTGAGCAGATGGACCGTGGAGTGATCCACGGACTGATCCAGTTCCCTTACCTCATTGTCATCCTAAACTCTGCCCAACGAGGAGCCTCAGCCGCACTTACACAGCATACAACGTATGCGTCCATGTGCTTCCTTAAGGCCCATGCACAACCTTATGTCCACCTCTAGATAGAATAACAGAATATCTAAATATTCATCCTAACTCTAAATAAAGGGAACCCATTCACCCTTGCTCAGGGAGTCATAATTTTGGAAGTTTTTTTCCCCGTGATCTCCTTATTTGCTGCAAATAATCTTACTTTAGGCAGCAACTACATCTATGGTAATTTTTATCCCTTCCTCACCAAATAGCAAACTCAACGTTAGTTCAGTTACGAAACTATTGGGGAAGGTCCCATTGTTGGGCCCTGACTTCATCACTCCAACTGTTCTGTCTGCCTTTGGAGCTTTCTCCTTTCCAATCGATAGGCTATACTCATGAAAAACTAATTTTTCTCAAGAAGAGATTTTTTTTTTTCATGTCTCTCCTTTCCTCCCAAACTCCAAAGCTCTCTCTTTCAAGGCTTTCCATGATCTGACGCTGTCTCATTCAGCATATGTCCTGACCAGACAAGCCTTCTCCCTGAACGAGATCGATATCCTCGCCACCCACCCAAAGTGTCATGCTTATCTGCGTTCGCTCATTCTGTTTGCTTGATTAAAATACAATTCTCCCTGGGTTTTCTGTTTCCAAGTCAACCCACCTTGAAAGCCCTTCTGCTTCTCAGTCTAACTTAAAAATATGGCCAAACACTTTCACATTCACAGTGTTCTGGATTTCCCTCAACCAGTGATCTCTTTAGCTACTAATTTTCATTTCATTCAATGACTTATCAATTGACATAATGTACAGGCATCGATTTCCACTCTTGTGAAATCCTGTGACCTCTAACGAGCACACTTCGTCTTCCGTTTCCTTTAGACATTGCCAGCATCACCTTCCAACCAGACAAACGCCACACCCCCGGGGGCCCAAGAAGACCTTCTGACAGATACAGAAAATAACTGTAAGACAATCAAGTTTTATTTCTTTCCATAAGTATTTATCTTAAATTTGATTCGCCTGAGAAAGTGCTATAATCTAGGTGTCTTGTGAAAACTTTATCTGTTCTTTTTAATTTGTTCTTCTATTTTACAAAAGAAAAGCACATCTCTCACCCATTCAAATGGTACAAGAAAGGCTGTATGCGCCCAACGAAGGGTTTAAGTAACTCATGACTCTAATGTGGAGGTAGCAAGTCCTTCTGAAAGTGATTATTTTCAACTAAGTTAAAAAAAAAAACAACCGAAGGATGACACCATCAGATTGTCCGTGACCAATGGCTAGATGACTAGTGATACTTTTTTCAGGATAATTTACTATTCAGTGTTTCAATGTATAATTTAATTTACCACAGTTCGGTTCAAAAAGGGTTTGCTGGATACTTAGTGTTCAAAATCATAATACTGTGAAGAAAGTGGAAGAGAAGGAAGGGAGTGACTTTAATCATTCCATCATTATTCATCCAAAACATTTCTAAGAACCAACTATGTGTTAATGATTTGATATTTGGTACACAGGGGTGAATAGAATTAATTCTTCATTTTACAAATGAGAAACATAGATTCTGAATAAATTATGTGACTTTATAATGAATTCTAAACATCACATAATAAATTATGTGACTTGTTCAACTTCACAACTTTTAAGAGAATTTTCCCATTTTTTAAAAGATTTTATTTATGTATTTGACAGAGGGAGAGAGAAAGAGAACAATCAAGTGGAGTGGCAGGCAGAGGGAGAGGGAGAAGCAGGCTCCCTGCTGAGCAAGGAACGTGACATGGGGTCCCAGGATCATGACCTGAGCCAAAGGCAGAGACTTAACCAAGTGAGCCACCCAACACCCCTCCCATCATGTCTTTATGTAAGTATTTATGTCTAAGCATGTAAATGCATGCAGAGATGGCTAAAAAAACATGTAGATTATCTCCCAAAATGCAACAAAGGCAGTGCTAGCCTCCACTGTATCGCATGATATGGAGGCCTGGAACAAGGTTGTCCGAACACAGAAAAAAAATCAGTTTGTAGACAGAAGGGGAGAGAGCCTTCCAAAGCAATGATACAGAGCTCTTTCAATCACAGATCTACAGGGAAGGCTGAAGTGGCTTCACAAAAGAATGAAAAGAATGGCAATCAGAAAGAAAGGAAACTTCTTGGTGATGTAAAACTCAGTGTAATCCACTGTCAGGGAAGTGGAGAAATGTATGTCACCCCCCTCCCCATTTCCTAAAACTTTGCTGAAAGCATACTAAGGCATTTACTGTTTACTTATTGAATAAATAAACAACCAAATAAATTAATGCTAAATATTGTAGGTGCCCCTTGGGAACCAATGGTGGCTACTGTGGGGATGAATCCAGATTCTGGTTTCCTAACTGAAAAAACCTCCCTATCACAGACATGTACCCCAGGGGTAAATAATACATTACATGTTAATTAAAAAAAAAAAAAAAACAAGGCATCCAAATTGGCAAAGAAGTCAAACTCTCACTCTTTGCAGATGATATGATACTTTATGTGGAAAACCCAAAAGACTCCACTCCAAGACTGCTAGAACTCATACAGGAATTCAATCAAGTCTCAGGATATAAAATTAATGCACAGAAATCACTTGCTTTCCTATACACGAACAGCAAAACAGAAGAAAGAGAAATTAAGGAGTCGATTCCATTTACAATTGCACCCAAAACCATAAGATACCTAGGAATAAACCTAACCAAAGAGGCAAAGAATCTGTACTCAGAAAACTACAAAGTGCTCATGAAAGAAATTGAGGAAGACACAAAGAAATGGAAAAACGTTCCATGCTCATGGA
>CM052800.1:175890960-175990008 GCA_028533885.1 Nasua narica | reverse complement strand
GGGTAGGGATATGGACATTGGGGAGGGTATGTGCTATGGCAAATGCTGTGAAATGTGTAAGCCTGGTGATTCACAGACATGTACCCTGGGGTAAATAATACATTATATGTTAATAAAAAAGTTAAAAAAACAAAAAAAACAAACAAAAAAACCTCCCTATCCCTTCACCATCTCTTTCCGTCTGATTTATAGAGCTTTATATACACAGTGGAATCAGGATTCTATGAAAATGATATTAGTATGTATCATATTGATTTAATGATTTACTATATTTGCATATAGATCCAATAATTTATGTAGATTTCTTTTATAGGGCTTGAGAATCAGACCCTATTTATATTATGTAAGAAAATATTTTGAGAAAGTTAGGAGCAGAAGATATAGTAAGCAGAAAAGATTCTTTAATTAGCGACTTCTTGGGAAAGTATGATAGGAATACAAACCAATTATACACTTTAGGAAATGCTGCTTTAAAACACTGAGTCTGTTTCTCAAATCAGAAGATCACGGGGGAAGAGAGGAAAAAGTGAAACGGGATGAAAGCAGAGAGGGAGACAAACATAAGAGACTCTTAATCTCAGGAAACAAACTGAGGGTTGCAGGGGGGCAGGGGGGTAGGGATGGGGTGGTTGGGTGATGGACATTGGGGAGGGTATGCGCCATGGGGAGCACCGTGAAATGTGTAAGCCTGATGATTCACATGCCTGTACCCCTGGGGCAAATAATACATTATATGTTAATTTAAAATAAATTAAATAAATCTTATTAAAAAAGAAAAAATGAAATACTGAGCCTGAAATATAAATCCCCACACTTTTTTATTTGTACAAAAGTTGGGGATTTGGTGAAATGATATAATTGGCTGGGAATCACTTAGATGCGCTAAACTGATAGATCCAGAAAAGCTGTTAGCCTCCTGAGGACCGCAGTCAACAGTGTCTACTATCCAGTCCCAAATGGATGAAACATAAAAGGAGATCAAAGTTTTAAACACCATTTTAAAAACGTATAGGTGGCCGTATAGATCTTCCAACGTACAGTCTTAGAAAGTAAAAATCACATTTCACTTCTGTGACACTTAATTCTTTCTTTCTGTCCTGCCCCGTGTGCACTGATGGTCGTATCGGAAGCTCTTTGAGCTACCACGGCGGCCAGCTACGTGGGCCCTTCCTCACTCGCTGCACCATCCCCAGGTATTGATGCTTCTGGGGCTCATGTTTGTGGCTTTTACTCTGGGGGAGCTCTGGGGTCACTCTTTCCCTCCCACATCCACCACCACAGTCCTTCTACCATGTACAACCTGCATTTTCCTTAAGCTTCCATGTCTTTGGCTACTAATTCATCTAGCTTCACATAACTATCTTTTTAGAAGAGCATCCTTCCCTTCCCCACCCTACCCTGTCCTACCCTACCCTTTCCTACCCTTTCTTCCTTCCCTTCCTTCCTTTTCCTTCCCTTTCTTGGTTTCCCTCCTTTCCTTTCTTTTCCTTCCCTTCCTTCTTCCAGTCCTACCTTCCTTCCCTCCCTCCCTCCTTTTCTTTTTTTTTCAGTCCCTTCTACAGAAAATACTTTGGATTTCAGGAGCTCATTGCTCTTTCTGATTTGCTCTGTTGATCTGCTCTTCTCTGCATGAGAGAATTGATGTTTGCCAGTTATAGTCAACCAATCTTGTGTGAGGGAAAGGTTTTGGAATCCCTGGATAGTTATTCACCTAAGGCACTGGAGCTCTCCATCACTGAGAAGTGTTCTCTTTACTGATGTCATCGGGTTTGCCCCTGGTGTTAGCACATCATAAGTAAGAAACTAATAACACAAATGGAATTGGAAGCCCTTCTTACTTTCATAGAGAAAGGAGAGGTAGTTTAAAGAACCCTTCATTTCTCTGTTTTTGCTAGTTATGTCTGTTTCAGCAATTTTGTTGTATATGTTTGCTCCCTCACCTCTTGTCTGAAAATTAGGTAAATAAGTTGATTTGTGGCTAAAAATGTTATTTCATGTGAAGAAAAGGCTGATGCATACAACAGGATTATTACAATAATCTACTAACAAAGCTATCACAGGTCATATCTTTTGAGGTTGTGAGGCATGAGGATTAAAAACTTGGGTTCTATAATTGGACAGATTTGGTTCAAAATCAATTTTCTCTATGACCTTGACCATACCTCTCACCTCTCTTGATTTCGGTTTTGTAACTGAGATGTGGATAATAACATCACACACCTCGTGGGTTTATGGACAAGATGAAATGAAATGATGCATATAAAAAGTACTTCACGAGGTGGTTGGCACCAATTCTGAGAGCCTAAAGCTTTACCTGAAGGAATCTTTATCACTGTGATTAATAAGTTATGCTTATTACTATTTGCTAGGAATACAATTAATAATCAGGCATTTTTTAAGAGAGGAAATCCTGCATAAGGGACAAAAGAACACAGTTTTACTATTCTTAGCATTTTAGGTAAAACTGTACCCTGAATCACAATTTTCTGATACTTTATTATCTGAGGATTATTTATAAGACACAAATGTCTATGAATTAATATTTGACAAATTATATACTAATACTCAGAAGATTTTTTAAAAATAAAAACATCTATATATCCAAAGAGCTATATACCATTATCTATTTTTGCCAAATATAATCCACAAGTCTATAAGAAACCTAAAAGAATTTGTAATCAAAATTCTCACTACTGAAAGAGAAAACTGGGGCCCAGGAAGGTTAATGAAGTCAATGGCATTGTCCAACCACCCCATTTGCTGCATAGGAAATCTAGAAGCAATGCAAAATCTGCTTTCATCACTGCGTAGCTGACAGTGCAGGCTGTTGGCTCTTTATCTGGTATTTTAAAATATAAAATTCACAATAATCACAGTCAATGTTTTTACTGTGTAACAAGTATATCTGGTTGTAATTAATCATGTTCTCTCAAAGAATAACTGCCTCCCCATCTCAGCTTCTGCTTTTTTCCAAGTTCAACAATACATAAAATAAATCATTCACTGCTATCAAACGGGAATCATTTCTAGGATGTAGGATGGTTCAATATTCACAAATCAATCAATATCACAAGCCATGTTAGCAAAATGAAAGAAAAATCATGTGATCATCTTAGATGGAGAAAGAACGTGAGAAAATTCAACTTATGTACATGATAAAAGCTCTCAACAAAATGGGGTTAGAGAGAACATAGCTCAATATAATAAAGGCCACTATGACAAGCCCACAGATAATATCATCCTCAATGCAGAAAAACTGAGAGCTTTCCCTCTAGAATCAGAAACAAGACCAGGACGACAACTCTCACTTTTATTCAACATAGCACTGGAAGACCTAGCCAACAGCAATCAGACAAGAAAATAAAATGAGTCATCCATATTGGTAAAGAAGAAATTAAACTGTCATTATTTGCAGATGACATGATACTATACATAGAAAATACTGAAGACTCCACCAGAAACTTAGAAGTAATAATGAATTCTGTGAAGTGGCAGGATACAAAATTAATGCCCAGAAATCAATAGTGTTTCTATTCACTAATAACAAAGTAGGAAAAAGAAAAAAAATCAAAATCAATAAAGTACCTAGGAATAAACTTAACCAGAGAAGTGAAAGGCTTGTCTGTATTCCAAAAACCATAAAACACTGATGAAAGAAATTGAAGATGACACAAACAAATGGAAAGATATTCCATACTCATGTTTTAGAAGAATTAAAAACGTTAAAATGTCCATATTATTAGAAGTAATCTACAGATTCAATGCAACCCCTATGAAAATGCCAACATCTTTCACAAAACTAAAACAAATAATACTAAAATTTATAGGGAACCTCAGAAGACCTCAAAGAGCAAAAGCAATCCTGAGAAATAAGAGCAAAGTTGGAGGAGGTATCACATCCCAGATTTCAAGATATAACAAAAGCTATAGTAATCAAAACAATATGACACTGGCACAAAAACAGACACATAATTAAATGGAACCAAGTAAAAGTTCACCTGTATCGCTTGTTCACAGCGTAGCATTCTAGCTGAGGGATACCTACATATGAGATACAGATGACTTTCACTTTGTATGGAAAATTGTTGATTTCTACTTTCACATGTTTCTGAAAGTTGTTTTATTTCCTTAAACAAGGAACACTTTTTTATCAAGGTGTTAACATGAGGGAGAAGCTGTGCTCAGAGGGTGTGAAAGGAGATGTGTGACACTGTCCCTGGGCTCACTTTCTAATGCTGCTGTGACAATTACAACAAATACAGTGGCTTAAAACAAGACCATTTATCATTTCATTGTTCTGTAGGTTAAACATCCTGCATGGGTCTCGTCAAGCTAAAATAAGGGTGTTATCTGGCTGCATTTCTCACTGGAGGCTCTGGAAGGCAGAACGTTTCAGGCTCATGCAGGTCTTTAGCAGAATTTAGTACCATGGGGTCTATAACTGAGGTCTTATTTCCTTGATGGCTAATGGCTGTGGATTATGTCTGTCTTGAGAGGCCACTCTGGTTCCTTTGCCCATGGTCCCCTCCTATATCCTCAAGACTAGCAACAGAGGCATGACCACTTGTGGCACCTTTTAGCTTTATCTCTGGTGCTGTTCTTCTACCACATCTTTCAGATTCTATCCAGAAGTTCTCTGCTTTACAGGGAGTTGATTTTGCTCTGACATGTGATATGAAATGAATGTCAAGTGGTGAAAGTCTACAGTGCATTTAGAATGGTTAAGGTTTTGTGTAGAAACAGAATTAGGTCTTTTTTTGGATGACTATACTGCTGAGATACCATGTATAAAACTGAAGGAGTTCCAACAAATGAAATAAAAGAAAAGGAAGGAATTATTGGTATCTGACTCTATAATTTAGAGATAGGGTACTTATATCCAAAAAGGTTAGGACGTTAAGAATACAGAGCTTAAGAATAAACAGGATAGCTCTATTTTCAACTTTTTGAGGAACCTCCATATGACGTGGATGGAACTAGAGGGTATTATGCTAAGTGAAATAAGTCAATCAGAGAAAAACAATCATCATATGATCTCTCTGATATGAAGAATTTGAGAGGCAGGGTGGGGGGTCGTGGGGAGGTGGGGGAGGGAAATGAAACAAGATAGGATCTGGAAGGAGACAAACCATAAGAGACTCCTAAACTCAGAAAACAAACTGAGGGTGGCTGGGGGATGGGGGGTAGGGATAGGGTGGCTGGGTTATGGACATTGGGGAGGGTATGTGCTATGGTGAGTGCTGTGAAATGCGTAAGCCTGATGACTCACAGACCTGTACTCCTGAAGCAAATAATACATTATACGTTAATAAAAAAAAAAAAAAAGAATAAACAGGATATGGAAACAGGCAGGAGCACAACCTTAAATGTCAGACTTCCAAACCAGGGTTTCTGTAGTACTGAGTTTATTATAATGTAATCACCAAAGATATCTCTTGGAGTAGCCAATAATAATCATGGAGATGGTAATGATAGTGATGACGACCAATGCTGAGCACCCACTTGCTCTCACAAAATTCAGTGAGCATGGTAAAATTTCATATCTTAATTTTACAGGTGAGGAAAGAAGCTCAAGCAGCCCAAGGCCATGCACACATGCAATGTGTTTAACTAACAGACTATGCACCTAAGTATTCTCACTCACCTAAGTATTCCTCATTCCTGGATTCTTATCTACAGCTTGGTCTTCACTTGAGTGTAAACTCTTGAGTGTGACCATAAATGCCAGAAATGGTGGGACTCACGGTGAGGAAATTTTCAGATTAAAAAAAAAAAAAAAAGTGTACAAAGGCTCACAGCAAAATAATGCATGTTTCTGGGATTTTTTGTTTGTTTGTTTTTGAGTAATTAAAATACGCTCCAGTGCAGACACAAGTTTTATCATAACTATACAGAGAAAGAGTAAACAAATGAATGAAGATTAAAAAATAAACACAGATATGGGGATGGATATGGGGAGAAGTATCTTTCAACCAAGAAAGGCCAAGACCATAAGGATTTTTCCTTCTTGAGATTAGAACACTAATCAGTTCTTCCAAGAATTTATCAAGAAAATTTCTTTAAAATATCATTAAGTATCTGACAGACACATTTTTACGAGATGAATGTTTAACCACAATTCATTTATAAGCAACATAAATGGAAATTCATGGAGATTTTAATAAATGAAACAAATAAAAACAAACATATAAAGCAAAGAGCAAAATATTTAGAATAATATAAATTGTTCTTCTCAATGTGGAATGATTAGTAATATTTTTGTGAGCGAAGTATTAATATTAGAGTATTTAAAATATATATATATATAATTTTCTATGAATGTTCTCGAATATGATTTCACCTCAAATTTTCTAAGATGGAAACTTAAGGATTCATTTAACTTTTGGGATTCATATTGCTAAGGAACAATTGTAACTGAAAAATATTGCTGGATTATTTACTAGACCTTGTTTGTGTTCTTCTGTTGCTCTAATCTCATGATGTTGTTTAGCAATCATTTAGCATCTATTCTTCAGCTGGGACGGGCAGAAAATCTGGAAATCTACTGGAAAGGCAATAGGTAGGTCTTTCTCTGGGAGATGATGCTCCATCCACCGCCTCCTGACAGGAAGTTTTACAGCCAACAACTTAAGAATCATTTTAATGATAATGCTCAAAGACAGACACATGAAAGAATTCAATAGGACTAAAATTCTTTATGAGCTTAAGGAATTTGTTTGTTACTGTTTACTTCACAATCATACTGAAATAAAAATATATTTTGCTTCTTCATTATTTAACAGAACAAAACCCCATGTGACAGAATTATTGAAATCATGTCTAAAGATAGCATAATACGAGAAATATTGCCAAGTTTTCTCAGTCTATCCTCACAGCAATGCAGTGAACCTTCATTATTATTCTCAACCTGCCTATTAAACAGATTCAGGCACATAACTGAATGAGAGCTAACACTGGAGCTCCTGGTTGAGGTCCAGCTGTTTCCTGCAATTTCCAACTATATTGGACTGCCTATTTGCTTCTGATCTGGCTGAAGGTGGCTTAAGGACAAGCAGCATATTGCATGTGCATGTGTTCCCTCAGAGATGTGTGGCACAACATATGCATAATAGGTGCCAAGATCACTTGTTGGATAATTTGAAACCAAGCTTTAAAAGACTAGGATTCAACATACAAGAGGAGGGAGAGGAAGATGGCATAGAGTAGGAGGACCCAAGGCTCACCTTGTCCTATGAATACAGCTAGGTAACTGAATAACCCTAACTACCTCAGAAATTGACTTGAAGACTGACAGAACGAACCCCACAACTAACGGAAGAGATGGGGCCACATCAAAGATAGGAAGTGCAGAGATACAGCCTGAGGGAGAAACAGAGCATGGTTGCTGTGGATGAGAAGGACTCATGGTCTTTCCATGGTCATGGAGAAGGGTGAAAGACAGGAGCACACAGAAGAATGTGCAAGAAGAACATTTCTCCAAAGCTATTGGCTGAGGAAACGAGATGGCTGAATTTCGTGAGGTTTTGAAATCAGTGGGGCTTAAAGTCTGGAGTTTTAGAAGTCAGCTGGCTTGGCTGGGATAGAGCCCAGTGGGCACTGTGCTGCTTCTGGAGAGAAGGCAAGCAAACAATCCAGGAGCAGACAGCATGGAAACAGTGATCTGAAAAGTGCTTGGAGCACACTGGGGGAGATTATTCACTCTTCTCAGAGCAAGTCCCTGAGAGGCAGCATTCATGGAGAAATATCTTTGGGAACAAAGGAGCTGGCTGGCACCATCTCCCTTCCCAGCTTCTGAGCATAAACACAGAGCCATTGGTGTGTAGCAGCACAGCACAGATGCTGGCTGTCTATCTTACTTACACCAAGCTCCAAACCTTGTACTCTGGCGGGATTGCCCTTCTCAGTCAAGCTTGCCTCAGTCTCAGGCTGGTGCACCCCTCCCCCAGAAGACCAGCACAAACCCCTGCCCACACCACATCTCCTGAACAGAGTTCTGCGGGGCCTCAATTCTGGTGGAGGTGGTGACAGGTCTCATTTCACAAGCAGACCAGAACACATCTAGTTAAAACTTGCCACATGCATGCCAGAGACCAAACACTGGCCACAGCAGGCAAGGAGAGCCTTTGCAGGTGATTGGCCTGAAGGACAGAGTACTCAAAACACAAGAGCAGAGCACACACAGCACACACCAGAGATTCTCCCTGAAGCACCAAGTCCTAGACGTTATATGACCTCTTCCTCATAAAACCATTACTTTCAGGAGCAGGAAACATAACTGGGTTTTCTAACACAGAGAAGAAGGCAGAAACTTAGACAAAATGTCAAGACAGAAGTTATCCCAAATGAAAGAATAAGATAAGGCCACAAGCAGACATCTAAGAAAAACAGATATAAGTAATATGCCTGAAGGAGAATTTAAAGCAACAATCATAAGGATACTCACTGGGCTTGAGAAAAGAATAGGAGGAATCAGTGAGACTCTTACCACAGAGATAAAAAGAGATAAAGAATCAATCATGGATGAAGAATACAATAAACAAAATTGGAAACAGGCTGATACAATGAACAGGCTGATGCAATGAACAACAGTCTGGAAGAGGCAGAGGAATGAATTAGTGACCAAAAGAGAGAAAGAAGAATTATGCAACATCAGAATAGAGTTAAGGAACTCAGTGACTCCGTCCAATAAATCATTCATATAGTAGGCATCCCAAAGAAGAAAAGATAAAAAAAGGGGGGCAGGGAATTTATTTGAAGAAATAATAGCTGAAAGTTTTCCTAATCTGGGGGAGGAATCAGATATCCAGACCCAGTAGGCACAGAGAAATCCGACCAAAATCAACAAAATAAAGGAAAATCTTAAAAACAGCTGGATAAAAGGCCTTAACCTACAAATAAGAACCATAAGGATAGCTGCAGATTTCCTAATAGAAACTTGGCAAGCCAGAAGGGAGTGGTACAGAAAGGAAGATGTGGTCCATCTATACAATGGAATATTATGCCTCCATCAGAAAGGATGAATATCCAACTTTTGTATCCACATGGACAGGACTAGAAGAGATTATGCGGAGTGAAATAAGTCAAGCGGAGAGAGGCAATTATCTTATGGTCTCACTTACGTGTGGAGTATAAAGAAAATCATGGAGGGCATCGTGAGAAGGAAGGGAAGGGCAAATGGGGGGAAATTGGAGGGGGCGATGAACCAGGAGAGACTGTGGACTCTGAGCAACAAACTGAGGGTTTTGGAGGGGAGGGGGCCGGGGGGGTGAGCCTGGTGGTGGGTATCGAGAAGGGCACGTACTGCATGGAGCACTGGGTGTGGTGCATGAACAATCAATCTTGTAACACTGAAAAATTAAAATAAACATATTTGGGGAGAAAGAAAAAAAATAAAAATGAATTTAAGCAAAAAACAAACAAACAAACAAAGTACTGAAAGGGAAAAAACTGCAACCAAGAATACCCCAAAATACAAAAATTCAAAGGGATACATGTACCCTAATGTTTGTAGCACCATTATCTATAATAGCCAAATTACGGAAGCAGCCCAAGTGTCCGTACAAAGGTGAATGGATAAAGAAGATGTGGTATATATATGCAATGGAATATTACTCGGCCATAAAAAGGAATGAAATCTTGCCATTTGCAATGAAGCAGATGGAGCTAGAGAGTACAATGCTTAGTGAGATAAGTCAGAGAAAGATAAATACCATATGGTTTCACTCATGTGTGGAATTTAAGAAACAACACAAATGAGCAAAGGGCACAAAAAGAGAGAGGCAAACCAAGCAACAGACTTTTTACTCTAGAGAAAAGCTGATGGTCACCAGAGGGGAGGAGGTTGAGGGAATGGATGAAAGAGGTGATGGGGATGAAGGAGTGCGCTTGTGATCAGTGCCGGGTGTTGTACGGAAATGTACTGTGCTGTACATTTGAAACTAATAGTACACTGTGTGTTAACTAACTGGAATTTAAATAAAAACTTGAAAAAATCAGAAGTCATTATATCTTAACTACCATAAGGGAAAGTATCCCAAAATCATAGCAGTTCTTGCACATACATTTCAATATTTAATTGTTATAATTCCTAATAAAGCCCCAAAGTTTTCAATTTTATGCAATATTCACCTCAATTTTAGGCAATATATTATAGTTAGTGGAGAGACACAGTATCCATATTTAATTTTAACAATGAAAAAATTAAATATAACACATAAATAAACTCCATATAGAAAATGGCCTATGAGGGGAAAAGTGGTATTCTTTTTATTTCGATTGAGTTAAACCAATATTTCTTAAGATATTTTTTCCTGCACTATTCTCCAGGGCTGCGGTAATGCTGCTGCTTGGCAACGTATTTAACTAATTTGATATTCTAACACTAAATGTCAACAAAGATACTTTATTAATCCCGGGATGATGTTACCATGTTTACTTCCTAATCATTTAAGATTTTTACACCATACACTCAACACAATGACAGGATTTTTTTCTTTTTCACCTGCAGCCTCCAAGCTATTAAGGTTATTGAAGTGATTTGGGGAGACGGTAAGCAATTTGGGTTATGCTAAACTATTGAACTATATAGTACAATCAGGATCACTGAAAACAAGCAGGATTTTTAAGTAAATGTGAAGACACTTCTCAAGGTGACTAGGGACTATAATGGGCAGTTACAACTGTCTTTGAAGAACATGCACTAATATTGAAAAGACTGAAAATTTCTCTTAATAAATATTTTCATAATAAAGAAAATGTAAGGATATAGGGTGCAGGAAAGAGAGTATAAAGGAGTGTCTGTGAAAGAGTGTGTACTTGATTGAATGAGTTTGGGTGTTGGACTCAGAAGGATGTGGGCTTGGATCCAGGTAGGTCAATTCTGTTGGGTTATAGTGCCTCTGGTAAGATTTGATGTCACCATTTCTTAATTTGGGACAATGGGATTTCCTCATTTGACTTGTGAATGTGATGCGTGGCTAGTCTTGACTCATCCAAAGAATAGTAGACTTTAAATCTTTCATTGGTGATAGATAAAGTAAGAAATTTGGTTTCTTAAAATCTTCCATCCCCTACCTTGCTGGCCTATAGATCATTAGCGTTTAATGGCACGTGGGTCAGCCTTATTTCTAGGGCTGGCTGATGATTAAGAAATGTCCACACCAGACTTGCAGTGGGGTCTTAGGATGAATCCCTACCTTCAAAAGTGGGTGATGCTTTTCAGTCCCCGAAAATCAAAAATTAACACAAAATCCCGACAGCTTCTTCTCATTTGGAGAATAGTTGGCTTACCGACGGCCTGCTGTTCTTGGGATGCCAGTCCAGCCCTGTACAGAGATTCTTTGTGTTCCAGGATACAGAATTCTGTTGGGTTACTTCCTCAATTAGTTTTTATCATTCAGTTGAAAGTTACTTTTACCTTCACACTGAATCCTCCTTTCTCTTCTATAGCATGGGAAGACCAAGGATTCATTGATAAAGGCTTTCTTTCACTTGCTTTTAGGTTATCACACTGGTGTTCAATTGCTTGTTAGGGTCATTCTTGACACATTGGTGTATAAGCTTCATTATGTCATTATGAACATTACTGCTTTCCTTAAATACTGATGCAAAGGCATTAGTGATGAAATTAGTATTAATGATCTGCAGACCATGTTAAGAAGTCTCAATAGTGAAAGTTAAAAAAAAGAAAGAAAGAAGGGAATTCTAATTGTATCACTGTTTGAAACTCCTCCAAGCCAACCTCCCTGGACTTATCTAATACAAAACTATTTTTTTCTTTTTCTTTTAAATACAGCATTTTTGAAGGAAAGTAACAATACCATTTGAGCCTTACTTTTCTGAGTGAGTTATAGCAATTGAGTATATGAGGGTAGATATCTCAAAACCAAAGGAAGGCAATGAGAAAGATCAGAGAAACATAATATTATTTAATTCAGGCTTCATTTCAAAAGATCAACAGAGAAATAGAAATTAACCATGTTCATAAGTACAAGAGTTAAATAATGCCTCTCAGGGTGATATGTTTGATACTATGTGCATATACCAATAAATAGAGTAAGTTAAAAATACTTTAACCCTAGGAAGATTTGTATTCATATAAGAAATATAAAATAAATACAAAATTTAAGTTTTGGAATTAATTTACTAAATTACATGAAGATCTATAAGAGGTCTTGATATGTAATAAAGAGCAACAGAAGGAGAGAGTGAAAGAATATATCCAAACAGAATGTACCCAGGGAATCTCTGTAATAATTAATTCATTATCCCCAACTTAGACTAGAATTTCATTCTTCCTCCAATTTTGGGACACATAACTAAAATGTGAAAGAAAGCATTTGAAGATGAAGTAGAGGAAAATTGGAAAGATTAAATCAGACCAAATACAAAATCTTGAAAAGAATCAAGGGTTTAGGTAATCAACTCGGAGGAAGGAACTACTACATATTTTTCTGATAGAAAAATGGTATTCAAAGAGAGTATTATTTAGAATTTCTGAATGTCTCTGAATAATGGAATAAGAGTAACAGGACCTATAAAGTGCATGTGTGTTTACTGCATTCAGTCAGAAAGAAAAGTATTAAATGAGAGGGAATAAAATATACATGCACTCATTGATTACTCCAGGACTTTAGGGATTCCTGTCTGAAGGATCAAGGAGTACAGATCAGGATTACTTTATGAATGGTAGAACCACAACAAAAAAAGAAAATAGATACAATTTTAAAGCCTGCTAAACAATGTTCATTAAAAGAACACTTTCCATAACAGTCTCATTTTTTTTTTTTTTCAAATAATGTTCAGACTTGTGTAAAAGACGGCTGAACCTAGGCAGGGTGTGGAGCCATCAAAGGGATCCATATGGACGTTTCTAAAAAATACCCTGCGACCCATGTTTCTGTTCAATCCTTTGTAGAATGGATGTTGAGAAGTTTTGACAAAACTCCAGCACTTCAAACACTGAGAATTTACTGTTGTGGTCATTCTATCAAATGAGTACTTAGACCCCAGATTTCAGGGAACGTGAGCCAACTCAAAGAGCGAGGACAATCAAGGACAAAAGATCAGAAGACCAAGATGCCAAGGAATGATGAGCAGGTTGGACCGGGAGGAAGTCTGTTGCCATAGCCACGCCAGCAAGTCTTTCTGGGGACGCCTTCAGAAACAGAAACCTAGACTTGTTTTCAAAGCCTTCCTGAAAATTTAAATGAGCAGCAAGCAAAATGTAATAGTATCACTACTAATTTTTTAACAGCTACATCATGCTGCTCTTTTATATACTTTACTCTGATCATCTTTATGGCATCCCTGGTGAGTTATTATGATCTATATTTCATATCAGACAATCCTGGGGCTCAGGGAACAAGAAAGGAAGTTATGATTAGACCCAGCCTGAGTAAGTCTCAGGGTTCCCTTCCGAAAGGTGCCACCATATTTCTGTGAATTTGGCTGTATTGTCCTCAACTTTGGCATAAAGCCTCAAGTTAAACGGTACCTTCGGGTGCCATGTAGGAAGTAGGTGGTTGCTATGCGATAAAAGTCAAGATTCTTGTATCTGAGGGGCAAGTCCGGGTAAATAGACAACACCCACTTAACTCCATTCTAAGTTTATTGCAAAATGTCACACATGACATGAGGCTAGGATGAAGATATTTTAGAGAGAGTTGTGGAAGTACAAGGAATGTTCGCTCTTAGTTCTATTCTTTGACCAATTGTGAATACCACAACTTCCTCAAATCACCTTACTATTCTCTGCTTCTCTTCATTGTTAACATGAGAGAGTAACACCTCTTTCACAAAGTTACGGGGAAGACTAAAAGCATCGGTGTTTGTAAAAAGCACTTTACAAGTTCACAGTTGTTTATCCATATAAATTTAGCTTATCCTTTTAAAACATGTGGCTGGTTTCTACCTAGTGAATTTTTTTGTGTTGTGTGGGATTCACTCCAGCCCGAATCTTATTGAAATCATTAAGATCGGCCCTTCATAATGATGCTGCCAGACTCTATATTCACGTCGAGATGGATAATTAAAAAGTTGATTCAAACTTTCTGTTTTACCTTGTGGTTGTTATTTTACCAAAGAGAGCTAAACCGTGCTGAAAAACAGAGCATCTCCCAGGAGCAGGAGGCAAGGCAGTGAAAGAAACAATTAAGCCTAATTGACTCAGCAGGTGGATAAAACCAGAAAACTGGGTCTGGGAAATGAAAGAGTTGTCCTTGGTGGATGAGCCGTCTGTGTTCGAGCTGGGGAATGATGGAGTGGGAAGCAGTCGGGGGAGAGGACCTCCCAAACAGCACGACCCCTAAGCTCACAGTTGTTAGGGATAGATGTGCTGAAAGCTTGTGGTAACAAAATCAAAGTTAGAAATGAAAGACATTCAAACAACTGTATTCTTGAATCAAAGTATTTGTAAAAAATCCTAAACACAGAAGTGTTTTTTTTAATCACTAATCCTAGACTTGCAGCAGAAATTTACCTTAATTCATGTTATTCTTGAAAGGCTTTCTTCTAGGGGCATCTGGGTGGCTCAGTCAGTTAAGCAATGGACTCTTGATTTGGCTCAGGTCATGATCACCACTCAGGGTGGTGAGATCGAGCCCCTGGTTGGACTAGTGCTGGGCGGGGAGCTTGGGATTCTCTCTCTCCCTCTCCCTCTCACCCCCCTTCCAATTCATGCAAGCATGCATGTCTCTTTCTCTAAAAAAGAGAAGGTTTTCTTCTAAAATACCATATGCATTTGTGTTTATTTCATAAATGCAACACACACACACACACATGCACACACACACAAGGAAGTCAGAGTAAAACAAAACAGGGAATTATGAGGTCTTCTAGCTTTATATTCCCGAGTCGCAAGTAAGGGCAGTTCTGAAACCCTAATTAGTATCTCTAGTCCTCAAAAAACAACCCGTTTCACTGCAAAGGGCTTTCCTCCATAAAACAATTGCGGGAACGTGTGGCAGACATCACAAAGCTTCTCTTTCGGTTTCGTGATGGCAAATTCTAATACGTTCCTATTTTCAGTGGCCGTGCAAGGTTAACACTCAAATCTATTGCCTATACTGATTATATTTAAAATTTAGAGTACCTAGTATATAAATATAAAATATATTTTATATGTAAATAAATACAAATATCTTTTATTTGTAAATAAATATAAATAGGCACTAAATGTGAATACATATCTCATTATGAAGTTGCCATCGCATTATTAAAATTACTGATGAGCGTTAATATTCTCACTTGCTATCATTAAGGAACAATCTAGATCAAGTTTTGGCAAGCCATGGTGCAAAGGCTTTTGCAAGTAAAAAGCCCAGAGCCATTTTGATGATACCATAGGTGGCCTCCAATTCTTCAATTCTTCTATTCTTCCCGAAATCTTGCTTGTGTTTTTTTTTTTTTCTTAAACCTTTTGATATATTCCTATTGACACTCCGGCAGCTCCTTGGAGTGCTAACCATTTCCACTTATTTTTCGTCTTAGGAGATGATGTATGCAAAGTACTTAGCACAGAAATTGGCACAGGGTGAGCAGGTAGCAAACCAGAATTTTACAGATCAGTAATATTTCCTGCCAGGAGGAGGATCTTGAAAATTCTCCAAGAGGGAGAAGATGAGCAGGTATCCCTCCTGTCACTGCTGTTGACCCTCAGCCTTTCCAGGAATGAGATATATATATATATTTAATTCCTCCCCCAAATATGTTTATTTTAATTTTTCAGTGTTACAAGATTGATTGTTCATGCACCACACCCAGTGCTCCTCGATACCCACCACCAGACTCGCCCAACCCCCCACCCCTATCCCCTCCAAACCACTGAGTTTGTTGCTTAGAGTCCAAAGTCTCTCCTGGTTCATCGCCCCCTCTAATATCCCCCCATTCACCTTTCTCTTCCTTCTCACAATGACCTCCATGATTTTCTTTATACTCCACACGTATAAAGACCATATCTTGTTTATCCACTCATCTGTTGAAGGGCATCTTTGTTCTTTCCACAGTTTGGCGATTGTCGCCATTGCTGCTATGAACACTGGGGTCCATGTGGCCCTTCTTTATACTACATCTGCTTCTTTGGGGTAAATACCCAGTAGTGCAATTGCAGGGTCATAGGGTAGCTCAATTTTTAATTTCTTGAGGAATCTTCATACTGTTTTCCAAAGTGGGTACACTAACTTGCATTCCCACCAACAGTGGAGGAGGGTTCCCCTTTCTCCACATCCTCTCCAGCATTTGTTGTTTACTGTATTGTTGATTTTGGCCGTTCTAACTGGTGTAAGGTGGTATCTCAGTGTGGTTTTGATTAGATCCCAACGACCAAGAGTGGCAGGGTGCAACCCTAGGATATTTGCCTGGGGCTACACCAGGTCACTCTTTGGCATTGAAAGCTCCCATTGTGGTTTGTGTAAGTAGATCTCCGGGCACTTTATTTTGGCTACTTTTGTTGCAAAATAGGTGAAACAATCAGCATTTAGACAGTATCTCCTTTCAGGGACTGCTATAAAGTAGAGCTTTTTGTGGAAAAAGAATCAGTTAGTAAATGTCAGAGTATTTGGAAGACATGTGCTTTTCATGTGAGTTGTTAAGTAACCACAGTGCTATATTATAATGTTAAGAGCACATTTATATGTGTGTATATCATGGTATAGGTTTGCAATAGCCAGATTGATACTTTCTTTAAGTAATATCCGGTGGATTGATAGCAATACACACAAATAAAGTCACTACCAGAGGCTTGGTGGTCATTTCCAAAGTGCTTTCATTATTTAGAATTTTCAGTACCCTTTTTTAGAATGAACTGAAGTCCTATGTTTAAAATATTTTCCAGTAGTGGCAAATATATGCTAATTGGTCTTGTTAATATTTTTATTTTAAAGTAGTCCAGCCTCCCCTGACATTACTTTTGCATCCCTTACATTTTTATAGTCCTGCAGGGTTTACCAGTATTTTCACTTATGCATCATTTTTATTTTTTACAAAGTCAACTGCAACCAACTCAAGCTGGCTCACAGGACAATTTTCATAGAATTCACATGCCTCATGAAGCATTAATTACTATGAGAAAGGAAGCATTACTAGTCAGGAAGATAAAACTCACCAGAACACACACTGAGGGAAACTCATTAATTTATTTGCCCTGATTTCCCTATCCATGGTCCTGACCCAATCCAGTTACAGAGAAGGCACATTATGCGAGGGTTATAAATGTCAAGAACAAAACGAATTTCATGTTTAGTTCAAAGAAACACAGGAAGTATTAGCGGCATGCCTCTAGCAGTATTTTCAGATTTTTCTGGCGAGCTGGTTGAGCATTTTTATAAATAGTCTCCATTGCAACATTTCATCACTGAGAAAATCCAGACATGAATGTATAAAACCAAAGGAAAGTGTAAATAAGAAATAAATCCTGTTAATTGAGGTTGGCTGATGCCAGAGCCCTTCGGCAGGGACGACCCTGGGGGTTTCCATGGCTCGGGAGCCAATGAGTCTGCATCTTCCACTTCCAAACAGCACAGAATATTGTTCCCCTGCCTCGTCCCTCTGGACCATTGTTTTTTCTATTCTTTTTCTCAATAAGAAAATAAATACACCTTACTTCCTCTAACCAGTTGTTAAGGAACTTCTTGTCTTTTATGCCAACATCCTTTACTCTTCCCTGTAAGCACCAAGCAAAGCAAAAAGCGATTCAATCTGTGGCCCTCATTGGGCCTTTACTCAAGACTGTCTATTGACTGCGATACACCTGTGCATAGTATTTCTCAAACATTTACTCTAGCCAAAGACTCATGACATAATTGGCCAGACATTCAGCATCTTTAACCACCCAGTGGGTTTACAAATAGGGAATTATGCATAAAAAGGCCAGTAGAAGATTCATGTTTATGTCTACCCTGCAGAGAAGCAGACGCATGCATTCCATGAGCCCGTCTTTTGTAGTCCTACCAAACCAGGCCTTTGGCTGTACTATATTATCTATAACTGATTATGGCCTGAAACAGGAACAATTTAAATATCACTAGCCCTAACCCAATGTTCTGGAACTCGAAGTATTTCATTCTGCCACTAATACTTGTTGCTTCTGTTGGTAGCTCATTAATACTGGGGAAAGGAGAAAGGAATTTGGTTTAGATCTGTCATGAGCAACACCTGTTCTAATTATTTTTAAAAGCACAAGTCATTATAAGCCTTAAGTCCGGGCCTATTCTTGTCATTACTCCTCATTCAGAAGAATAACCTCTTACCCTACCTAGGGCGCCCACCAATTGCATTAGAGGGTCCAGCTGTCAAACCTGATTTCCCTTTGATGGGCCCTCTCTTCCTATTAAAACAGAGTCTCACCTCCCAGTCATGCCTGTGCTCCAGTCATGGCTGCTGCAATACCCCCAAATCTTACGATAGCGGCCATGCTCTTCATCCAAACCAGGGATTATGTCTCCCAAAGGAAGAAAAAAAAAGTAAACTGAAAGATGATGTATGGTGAGGCACACTGGCCAAGCATGAAAAGAGAATTTTCTCCTGGCATAGACTAGCATCATAAAAACAACCACCACCCCCAAAAAATATTTGGGCTCACATACTATTCACAATCAGTTATGGTCCATGGCCTCCTTCTAGATCTTCCTCTCCTGTAGTCAGTTATATTTTTTGTTGTCCCATCCAAGAGAGTATATTTTTAAGTTTACAGAAAACCAACTATCACTTTAATTCATGTTTAGCATGAAGGCAACAATATGATCTCAGAGACGAGTCTTTTAGAAACAGGTCACATGAAAAAGAGAATAACAAGGCCAACAGGGAAAAGGAAATCTAGTTTTCCCCCAAACTAGATAGGTCAGATAGGTCTCATTTCAAACTGAGACTCTTGGTTTATTAATTTGTGGTCCTGCACTTAATCAAATGTTCTCAATTCATTCAACTGTAAAAGGATATTGCTCTTGAAGTGGTGTTGTAAGAGAGCAAGCATGCAAATTTCTTGGCATATTATCCATCCGTATGACAGGATAACCATTACTCATTATAGTAATTAATAGTTGAAGAATAACTAACATGCAAGCTCCTCACATGGGCCAGTAAAGCATGTTTGACAATGATTCCCATATATAGTCCACATATCAAGGGTTGCAGTGCTGAGTTCCTCCAGCAGAAGTTCAGGTAGTTAATGGAAACCAAGATATAAACAAGTTCATCTCTCACTTGGGATGGCAATCACATGGTTTCCTACAAAACTGAATATACTCTCAGTACACTACCGAGAAATCATTCTGTTCAGTATTTACCCAAAGGAGTACAATGCTTATGTCCTCAGAAAACCTGTGTACAGATGTTTATAGCAGCTGTATTCATCATAATTGCCCCAAATTGTAAGCAACCAAGATGTCCTTCAGTAAGTGGATGGATAAGTAAACTGTGGTCCATCCAGACAATGGATATTATTCAGTGCTACAAAGAAATGAACTAACGAGCCATAAGAAGGCATAGAGGAACTCTAAATGTGTATTACCAAATGAAAGAAGCCAGTCTGAAAAGCCTACATACTATATGATTCCAACCCTATGACCTTCTGGAAAAGGCAAAACTATGGACACAGGAAAACAATCAGTGGTTGCCAGGGGTTAGAGGAGAGGGAGGGATGAACAGGTGGAGCACAGAGGGTTTTTAGGGCAGTGAAAACATTCTGTTTGATACCACAATCATGGATGTATTTCTCCAAACTTACAGAATATACAATACTGAAAGTGAAAGGGAAGATAGGAGCAAGATGGCAGAGGATTAGGAGGCTGAAATAGTGTCGGATCCCAGAAGTTCAACTGGATAGTTATCAAACCATTCTAAACGCTTACACACTCAACAGGAGAGAGGAAAGAAAGAACAACAATTCTAGGAGCAGAAAATCGACCACTTTCCAGAAGGTAGGATGTATGGAGAAGTGAACCCAAAATGACGGGAAGAGAGACTGCCGGGGGTGGGGCCAGCTCCCGGCAGCCGCAGAGCCACAGGGCACAAACTCGGGACTTTTAGAGCCCACTCCGCTGAGGGATGCCGCTCCAGAGGCTAAGGGAGGGGAGCCCTTGGGACAGTGTGGTCTCAGGATCCATGGGGTCACAGAGGGACTGGGTGTGTCTGAGTGCAGCAGAGCCCCCAGGTGTCGGACTGGGAAAGCCAATGGCACAGAGGGAGCCGTGCGGTGGGCTATCAGCTCGGACTTACCTTACACCTTGATCCCAGCACAGTCCAGCTGCTGCTCTTTGGGCACCAACCTCACAAGGGGAAGCTCCGGAGAAACCCCTTCCTTCCTCCTCCGGGAAGAGCAGCTTAGGAACGGCTGCAAGAATCTGCCGAAGGAGACTCCAGACGGGGCCGTGACAGAGACAGAAACGCGCGGTCACAGGCCGGCTGAGATCGAAGCAGCCGGAAACCAAGGAGACAGGAGGGACTGACTGCTTTTCTCCGAGGATGCATTGAGGAACGAGCCCCGAGCACTCAGCTCCTCCGGCCAGAAACTGGGAGCCGCCATCTTCATTCCCAGCCTCCAGGGCGGTACAGAAAGCAATCAGGGAACAAATACTCCCGAGATCAAAGCCATGCAAACTGCCTGGCCCGGCCTCTGGCAAGGGCAGTGCAATCCCACCTCCGGCAAAGACATGTGAGAATCACGGCAACAGGCCCCTCCCTCAGGAGATGAGGCAGAATATCCAGCCAAGACCAAGTTTATCAATCAGTGAAAACTGTGGAATTACAGAGTTAGAAAAAAAGAAAGAAAAAAAGCAACACATAGAATTCATGGCTTTCCCCCCCATGATCCTTTATTCTTTCAGACTTGAACTTTTTAAATTTTGTATTTTTTTAATACAACTTTTTAAATTTTGAGTTAGAAAAAAAGAAAGAAAAAAAGCAACACATAGAATTCATGGCTTTCCCCCCCATGATCCTTTATTCTTTCAGACTTGAACTTTTTAAATTTTGTATTTTTCTTGTTTTTTTTTAATTTTATTTTTCCTCTTTCCTATATTGCCGTTTTTAGTATCTTATCAATACCTTCTTAAAATTCTTTTTTAATTTTCACTGTTACATTCATATTTTATCCCCTCATTGTATTTAACCTTATTTTTTGTATACATATAGGGGATTTTTTGCTTTAAAATTTTGGGATACAATTTCTTCTTCTAGATCAAAATATACCTTAAATCTAGCACAAGGCTTGGTTATATTCTCCAGCCTCATCACATTCTTTCCTCTTTTATTCTTTTTTTTCTCTTTTTCCAACCAAACTCTTATCAATCCCTTTTTTTTTAAAGATTTTATTTATTTATTTGACAGGGAGAGAACACAAGTAGGCAGAGAGGCAGGCAGAGAGAGAGGAGAAGCAGGTTCCCTGCCGAGTGTCGATCCCAAGACCCTGAGATCATGACCTTAGCTGAAGGCAGATGCTTAACGCGCTGAGCCACCCAGGTGCCCCTCAATCCCTTTTTTAGAATCCTTTTTTTTCTTAAAGATTTTATTTTTTTATTTATTTGACAGAGAGAGAGACCACGACCCGAGCCGACGGCAGAGGCCCCAACCCACTGAGCCACCCAGGCACCCCTAGAATCTTTTTTAATTTTTATCTTTACACTCATGTTTCATCTCTTCATAGTGTTTACACTTATTTTTGTATATTTATGAGTTTTTTGTTCTTTAAAATTTTGGGAGATAGTTCCTTCTAACAGACCAAAAACACCCGAAATCAGGTGTGGGGCTCTATACTAATCACAAGTCTAATATATATATATATATATATATATATATATATATATATATATATATATATATATATATATATTCTTCTTTTTCTCTTTTTAATTTAATTTTAATTTTTACTCATCTTTTTTCTTCCCCCCCTTTTTTCTTTGACCCCTGGTGTTGGCTCTCTTCTGATCTGTCTGGGGTCCTTAATACTCTTTTAGTATATTGCTCTCTCACTCACCTATTCTTATCTTGATAAAATGACAAGGCAGAAAAACTCACCACAAAAAAAGAGAACAAGAGTCAGTACCAACGGCAAGGGACCTAGTCAATACAGATGTTAGTAATATGTCAGAAGTAAAGCTCAAAATGACGATTATCAAGGTGCTAGCTTGGCTTAAAAAAAGCATGGAAGATAGAGAATCCCTTTCTGGAGAAATAAAATTCCTTTCTGGAGAAATAAAAGAACTAAACTCTAACCAAGTTGAAATAAAAGAAGATATTAAAGAGATACAATAAAAAATAGAGGCTCTGACTGCTAGGATAAATGAGGCAGAAGAGAGAACTAGTGATATAGAAGACCAAATGATGGAGGAAAAAGAAGCTGAGCAAAAGAGAGACAAAAAACTACTGGACCACAAAGGAAGAATTTGAGAGATAAGGGATACCATAAGATGCAACAATATTAGAATAACTGGGATCTCAGAAGAAGAAGAAAGAGAGAGAGGGGCAGAAGGTATATTAGAGCAAATTACTGTAGAGAATTTTCCTAATCTGGCGAAGGGAACAAGCACCAAAATCCAGGAGGCACAGAGAACACCCCTCAAAATCAATAAAAATAGGTCTACACCCTGTCATCTAATAGTAAAACTTACAAGTCTTAGTGACAAAGAGAAAAACCTGAAAGCAGTTTGGGACAAGAAGTCTATAACATATACAGGCAGAAATATTAGATTGGCAGCAGACCTATCCACAGTGACCTGGCAGGCCAGAAAGGACTGGCATGAAATATTCAGAGCACTAAATGAGAAAAATATGCAGCCAAGAATACTGTATCCAGCTAGGCTATCATTGAAAATAGATGGAGAGATAAAAAGCTTCCAGGATAAACAAAAACTAAAAGAATTTGCAAACACCAAACCAGCCCTACAGGAAATCTTGAAAGGGGTCCTCTAAGGAAAGAGAGAGCCTAAAAGGAACATAGACCAGAAAGGAACAGAGACAATATACAGTTAACACTCACCTTACAGGCAATACAATGGCACTAAACTCCTATCTGTCAATAGTTACCCTGAATATAAATGGGCTAAATGCCCCAATCAAAAGACACAGAGTATCAGAATGGATAAAAAAAAAAAAAACAAACAAGATCCATCCATATGCTGTCTACAAGACACTCATCTTACACCCAAAGACACCTCCAGATTTAAAGTGAGGGGGTGGAAAACTATTTACCATGCTAATGGACATCAAAAGAAAGCTGGAGTGGCAATCCTTATATCAGATAAATTAGATTTTAAGCCAAAGACTATAATAAGAGATAAGGAAAGAGACTGTATTGTACTTAAAGGGACTGTCCAACAAGAAGATCCAACAATTGTAAATATCTATGCCCCTAACATGGGAGCAGCCAATTATAGAAACCAATTAATAACAAAGTCAAAGAAACACATCAACAATAATACAATAATAGTAGGGGACTTTAATACCCCACTCACCGAAATGGACAGATCATCTAAGCAAAAGTCAACAAGGAAATAAAGTCTCTAAATGATGACACACTGGACCAGATGGACATCACAGAAAGATTCAGAACATTCCATCCCAAAGCAACAAAATATACATTCTTCTCTACTGCACATGGAACATTCTCCAGAATAGATCACATCATGGAACACAAATCAGGTTTCAATTGGTACCCAAAGATTGGGATCATTCCTTGCATCTTTTCAGAACACAATGCCATGAAACTAGAACTCAATCACAAGAGGAAAGTTGGAAAGAACTCAAATAGAGGGAGGCTAAAGAGCATCCTATTAAAGAATAAATGGGTTAACCAGGAAATTAAAGAAGAATTTTTTTTTAAGATTTTATTTATTTATTTATTTGAGAGAGAGAGAGAGAGAGAGAGCGAGCCAGAAAGGGAACACAAGCAGGAGAAGCAGGAGAGGGAGAAGCAGGCTTCCCACTGTGCAGGCAGCCCGATATGGGGCTCGATCCCAGGACCCTGGGATCATGACCTGAGCCAAAGGCAGACACTTAAGGACTGAGCCACCCAGGTGCCCCAAGAATTTAAAAAAAAATCATGGAACCAAATGAAAATGAAAACACAACTGTTCAAAATCTTTGGGACACAGCAAAGGAGGTCCTGAGAGGAAAGTATACAGCAAGTCAAGCCTTTCTCAAGAAACAAGAAAGATCTCAAATACACAACTTACCCCTACACCTTAAGGAGCTGGAGAAAGAACAGAAAGAAAACCTAAACCCAGCAGAAGAAGAGAAATAATAAAGATCAAAGCAGAAATCAATGAAATAGAAATCAAAAGAACAGTAGTACAAATCAACGAAACTAAGAACTAGTTCTTTGAAAGAATTAATAAGATTGATAAACCCCTGGCCAGACTTATCAAAAAGAAAAGAGAAAGGACCCAAATTAATAAAATCATGAATCAAAGAGGAGAAATCACAACCAACACCAAAGAAATACAAACAATTATAAGAACATATTATGAGCAACTATATACCAGCAAGTTAGACAATCTGGAAGAAATGGATGCATTCCTAGAGACACATAAACTACCAAAACGGAACCAGGAAGAAATAGAAAACCTGAACAGACCCATCCATAACCAGTAAGGAGATTGAAGCAGTCATCAAAAATCTCCCAACAAACAAGAGCCCAGGCTCAGATGGCTTCCCAGGGGAATTCTACCAAACATTTAAAGAAGAATTAATACCTATTCTCCTGACATTGTTCCAAAAAATAGAAATGGAAAGGAAACTTCCAAACTCATTTTATGAGACCAGTATTACCTTGATCCCATAACCAGACAAAGACCCCATCAAAAAGGAGAATTACAGACCAATAGCCTTGATGAACATGGATGTAAAAATTCTCACCAAAATACTAGCCAATAGAATCCAACAGTACATTAAAAGGATTATTCATCATGACCAAGTGGGATTTATTCCTGGGAGACAAGGTTGGTTCAACATTCGCAAATCAATCAATGTGATACAATACGTTAATAAAAGAAAGAACAAGAACCATATGATACTCTCAATTGATGCTGAAAAAGCATTTGACAAAGTACAACATTCTTTCTTGAACAAAACTCTTCACAGTGTAGGCATAGAGGGTACATTCCTCAATATCATCAAAGTCATCTGTGAAAAACCCACAGCAAATATCATTGTCAATGGGGAAATACTGAGAAATTTTCCCCTGAGATCAGCAACACGTCAGGGATGCCCACTATCTCCACTGCTAGTCAACAGAGTACTTAAGTCCTAGCTTCAGCAATCAGACAACAAAAAGAAATAAAAGTCATCCAAATTCGCAAAGAAGTCAAACTCTCATTCTTTGCAGATAATATGATACTTTATGTGGAAAACCCAAATGACCACTCCAAGACAGCTAGAACTCATACAGGAATTCAGTCAAGTGTCAAGATATAAAAGTAATGCACAGAAATCAATTGCATTTCTATACACCAACAGCAAGACAGAAGAAAGAGAAATTAAGGAGTCCATTTACAATTGCACCCAAAACCATAAGATATCTAGGAATAAACCTAACCAAAGAGGCAAAGAATCTGTACTCAGAAAACTACAAAGTGCTCATGAAAGAAATTGAGGAAGACACAAAGAAATGGAAAAACGTTCGTTCCATGCTCATGGATTGGAAGAGCAAATATTGTGAAAATGTCTATGCTACCTAAAGCAATTTACACATTTAATGCAATCCCTATCAAAATACCATCAATTTATTTCCAATAAATGGAACAAATAATCTTAAAATTCATATGGAACCAGAAAAGACCACAAATAGCCAGAGAAATGTTAAAGAAGAAAACCAAAGTTGGTGGCATCACAATTCCTGACTTCAAGCTCTATTACAAAGCTGTAATCATCAAGACAGTGTGGTACTGGCACAAAAACAGACACATAGATCAATGGAACAGAATAGGGAGCCCAGAAATGGACCCCCAACTCTATGGTCAACTAATCTTCGACAAGGCAGGAAAGAACATCCAATGGAAAAAGATAGTCTCTTCAACAAATGGTGTTGGGAAAACTGGACAGCCACATGCAAAGAATGAAACGGGACCATTTCCTTACACCACACACAAAAATAGACTCAAAATGGATGAAAGATCTCAATGTGAGTTAGGACTCCATCAAAATCCTGGAGGAGAACACAGGCAGCAACCTCTTCGACCTCACCTGCAGCAGCTTCTTCCTAGAAACATCTCCAAAGGCAAGGGAAGCAATGGCAAAAATGAACTATTGGGACTTCATTAAGATCAAAAGCTTTTGCACAGCAAAGGAAACAGTCAACAAAACCACAAGACAACTGACAGAATGGGAGAAGATATTCGCAAATGACATACCAGATAAAGGGATAGTATCCAAGATCTATAAAGAACTTCTCAAACTCAACACTCAAAGAACAAATAATATGATCAAGAAATGGGCAGAAGATATGAACAGACATTTCTGCAAAGAAGACATCCAAATGGTCAAGAGACACATGAAAAAGTGCTCAACATCACTCGGCATCAGAGAAATACAAATCAAAACCACAGTGAGATACCACCTCACACTAGTCAGAATGGCTAATATTAGAAAGTCGGGAAATGACAGATGTTGGTGAGGATGCGGAGAAAGGGGAATCCTCCTACACTGTTGGTGGGAATGCAAGCTGGTATAGCCACTCTGGAAACAGTATGGAGGTTCCTCAAAAAGTTGAAAATAGAGCTACCCTATGACCCAGCAATCGCACTACTGGGTATTTACCCTAAAGATATTAATGTACTGATCCAAAGGGGCACATACAACTGAATGTTTATAGCAGCAATGTCCTCAATAGCCAAACTATGGAAAGTACCTAGATGTCCATCAACAGATGAATGAATAAAGAAGATGTGGGATATACACACACACACACACACACACACACACACAGTGGAATACTATGCAGCCATCAAGAGAAATGACATCTTGCCATTTGCAAAGATGTGGATGGAACTAGAGGGTATTATGCTTAGTGAAATAAGTCAATCAGAGAAAGACAATTATCATATGATCTCTCTGATATGAAGAATTTGAGAGGCAGGGTGGGGGGTTGTGGGGGTGGGGGAGGGAAATGAAACAAGATGGGATCTGGAAGGAGATAAACCATAAGAGACTCCTAAACTCACGAAACAAACTGAGGGTGGCTGGGGGATTGGGGGTAGGGATAGGGTGGCTGGGTGATGGACATTGGGGATGGTATGTGCTATGGTGAGTGCTGTGAAATGTGTAAGCCTGATGATTCACAGATTCACAGATGATTTATTTACCCATGGGGCAAATATTATATGTTAATTAAAAAAAAGTGAACCCTAGTATAAACTATGAACTTTGGGTAATAATAATGTGCTAATATAAATTCATCAATTGTAACAAATGCACCACTGGGTGGGGGACGTTAATAGAAGAGGCTGTGCATATGTAGGGGCAGAACTCTATGGGAAATTCCTGAACATTCTTCTCAATTCTTTAAAACCTGAAACTGCTCTAAAATAGTCTTACAATTGTTTTAAATATCAAAAATAATAAACAAGGTATTTAAGAAAACATACAAACAATGGCAAAATAAACTCTGGCTTCACACTGTCAGGGTTCCACACTCACCTGTTTCCACTGCCTTTCTCAATCCATAGTTATGGCCCACGGAATTCCAATATTCCAATCCCAATACCACCACCAACCAGGCCATACTCTTGAAAAAGATGTTAAGTGTTTCATTTCTCTTGCCTATAAAATTTTGAACATTTTCACTTTAAAGAAATCTCCCTTGAGGATTAGAATTGTAGATTTTTGTCTATCTATAATTAAACCATAAGTATATTCTAAGACATTTTAGCTTTGCATTACTGAGCTTAGAAACACCTACATCTCATTTTTTTGGTAGATAATGAAAATAAACTCTGCATGTACAGCTATTTTTACTGTGTATTTTTGCACAATGTAGCTCTTCTATGACTCATACTTTTGCAGATGAGCAGTTCATCTTACTTTAATTTGGAACCAAAAATGTGGAAGGGCAGAGAACTTGGCTATATCATTTTCTAGTTAATATCAGTCACCCAGGTTCCTGGTTATAAGTATCTTGGCATGGTCTACCAAATCACACTTAGAAAGCTCTTAAGCTTTTTCAGTAAACACACTGACCCTTGAAAATTTTATGATACATGACATGATCCATTTTGAAGGAGTGTCATAGGACTTGGTTCTCTAGGTCTTGACTTCTCCTAAAAGATAGTTCAATGCACATGGACAGTCTCAGTCACGTGATCAAATTTGTGTTCCTGGGTGGATATTCCTTCTTACAAAGGGGATGCTGTCGGGGCACCTGGGTGGCTCAGTGGGTTAAAGCCTCTTCCTTCAGCTCAGGTCATGTTCTCAGGGTCCTGGGGTCAAGCTCCGCATCGGGCTCTCTGCTCAGCGGGGAGCCTGCCTCTTACTCTCTCTGCCTGCCTCTCTGCCTACTTGTGATCTCTCTTCATCAAACAAATAAATAAAATCTTTAAAAAAAAACAAAGGGGATGCTGTCTGTGACTTGTTTGAGCATTGCGGTCTATCTATGGTAATATATAGAAGTCAAGCACAAGCTAACATGCTTTATCTCCTTCTCCTATCAGCAAATAGTCAGTTCCCAATTCAAATATTAAAGGATATAGCAGTTTGTTTTGGAACATTCTTCCTACAGGGTAATTTAATGGACTGTGTTATGTGTTACATTATAACAGAAACAATTACAAAGGGAAGAAAGAAATTCAATAGTCCAGTGGATATTTTTTAAATATATGAATAGTGGCTAAAATAACACTCGGATTGATATTGGTGACATCTGACTCTTGTGGCATAGGTCAAGGATCTTTGGTTGGCCACAGGAGGCTGTCCCCTTTGACCTTTCAACCTTTTGCCTTTTCTAGGGGACATTTTTCTCCTTTATAAGCATTTCATTTTCCCTTACAACTTTTTTTTTCCCATCACTGGTTTTCAATTTTGTTATGCCTCTATTGAAAAAGAGGGAGACGTTTTTTACATTCAAAGTGACCTATTAAAATAGAACAAAGGTAAAGTGTGTGTATCTTAATATTAGATTTAAATGAAGACCTATCTGGAAAGATCTTAACCACGCTGCTCTCCACACTTCTCTCCAGCTAACATAAGAGAAAGAACCTAAGCCAAGTGTGCTGGGCTGGCAGGGAGACTAGAAGGATACGACGCCATTAAAACTGAAATTATTAAGGTCCTTCTGCAGCCCTTGTTCGGATCTCATCCTGACAGCATTGGAAATTTATGTTTGTAAAGAGGACTAAATTCGGCTCATAAGTGTAAAATATTCAACACTGAAATGGAAGTCCTCAAGTTTTAGCCGATATTGGAAATTCTGAAATCAATTCTGGGCACAGGATTATGAAAAGTGGATATTTATATAACCACCAGGCGAGAACGGATCTCGAGAGATCATGTGTGCCTTCCATCGTCCTTCATGAGATTTTTCAAACCACATGGAAAGATAAGAAAGAGCTTCTACCACCACTGTTGAACCGGGCTCCCACCTGGCCCATCCAGCTGCTCACGGAGGGTTGTGGGAGCGAGTCATGGAGACAGAAGCCTTGAGATGGGTGATTTCCGTAACCAGACACTCTGGGTCAGCCCCTGTCAACAAATCTGGGTGGAAACATCTGGAGCGTGATGGTAATTTGTGTAATTCGCCCTGGAGAGGAAAGGAGCTGGTGTGGAAGGGTTAATGCAGCTCAGAAGGGAGGGACCAACAGTTCCCAGGGACCAAAAGGTCTCCATGCTGTGCTACTTATGGAAGATTTAGAAAGTCCTTCCTCCCTGACCGTCAGCACTGGGTTCTCTGCGGAGCTGAATGAACACTGTCTCTTGGACAAAACCATCCAGATTCACTCAGCCTGCACTCCCTTGTTACCTCTCTGACACACACTTGGCTTACAGACTCTGCTTTCAGAGAAAAACATAAATCTGTGTCACAAACGAAGGGGAAACAAAGGAAGGATCATCCTGTATTGAGCACGTCCTCGGTACCCGTTCATGAGACACGATTTCAGCCCTTTAATTCTCAGAGAAATTCTATGAGCAGGATGTCAATGCCCTGATTTTATAAATGGGGAAACTGGCACCTGAATATGATTCAGGATCTTGTCTGGGATCTCCAGACATAGCCTAGATTTAAATCCAACACTGACAAACACCAACAGTCAGACATTTCCTCGGTCGTGCTCCTAAATTAAGGAAAATGTCCAATGATCCTGCACAAGGCATCCCATGTGGTCGGGAGGTTAACACGGCTTATCGGGCAGGGCAGAGCTGAGAGGCAGAAAGAACTGCCAACATCTCTATACTGATGGAATTATGCAAATATTAAGAAGATAGCCATCATGCTGTGAGAAGGGTGAGATGGGAGAAAAATAAACCGTCCATTTGTTTCTAAAAACGGGTGTTAGCAACTGCCCCTAAACCCGGACAAGTCGCCCCTTCTACCATCATGCTTTTAATCAAGGGTTCTATTTCACCAACCCAATTCACTTAGGAGTTAAAAAATATCCACTTAGGATTTACTTCTGTTTTGCTTTCTTCGTTTTTGTTCTAGAAAGGAAACACTCCCAGAATCCCATTCATTTGAGAAAATGAATATGGCCACAAAATTTTAGATTAGAATATTGGTTGCAGAAGAGGCATTTGTTAAGTAAATTAATAAATCCCACTTCTGATGAGGAATCTAATGCGTTCATTATGCTCCCGCTGGTTTTCTGTTTAACATCGCAGACACCTCATTTTATTTTATTGGCAATGGGACAGAAACTGAGGGTTGATAGGTTTTTTTGTTTTTCTTGTGGGGTTTTTGTTTGTTGTTGTTTTGTTTTGGACAAGATACTCATCTTTAGAGAACATTTAAAATACAGCAGTTTGGAGCAGTTGAGGCATCAGTAGTATTATGATAATGTTTGGGTCTCTATCTGATCTGAGTCTGAATCCAGTATAGAATATATTCTTTTAAGAGATCCTGCTCTGCTTTTCTTCCAAACATGAGAAGATTTTAAAACTAGGATAGTGTACTTCATTTTTCTTGTCTTTAAACAATCTCTTCCCTAAACCAGGAAGCATGCCTAGATTTGGCAATTCATCCTCAAAGACTGAAGTCTATATAATTCAGATCACACAAGATAATTACAAGAAAAGAGCAATTCTTTCAATGAAATGGGAAGCAGTAAAAGAAAAATCGCTTAGGTAGTACTCCATTTAAGAGAGGCTTTTATCTTAATGTTTTTTTAAGGCAATATCTTCTGTATATTGTTACAGTGTCTTTTGCATATCATATATATGTTCCACTTCTTTCTCTAATGTTAGTAAAATTAAAAACATAACAATGTTGAAAATTCCATGACATACTGCCACTGACTAGCAAAAGAAATACAATCTTGCATTTACACATCAAACCTTTGTTGGTTTGCTGCAGGATTCCCTAATTTGGTGAGACTTTAGCCAACGTGACAGAAAGGAGGAGAGCTGACCAGAACCCCACTGTTTCCACTGCTCTTGACGTGGCCGAGTTGTGGTCACATGACATAGAGACGGCCATTCTCCCTTCTAATTAGAGAGTCACAGGGATGCTGGGCCTCAGCTTCTTCCAATTCACCATGGGAAATAGCACGTTTCACCTAACATGACACTGTATTTGAAATGCTGTATAAATTTTGTAAATTGAACCACAGAAGTTCTCCCCACACCTCCCCTGGCTGCACAGGAACACCAACATGGAGTTCCCAGGTGCTGGGAGAGGCAGAATCTAAGAAGCACTGAATCTGGCAAAGGGAGGGGTGGCGGGATACAAATGGAGAAAAGGTGGCCTTGAAATTAAATGGTTTGGGGATCAGTTCCACAGTCTGGGTCTAATCTGACTGGGTCTAATCTGACGCCTTGCCGTACACATTACTCCCTCAACCTCTCGGAACTTCAGAATTATCACCTGGAAAAGGTGCTTGTAAGAATACTAGCTCACAGGATTCTTGCAAAAATTCACTGAAATACAAAATAACATGGAACAAGCTTAGACTAAGGCCCAGTCCAAAACAGATATTCATTTCCTATTATTCGTGTTACTGTAATGATGTCCCAGTTCTATCCTGTCGCTGAGGTTCATATACGAAGACGCCTTACCTTATGATAACTTGTGCCTGGGCTTTACCAAACCCAATATAAACAACAACGTTTGTTCTAGAAACAGCAAAGCACAGACAGTTAAATGTGAATTTTAGCTCTATTTCTTTGTACTTGTCTTGCCTTGAACCCTTTCTGCACATAGCCTCATGTCTGAAATTGATAGCAAGGTCTATGTATAGAGCTTATGGTATAACACATTTAAATGTGTCGCACCTGGGTTGCATTTAACAAATGCTAATCCCATGACTCCTAAATGATTGCAACCGCCTGTATCCAGGCTCTATCATCAGGGATTCCGCTCACAGCACCTGGGTTTGGGAATCACCCATCTTCCTCAACCCACTGTTAGCTAGTTTGTGTTGCATTGTTGAATTCTGGCATACAACCTGGCTTCTAGAATTTATTGTATTCTAGAATTTGCTTGTTGATGGTCCTATATAATTAAGATAAAGATTGATGGTTGATAATGCTGATAACATTATTCACATAGCCCATTATTTTTAAAGTAATTACTCTCACTCTATAAATCCCAATATAATTTGGCAAGAGATACCATTTGGGTCCTTGCTATTTTGTTTATTGAAAATAAATCTAAATTTCTTAATTTCTTCTAACATTACTTTATCTTTTGTCCTGCCCAAGTTGCAAAATCCAGTACTAGCCATCAGATGTGTTCTGCCAGAGAAAAATGTGCACTAAAGATGTACCTTAAAAGGTGCATCTAATCTTGCCTTTATGTATACTTCTATAGAGATTAAGTGTTAGTGAGGAAAAGAACCCCATGGTCACTTGTGAGTCTCCAGAGAATTCTCGAAGGCAAAAATACTGTGGGAATTTTGAGGGAAACAGTAAACTATATCATAAAAAAATGGTAAATACTCAACTTTCTTTGTTTGACTAACAAATATGGCAAATCTATATGGTTCAACAGAGTAAGGATATTCTATTTTTGGAAGTCTTAAAGATTCTTTTTTTTAATTTGAGAGAGAGTGAAAGAGAGAGAGTGCACAGAGGGAGAGAGAGAAGCTTAGCAGAGAGCCTGATACGGGCCTTGATCCTAGGACCCTGAGATCATGACCTGAGCTGAAGGCAGACCCTTAACTGACTGAGCCACCCAGGTGCCCCTATATTTTAAAGTTTTAAAGCTTGAATTTTAATAACAGCGTTCAGTTTACTTGTGGCTCCACTGAACTTGACATATAAGATACAGTAAGATAAATATCCCAGTGGAATAATAATACCTAATGTATAAACATATGTTGGCACGATTGTATTCGGTAAAATCTGACTTCCAGAAGGACAATTCAGGGCAATGTCTAAAGTATGGTGGACTTTGGCAAATTCCTCTGTACTTAGACTCATTACAGTCCTGGTTGTAGGCATCAGCACCCACATAAGAGTCTAGCATGAACCCCAAACTGAAACACAACGACCTCGTCTTCAGCACCTACCCACCACATTAACACAGCAGTGATATACCAATAACTAAAATCAGCGAGGAAGTCCAGAGAGAATGGGCTTTGGGGAAAGCTGGGGGGAGAAAAGAGGAAGGCTCATACAATAATTAAAATTCTCTTTTGCCCTCCTCAGAATATCAATGATAAAAGCAAGAGAGAGAATGCAAGGGGGAGGTTGCTTTCATCTGGCACCTGAGATATCAGTGTCGGTGTCTTAGAGATCTACATTTTAAGTCATCCTAGAAATTGAATAAAGGCACAAGATATCAATGGGACTTCAAATGCATTGCCACATACATGCAAAGTATAAGAAAGGAAGGTCAAGCCCTCAGTCCCATAGGCAGAATACTTATGAGGCACATTACTCTACAGCTCTTGTCCTGGCATATGGACACTCGCTCCAGGGAAGGTGCCTGGAGCTGTATCCTTCATTTGTACCCCTGTCTTTACTCATAGGAATCCTGCAGACACATACGCCAGCTTTGTGCATGTGAGACACAATTATCTTTGAAAGATCTAGTTAGGCAGCTGGAGTATTTTATTTTTAGTTAAAACTTGAAAGCTTCAAGATCTGAAGTGATCATCCCAGAGCCACCCAATTATATGATTAGAGAGTTACATAAACTCTTTAGCCCAGAGGGGTTCGATTTAATCAATACTTCCAAGATATTGACCATCATGTTGTTTGAGTCAAGCTGAGATGAGCCATTACTCCTCTATTTTACTTGAAGGAGACAAGTCTCTCCTAAACACCACACACACACACACACACACACACACACACACACACACACACACAGCACACAGAGTCTATTTCTCCAACTCATTACTAACCACTTTCTTTTGCAAGAAATTCTTTCAAATGACAGGTGTGTCCTCCTAGAGCCATATTTGTACTTTGCTGCTCCACTAATGGTTGAATTTACCAGACATTAGACACTGGCAGTAATGAAGTCCATACTCACATGTTTTCTGTGACTGGAGGTGTACAGATGTACCTCAACAATCTGGGATAACAGGAAGAAGGGGAACAATGTGGGGGAATAGGTTTTACAAGACAGAAGAAAGGAGTGCCCGGAGATGAGCCGGTGGGAGACCACTTGGCCTGCAGGAGGTAGAGAAGAGAAAGAATATCTGGGTGGTCAGCGTTCCCTGGGTCCTAATGGCTTCCCTCTTTTCTGGCTACACACCTTCAGCAAGGCCTGTCCCCCCATTCCCACGTGGCTTTCTTAACACCTCTGGGCATGGACTTCTGGGTGGTTACCTCCATGTTATCCCCGCTCCCTTCTCCTGACAATGTAATCTCGTGTTCTTTGTGGGAATGGGACCCCTGCGTCTCTGCAGTTGATGTGTCCGGGGCGGGACTCTGGCGTTTTCTATAAAAGAAGCACGTGACCATGGACTAACCAAAGAGTGAATCCTCAGTGTTTGGTTCAGGAAAGAGCTAACAATCAAAACCCCCGAGCTTGTGTGGGAACCAGTCTTTTCTGCCAGAAACTATTCTGAGGGAATCTAGAGCTGGACTGGGGCAGCCATATTGCCAAGAGGAGGGTTGAACTCACCCACATAGGGAAGCGATATGAAAAAGATCAGGTGTGAAAAGGGAAGAGGAGCCAGACGCAGGGTCATTGTATGAATCAACAGCACAAGTCATTTCTGCAGTTGGAACACCCCTCACCTCATTAGGTTCATGTGCTAAAATATTTACTTTGGCTTTCATCCAGTTTGGCTGGGATTTTTCTCTCACATTGACCTATACTACCTTACCAGGTACCCCTTCTATCTTGTTTTATTAATTTTTTTTTAAGCTTGCACTGAGCAAGAGTTGACTTCTCTTATTTCCAAAGGTGGCTTAACTTACACTCTTTCTGTTAGCTTTCTTGTTCTTTGTACATGTTTACATAAGTGTTCTATATTCTATTTGCTGCAAAGGTTATCCATGAATCCCACCTCACTAGAAAACTTGTGATATTCTCAGCCAAGTCTGATTGTCCTGGTTCAAATTGTATCTTTCTGAAGATTTCTTCCTCTGCACTTTCTGAGAAAATCTCCCCCTTCCCTCCCTGCGTCTTCCTTCCTTCCTTCCTGTCCCCTTCCTTCCCCTTTCATTTCCTTCCTTCCTTTCTTCCTTCCTTCTTTCCTTCCTTCCTTCCTTCCTTCCTTCTCTTTCCCTTCTTTCCCATAGATATTAATGAAATAAACCCAATTAACCAGACACACGATTAGATGTTAAATGTATATAGCTGAAGAAATTAAAAATAATATGGCGAGGAAACATGCCAATATTCCTCCACTCCACTGCCACATAAATAAAAATTCATGGTCCCCAAGAGCACTCAACGTCTTAAAATTGCACACGTCACATACTAGTCTCCTTGCAACAAGTCATTTGTTGTTGTTTTTTTTTTAAAGTTACCACTCAAGTTTACTTCTATACACATTTAGTCTTTGCATACCTACTCGAAATTCAGAAGTGGCACACCAAACCAGTCTCTCTTTGAACTCATCAGCTTTTTAGAATTTTCTTAATGTTCTCTTCCTTTTTCTTGGGTCCTTATTGCTGCCCATCATGGCTGAATGTGACAGCTCATCCAGTACACCAAGCTCCGTCCTCCATGCAAGCGACTCTCCGGTAACACTCTTACACCACTGTTCTCTAATCTTTAGTAATTACACAGAAGACTCATATTATTACCAATGGGTTCAGAACTAAAAGGAGCAGTTCTGGGACGTGCTGCCAAGAAGCTGTACTTAATTACACAAATGCCCTTTAGTATAGGATATTTTGTCTCTCAGCACCATACTTTCCAGCATCATTGGCGATGTTTAAAGTAACCAAGCATTCCCCAGGCTAAATTTTAATGCCAAACTTTTACTGACCACCTGTTTTATGCTTTTTGTCAGCACATTTAAGTCCATACAGGATGCAGTATGATTAACAAGGATCTAAATTCCTTATATGAATCTATTTTTTACCACTGGATACTTTGTCATTCAAGCATCTCAGTGGAAAATATTATCTGAGTAATGGCATATAAAACTTATTCTGTTTGTTATCTAAGAAATACAGCAGAACATAAAAAATAAGTAAGACTGCCATCACCTTTTTCAAACTTAGAAGACCTGGAATATTTAGCCGTTCCCAGTAACTAACAATGAAAGGCAGCACCATAGTTGTCAATTGCAAACTTACATGATTTCATAGGTAGAGGGCTTGACCTATGTGTGTGTCTTCAGTGGGAAAACAGATCACCTGATAATAAGGAGAAGCACTTTATATTATCATATATGTTAGTATCCCTGTCCCTCTCTCCCCTTCTTATTTTGTCTGACTCCCAGACACCCAAGTTAAGTAATGTCTAAAATGCTTTGAGAAAACATTTCTATCATTTAAGGATACAAAGTTATTTCATTATTTTGGGGAATTATTCATGATCATATTCTTTAACAGGAAAAATAAAACACTAAGGATTGCTTCCAACAGTAATTCTGACTTGTATGCTCAGGAGAAGAAAGCATATACACATAGATTGATGACTCAAAAGTTCTTTTACAGGGAAGGGAAATTCATTGGGACACAGACATTCATTTTACTGCCTCTAAAGAGATCTTCTTATGACCTGTCATGGCTGCTGGTCTAGGAAGTTCTCAGCAGCCCCAGACTGAGCGAAGGTCTGCTGATGAGGACTTTGTTAATAAGGATGCTGAGCTTAGCACGTCTAATTAAAATGCTGCCTAAGTTGAGGACTGTGTGATAATTAAAGCATCCCTGGTAGTAAAAGTACTAAAAAGGCTTAGAGAAGCATTTTGCACATATTTCAAAAGCACTATCTTATAAGACTATTTCTCTAAGAAATAATTTACTCAATGCTGGATTTGTTTTATTTTTTCTTAAAATCCCTTAATACACATAATCAGAAGGAAACTTTTCCTTTTCTCCTCTAACAAGTAGTCAAGATAAACACTGATATTGTCCTCTTCAATTGCTAAATATTCTATTATTCTTATATATGTTTAAATATTTGGATCATTTTGATCACGTCTTATCTGTAGCATTTTGGAAAATCCCATAGTATATATAGGCTGAACATCTAATATTCTTACAATTGTGGTTGTAACAAGTATTATGATTTCTCTAGAAATTATTTACTATTCCTTGTATGCGGCCAGATGATTGAAGAACTGGATCTCTACACCAAAGACTGGGGACACAGTACTGGAGAGTACTGTGGGCAGATGCTCCAAAGTTCTGAGCTCTATACTCTGAGCTGGACCGTGGGAACTTGACCTGAGAGTGTACCCTCTGGGGACTGCCGCTCTCAGAAAGCAGAGTCAACACAGGGGCCCATCGCTTGGAAATACGGGCAGTGGGTCATACTGTTTTCATGATGCTGTTAAAGGCAAAGAGGAAAGAATGGCTTCTGACCAAGGGGGTAGACAAATCAAAGGAAAGGAGGTGCATGTATATCCAGGATTCTGTTTCTCTCCTATACTTGAAGGGAACAGTCACAGAACGGAGGGAATCGATCGATGCAGGAAAGAACACCAGGAGGAGAGGCAGGTTGGAAAAGGGTTACGGGACTGGGCGGCGATGCTTTCGCACGCAGAGAGGGGCCAAACCGTTGCGCCTACTGACATTTCCCATCAATGTCCACACACGGAACAAATTTCTAGGTGTTTCTAGGTGTACTGGTACCCCAGCTTGCTTGCTTGCTCGCTCCTTTCTCTTTTTTATAGTTCTTTTTAATTTTTTTTTTAGTTTTTGGTACCACAGCTTTTGAAGCAATATTTCCAATTTTCTGTTTATTTGAGCACAGCTGTAAACATTTGCTTTTCTGACAGGAAATTCTAGAATAAATGAGTAAAATAGGGAAACTAATTATCTGTGCTGAACTGGGATTTCCAATTCCAGGCAAGGTGCCCTGGCACGTCCTCCAGTGTTCTTCCCATGACTTTGGTCTCACATATGCCTTCAGGTACCCCGAGTCCAACCCATAAATCACGCTAAGTGCCCCATGGAGGCAGGAGTTCTTCAAATTAAGCACAAATGAGCTATAAATGGGACCATGAGACATCGTTCTCCTGTAAAGGCAGACTGAAAATATCGCCACGAAGGGAAATAGGCACATCTTTTTAAAGCGATCACTACTTGGTGTTGTGTTATTTCTCCAAAGCCCCTCCGAGTTCTCATAAAGTACACATATACGAAAACACCATGTATAGAGTTAAGGGAAGACTTCAGGTACATACAATAAGCACTCACCATGAGAACCTCTGTGCCTACAAAGGTGAGTAAGATGTTCTTTTTCCACAGAGCTTCCCGTCCATGGAGAGACAACTTTGTTTGCTCCAAGGCTCTGAGAGGGGCCGGCTGGATGACTTATCAGATGGCATTCCAGGCAGAGCTGGCTCCTCGGCTAGACCACACTCTAGAAGGCTTTATTCCTGACTCTAGGCCTCTGCTCTCCACTGCCCACCCCCTTTTTTTCTTTTTTGATCATTTACTCTAGAAAACAAGCCATTGTAAAAATCTTTCTCTGCCCCTTTGAGATCTATGCCAATCTTTTTAAAGAGCCTTTTGCCAGTCTTGCAACCAAGGACAGCCTTTCTCTAGGACCTGGGAGCCATTCCTTTGAAAGGCAATCCTCAAAGAAGGGGGCACCCCACCTCTCAGTCTCCATGGGAGAGAAGAAGTCCAACTTAGATGGGCACAATTGGCAAATACTGATGGTCTATCCAGAGAAAAGCTCGTGCGGACACAGGAATGATGGATGCAATATGCTGGACACTCTCAGCAACTGTCCTCCCCCCGGCACCCCCTGGGACTCTGCACTGGCTCCCTGCAGTGCATGAGGGGTGTTCAATCCCTCTCCCCTTTACAATGGTCTTGCATAAAGTCCTCCTGGCCTGTTGAACTTGTCTAGTGCAATGTTTCTTTGACACAAGTGGACAGGACAGGAGTCCATGGGGGAGGCTGGCATGGTACGCACCCAGAAGTCAATGGAAATGCTGAGTCTCAGGCTGGGTGGAAAGGCAGCAGAGAGAGCCCCAGCTACCTGAACATTAAGGATTTTGTGATGCCCCCCCCAAAGTATTTCATATCATACTCAATAAACAAAAGGGCCCTGTCAGGTAATTCTCAAGAGAAAAGTAATAGATTCAGGTTTATTTGTTATAAATTCTGCTCTGTTCACAATTGCTGGATAGGGTGAGACTAGCATCCGGCTCAGGTACCACTGTGGTCCCAGGAGGGAAGGAGGTCCAGCCACCAGAAAGTGAAGCTCAGAGCAGGGGAGGCTCTGAACTCCACACAATGAGGACAGATCCGGATGGAAGCAATGGCCTTTCATCCTTCCTCCATTATGCATGTTAACTTTTAACTTATGATGTACTAATATATGTTGGCTAACTGAACGTAATAAAATTTTTTTAAAAAATAAATAATATAATAATAGATACGCAATTAAAAAATAAAAAATAAAATTACTTTTTCTGGCTTTATTGAAATATAACATTGAATAAGTTTAAGGTACATAACTTGATGACTTGATATCTATCTATATCTACATATATAGATATCACAAAATTATTACAACAATAAGGTTAGTTAATACCTCCTTCATCTTACATAATTATCACTTATGGTTGCTGCTGTGTTTTGAACATTAGTTCTTAAAATGTACTGCATTTGAATAGGAAACAATTAAGAGTACACCCTGCATGAAGCAAGAAAAGTGTCTTTTGAGCTGACTTATGTCTAGTATATAGGAATCAAAGCGTCACTTTGAAGGCTAAATAATAAGTACAATTCCAACATATTCTGAGAGACAGAGAGACAGACTAAAAAAAGGTTATAAATGAGAAGCTATAGCTATCATAACAAAATTATTTGCAGATAACGAGAATGCTTCCTTTGAAAATCACTAGCTATAAAGAAACGTACTTAAGTGGGATAGGTACTAAATAAACAGAGAAAATAAATACCTTTCACAAACATCAAGATCAATTATTTAGAAAATGTTAAAATACCCGTTCATATAAAATGTATAAATTTCCAAGTGAAAAACTTACAAAGACATTTACTCATTGATCCGAAGGGAACCATATCTCAAACCCTTATAAAATTATACTGGAATGTGTGAAAGATCTGAATAATGAAGATGTGTGCAGGGCTCCCAGATGAAGCTGTCCCAAATGAACCTATGAATTCAAAGTAATGCTAATCAGAATCTCAAAGTATGTTTTGAATAAATTGAAAACTTTTATAATTTTGGAAAAAAAAATTTATAAGGGAAAAGAGAGACTTTAAAAACTTCCAATATAAAACACATATTAACAAGTACTAAATTAAAAACCACTTACTACTGGTATTTTAGCAGACAAGTTAGTATCTGTCCAAGGGTACAAGATTGGGGGAGGACTCAAAGGACAAGAGATTAAGTGTGTGGAAATGGATTTTGAATAAAAAATTATCCTAAAAACTGTCTACAACTTTCTGGGAAAAAACTATACCAGTCATAGTATATGTTGAAATAATTTCTAAAAAAATCAATTTTTTAGAGTACTAGAAACTTAGATATATTACTACTTACATAGTATCATGCTGATAAAGAGCTCATTAGTGAAACTTCAGAACTAGAAGCTGGGAGGAAAAAGATCAATTATTTTGACTGACTAAAATTACACACCATCTCTGTGTATCCCAGACACCATAGATAAAATGCAAAGATGAAGCAGGCTCTTAGACAAGAAAACCCACAAGGCATTTTTGCTGGACCTTCTGCACCTGCCCCTGCAAACCAACTCTAGCCTCTTCTCTTCTGCTTCTGGGCCGCCACATCCTCCATCCCTCCAAGTCCTGTCGCCTCTGCTCAGTCCTCTGGCTTCCAAGGCTTCTTCCCAGGGACAGACAGGGCCATAAGGAGAGAGGTGGTAAGGATGGGGTCAAGGCAGTAAGCACTCCCAGGACATAGTCACTTTCCCTGCCCCATCAGCAGGTGCTGATGGCTGACTGCCCCCCCCCCCCACCACCATCATAGCTCCTCTGGGCCTTCCTTCCACCAGCTCCTGGCTCTCCCTAATTGCTGGGGCCCCTCCTCACCTCTGCAGCTCCCAGGCTGGTAACTGAATTCCATTCTTACCAGTCTTGGGAAACCCCGTCACCAGACCCCCTCAGCCACCTTACCCTGCCCATCCCATGCTCTTCAATTGGTCATTTAGAGCACCAGTTTGATTTTGCTTTGTTTTTCCCTCCTGGGACCTTAACCAATTCAATACATGAAAGATGCACTTTAATAAGGTTAATATATGGTAGGGACTCACGAATCAATAAGAAAAACACCATAATAATTGCTACCACAAAACTGCAAGTGATTAAAATGATACAGCTGACCGAGTCATAAAAGGAATGATAAATCTGCTAATAAGACCAGGAAATATATTCAGCTGAATTCATAATCAAAGAAATGTACATTAAACCAGTGAGGTATAATGTTATTATAGATTTTAAAAGATTTTTTAAATGATCCTGAGTCCTCCCAATAGCTATCAGCTATTGGGGCTTTGTTTTTACTGTTTTGGGGTGAATAAATCAGTACATCACTTTTTGAAGAATCTGGCACTGTGCACCAAATGGCTGTGCATTTTGACCCAGAAATTCCATTTCTAGGAACGTATCCCAAGTTTTAGAAAGTGACAACATGCAAAGAGATAATGTGCAAGGACGTTCTTTTCAGCACTGCATACTTTAATCCATGGAGAAAACCACCCAAACACAGGCTGGTAAAATAAATTATAAATCCAGTTATAAAAATGGTGCACACTCTTAAGCACATGCACACACCCTCGCTGATGTTTCTCTTCCTTTTTGTTCGCTTGTTTTACTACAAAAAAAGTTTGGAAAAAATACATCAAAATAGGAACTCTCTTTGGACAGCAGAAAATTAATATTTTTATTTTTTCTTATAAAATATAAGTTTTTTTATTTTCCAATTAAAATATTTTTAATATGCAAAGAAAAATCCAAAATGAATAACCTTTCATTTCCTTGGTTGTGTTTCCCAGAAACATACCCTGGGACAAGCATTCATGGGAAAATGATTTGTAAAAAGTGTTCTTTGATAAAACCAGGATGGGCTCAGAGGGAAAAGAATGAGGCTAGCTAGACCAGGGCGTGATTAGCCAGCCAAATTCCACAGAGATATCCTTGGGATTATCCCACAGGGAAATTCTAGGCATGTGCAGCCTTAGAATTTTCCAGATCAACTATAAAGGGAGCAGGGCTAACAGTCCACAGATGTCAGGCATCCGTGGACCTCTTGTTTAAGGGTTCAGACCGTGAGTGACAGGAAGGTGCTATGGGGAGGTGGGACACAAAACGTGGCCAAAGGGCCACAGAGCTATGAGCAGAGCAGGGATCACTGCCCCTGACATTCATCCACATCCGTCCTTACCTTTAACATGTCCACTTCACATTGAACTCATTCTGAGCTAGCCAAACAGACACCATGATATCTGAAATAAATCTCTTTCTGTGACTTTTAAAATTTGGCCTCCTTTGCTTACTGGGGGCAGGGTGTATGTGGGAAATACCTGTACCTTCTTTTCTTTTCTTTCTGTGAATGTAAAACTGCTCTAAAATAATAAAAAAAATTTTAATCAGCCTCTTTTACTTAGTTTTGCCCAAGTCATTAATGAGGAGCAAACCTGTTTGAGTTCAGCATTGCCTTTCATGCGCAGATGCACCTCAAATAAAAACCAAAGTAATGAATCAAATATCTATAGTTAGAAACCCATAGGGGGGGTGGCAGCTCATATTTTCTCTCTTTTCCCTTAAATAAATGTCTTGCCTCAGACTTCTCTGCCCTTTCCCTGATTCTGCTCATCTCTCGGCTGTACCTGATTAACCACCTTGGGACTGAGAGATTACTTGGCAGCTTTTTCAAGTCATCTTCAATTTTAACAAGACGTGTGAAGGCACACAGACTAAGAGGGTAGAAGCAGAGGATGGCAAACTATAAATTGCTGCTGCTGCTGCTAGAACCCGTACCAAGCAGGAAATGACAAGGGACAAGGACACAGAATCATTTGTCTTGGGTCCTCTCTCAGCCACTCAGACACTAATGGACCTCTGAAGACCTTGTTGTTGTTATTGTTGTTGCTCTTTGTTTATTTTACAGAAAATAATTCCAAATATAATTCTGAAAGAGCACCATTGCTAAGGTAGAGAGAAATCTTTTTCACAAATTTACTTTTTTGCTGTCTTAACTGTGTCTGTCAGTAAGTGGCTCTAGGAGTCCAGATTCTGAGACCTGGTTTGCACTGGGCCAGGGCTCACAGTTTGTCAGCTGAGGAGGTGCTGTGTGTTTATACAACTTAGCCTACACTCTAACCATCTAGTGTCAGTCACAGGAAAAACACAGAAACTTTGTGACACATAAGAAAAAAAAAAGGAGAAAGAAAGAAAGAAAGAAAGAAAGAAAGAAAGAAAGAAAGAAAGAAAGAGTATCTGGAAGTAAAATGGGAGACTAGAACTATGTTGTTCCGGGTTGACAAAGGATAGAAATATTTTTTTCATATTATTAAACTTGGCAAGGCCAGTATATTTCATATATGGGTTCTACTGCATTCCAACTACTACTCAAGGTAATCTCTATATTTTTATTTTACCTTATCATCTCTTCTTCCCCCATTTATTGAGTCTATAACTGAAAGAAGGCCCTGCATATATCATATATCACAGACATTCAAATGTTTGCAAAGTGGTGGATGCATATTGGCATACATGCAGGGTGAGCTCAGGGATGGTAAGGGAATGTCATCTGTCCACAGTCTTAAGATTTAGAGGAGTCTCAAAATCAAAGGAAAAGGAACTCCTTGGATCCCTTATGCTGAAATATAAGCATCAGAGCATATATAAGCTTATATATATATATATATATATATATATATATATATATATATATATATATATATATATATATAAGCAAATATAAGCATACTCATTTTGCATCAGAGTAGAGTCAGCTTGAACTAATATCACCTCTTCCCCTTTTGCCAATGCCCTGGCTCAGCCAAGACTTTAGTATCACACTCATACCTCTGATCCACCACCAGACATCCAGCCAGGAACCACGCAGAAGTATGCATGTGTGCACTACATGTAGCAAGAATGGAGAAGAGCATCCCAACTGGAAATATAGCTGGAAGGATTAACCTCTCCCCTATCCCCTATTTGCCATCACACACACACATGCGCCCATGAGCACACACGCACGTGCACACACACACACACACACACAAATATTTGAAAAACAAACAAATAAACAAAAAACAACAAGACAGTATTTAAGAAGATAGGGCTACACAGTGAATTCCCAAGCAACATAGAGATGATAATCCTCAAATCACAATTACTTTATGAACAGTTTACAATAGGTTTTTTCTCAACTTAATTCATAATGTCTATAGGTATCCCTCTAGTTTCTAGGCATGGACTTCCCTCGTTATAATAACTGAAATGCTTTATTCATATAGTGAAATGATGGTTTTCCTTATTTTTGATATTCTCTTCAAAAGAGAAAGCTTGATATTTGAACAAACTTCTACTATACTTGCCCTTGTTTCCAGACATATGAAAACCTGTAATTTCATCAGGACTTTAACAACACTTAGTTCTTTTTTTTTTTTTTTTTAGCATTTAGTTCTTGAAACACATAGCATGCCCTTCTACATGCAAAAATAATGTAAGATCTATGTGTTTGCAAATTGTGTGACACCAACCAGTGGAAAAAGGAAGAATCAAGTGATCTTAAAGTTGTTGGCTTATGCAATGAATCTATTTTCAGAACTCTTACCTTATAGAGTCAGCTCTAAAATCACCAGATGTCATTATGTTTTCTCCTATGTCGGTTCCAATTTAATAAAAAGGGATTGTGATATCACATGCAATAAAAATCATCTATATAGAAAGGTACATTTTCTTAGTCTATAAAGTGGACTCTTCACTAATATTAGCTAATTGTTAATATACATTAAAATAATCCTGGCCACTTTCCAAAGTACTAATCAATTCCAAACTTCTGCATCTAAAGTTATCATTTATAGCTTACTAAAAAAATATTTCCCTAGGAAAGCATTAATAGAACTTATTCCCTTAGTATACAATGGAGAATTCAAGGAAATGACCTTTGAAATATAAACTTGGTTTCATTTACTATTGACTAGTAATTATTTAATCAACATAACTTATTAAATATTCAATATATATTAGTTCTGGTCCCAATTATATGCAGGGATATTGCATGATAGAAGGGTAGTAATTGTAGGGGCCAAATAGCCCTTTCTCAAAATTTGATTCTGATAAGACCATGATCAGGGACAAGTTAGACTTACATAGTCTCAGTGGATTCACTTACAAAATAAAGTATATCTTTCAATTGGCTCCTCTCTAGATCCTGGTTATGGAAAAGATCTATGTCTCCCAACCACCATCTAGTTTAATTCAAAATAAAAACAAATGAAAACTTAACATTAGTGAAATTAAGTTAAGTTCATTTTTAATTTTTCTACTGATGCTTAATCCAGCAACATTTTGAAATACTATTTTTTCCATAGAATGCTATCAGGTGTCCTGAGTGCTCTGCTTGCCAATGTCCTATCTTGCTTATATAATATCCTCATATAATGTCCTCATATAATATCCCAGTTACCATCATCATGTCTGCTGCGAGGGTTAAATAAGAACATTGTACAAGTTACTTAAGAAAGTGGCCCACGCTCAATCTCCATTGATATGATGGCCATGCATATACCCTCCCTGAATGCTCCATATGTCGAAGACGCTGGATCCTGAGCTAGAAAGTCAACTGTCATAACATATTGGAAAGCTACATCTCACAAAGCTACATCTCATGGTTACTTAGATATTTGTTCAACAGTCAAACTTCTTTCTTTTTTTTTTTAAGATTTTCTTTATTTGTGTGTGTGAGAGAGAGAGAGAGTGAGAGAGCATGTGGGAGTTCAGGGGAGGGGCAGAGGGAGAAGCAGACTCTGTGCTGAGCAGGGAGCCTGATGTGGGGCTCAACCCCATGACCCTGAGATCATGACCCGAGCCAAAAACAGACCCTTAACTGATTGAGCCACCCAGGTACCCTCAGTTAAAATTATTTCTATAACTATGAAAAATATATTTCCTTTACAAATCAGAATTAAATATTCCTATATTCTGAATGGAAGCAAATAATGAGTTAATGTTAACCAGACTCAGACCATATTTAACTAAATGAGTTAAAATACATTTTCTAAGGATTTTAGAATATGGACTACTAATCATTGATACTGGAAAACTAACATAAGAGAAGCAGTTTATTATTGAAAAAAGTCATGCTATGGGATATTCAAAGATTAAAAATAGATTACAAAATCAATAGCTTTTGATTACATTATTTTAAGAAAGTACATCCCTAATCTTTTTTGTGCAGTTGCTGGATAAATTGCCAATCATAAACTGTTCTCAGTATAAATGTGATTTCTTCTGTAAAAGGATGTAAAAAGGAACTCCTGGTTTTCTTTATATTACCAATAGAAAAAAGAGTGGAAAGGATGGAGGGAGGGAGGAGGAACGGAGGGAAGGAGAAGAGTATAAAGAATTTTTACTGAAAAAAAAAAGAATTTTTACTGATCAAAATATAGAACCAATATGTATGCATATAATATATTGATACAATGCTTTGTGAAATATGTGGACTTCCAAGAAAAGTGTCTTAGCATTTTTATATGTTTACATGACATAGTTTGTTCCAAAGAAACTTAATATAGTAATATGATCCCTGATACCTTTATTATTTTTTTTAGAAGGTAGAACTTTTTTTTGAAAGACTTTATTTATTTATTTGACAGAGAAATCACGAGCAGGCAGAGAGGCAGGCAGAGAGAGAGGGGGAAGAAGGCTCCCTGCTCAGCAGAGAGCCTGATGTGGGGCTCGATCCAAGGACCCTGAGATCATGACCTGAGCTGAAGGAAGAGGCTTTAACCCACTGAGCCACCCAGGCGCCCCGATCCCTGATACCGTTAGAGAAATCCAGAGAATAGCTCATTATCAAATACCCTGTGTAAACAATCTTTACATGTGCTTTTACAAAAGATTTATTTATTTTAGAGATAGAGTATGCACGGCCAAGCACATGAGCACACTCAAGAGTAGGCGAGGGGAAGAAGGAGAGGATCTCAAGCAGACTTTCTGCTGAACTCAGAGCCAGATGCAAGCCTGAATCTCAAGACCCATGAGGTCATGAGGTCATGACCTGAGCCGAAACCAAGAGTCAATGCTTCACCCACTAAGACAGACAGACACACACCCCGACACCAATTATAATAGTGAAATTAACAATTAAAAGGCATAGAAATTTACTTCTGTTTCCTCGTAAACACACAAGGAGTAATTTTGCAGTTGGAAAAAAGTAGGAGTAAAAAACAAGCATTGTAAGAAAGCAGTTCAAATTTGGAGATCGTTAAAAGTATCCCGCAATCAAACTGATAACATTGGAATATAAAATTAGGTGTAGATCTGGTTTTGCTGTTATGCTTTATTTTTTCCCCCTTAGCATTAGTTCACTCATTTGAATAGTGAGATCCTTTCTGATATCCCACTAGTCCTAAAGCTGTGTGTTTTGGCTCCTTGCTCTCAGGCATACATTTAGTACATCCCATCCTCTTTATTCTATGTAATCCACTTTATTTACGTGTCAGTTAAATGTCCCTAGAAAACTGTGAAGCACTGTGCCAATCTGGGGTCTTATTCCTACTATGATCAACTGTGATAAATCGTTTCTTGTGCTTTAGGTGACTAAGACCTTGCTTAACATGGCCAGGACGCCTAGTGGGCGGAGAAGTCGCAGGTTAGCAGTCTGCCAGTATTATTCTGGCACTCTTGATTGTCACTTGCCACACGCCCTGGTCATATCACTTAACCTTGCTCACTCTCTTACTTTATATCTGAAACGGAGATGAAGAGAGAGAGCCAAGTCAAATCCCAGGAAGTGGGGCGGGTATTGCATTATCATGCTTGCAAAGTATCTTTAAAACCGTAAATTATTTTAAAATAAAATGATTTGCATGTAAATAACAGAACTGACCTAATAAAGAATCATATTCCATTTTGCTCCAATTTCCAACCCTGTCATACTCCATTGACGAGTACAGGAGGATTCGAGGGGAATAAATCCAAGACAAACTATCGTCCTGGGACAGAGAGAGCGCACGAGAAGACGCGCTCTCTTAAGGAGGAAGCACACATGCTCTGGAATCAGTTATTATGGATTTTAGCACTGGGGGGACTAAACTCAGATGGCTCGTGGGCCTCTGAAATGTAAACGTGTACCTTTCCTGGACTACCTTTTTATCACTCAGCGCTTTCACTTTTCACATTAAGTAAACATTAAACGAAGGGGTTTTCTGGGGCTTCCTGATGAAACAGGCATCAAGATAATAGAAACTTGGACTTTCAATGTCCTCTATGGACTCACAATTTCTGATTTTAAAATGCAAATAGCAAAAACACTGGGTTGCCTAACTTTGCGGATGTTTCTGGAAAGCCGCGACTCCGTTCTCATGATAGAGTCCAACAGGCACACACCGAAGAACCAGCAACAATCCGGTGGATGCTACACATCCCATCCTCCTGGGGATGGGCGTGGATCCAAGGGTGCTCACTCTCCAGAACAAAGTCGTGTTAGCACGTTAGAGGCAGGCAGACGCTAGGAACCTGGCTGGGCTCCACCCTAGGGGTGAAGCTTCTTTCCATTACCTTCAGTTTTGTTCCCTTGACGGGGGGGCCCTATCCTCTCTGTCTGCAGAGAAAGCAAAGGTCTGCGGCACGACAGGACCCCTTACCCCCAGCCTCAGAATCTAATTCAGCTTAGATTCAATCTATTTCTTTCCTCTGGAGCTCTTTGCCCAACACCTTTCAACTGTCATAGGAACGAACAGGGAATATCTGAAGGGAAGTATCACTTAAAATGTAGGTGAATTCATTTTTCATGCCCATTTAGCACTAGCCATTAAATTCATTCCCAGGTTACACAAAAACATAGATGCCTCGTCACATCATCACATATGCGGCATGGTCAATGTAGAGAGCGTTTTGTTAAGCCCATTCACTGAAGGATGAATTTCATTTGAAAACCACCCATTTAATCACAAAAATCTAGCCCTGTGTGATCACCATGAATTCTTGAGCCATGCATTTGTGGGGAACCAGGGAAAGACGGTAAACAATGAGAAGATGCGTGCTGAAACACAACCCTACCTACCCTCCCTACGTTCTGATCCAGCAAAGAGCTATTCACTGTGCATGCTTCATTGCTAATTATTATGCATTTATTCATTTCCATGCCATTTTCGATTTTTAAAAAGCACCACACTACAAAAAACAAATTCAAATGTCATCTTGCCTGTGTCATAATCTCAAAATAGACATATCCTAAAACATGAAAATAATTATCTATTTTAGATTTCTTTCATCACAGAAGTAGGAGATTTTCAAGGCAAATTAATGGAGAACAAAGAATAGTACTCAGGAAATTTAAGTCTGTGATTATGGTAGACGTATTGTTCCCCAATTTTTACTCCTCCTGTACCATTGCCCTTGCCCATGTACCTTCACAACTCCTTCCACAAAATGTGGGCGAGGTTTCCCAGTATTTCCCCACCATACTGATGTTGCGCATGATCATATAACCAGCTGTACTAATTTTTAAGAGTGCAAGTAAAGGTGTGCCATTTCCAAACTGGGCACTGAGCGGCATCACTCTCTTGAGCTCCTTTCTTCACTATGAGAAGAACGTGGTCCAGATGTCTATCGTTCTCACGAAAATAAAAGACCCACAGTGGATACTTGAGCAGAAAGCTTGCCCTAAGGCCAAGCTGAGCCAACCCCAGCTGGAATCAGCCATCCCGGACAAATCCAGATGCGTAAGAGATAAACACATGCTTATTGTCATAAGCATATTGCACTGGGTTCTGGAGTGGTCTGTGACACAGCATTTTTATGGCAATAGTTTACAGTGATATTAATAATCTTAGCATAAGTATTATGTATATGCATATGTTATATACATCCATGTGTGTATCTATTGTCTATCATCTATCTATCTATCTATCTATCTATGATACATCTATCTATGTATCATCTATCATCTATATACCTATTTACTCATTTGTTTTAACAAATGGAATGGAATAAAAATACCACCTCCAGCTTTATTACTTTAAGAATTAAATCAAATAATGTAATTAAAGTATTAGCATTGCATCTTTCATATATTAACAGGTCAATAAAGTAAGAGGGGAGGGGTAGTATATTTTTAAAGGTCTCCATGGGGGAAATACAAGCTCTCTTCCAATGGCCTCTTAAGTGTAATAAACCCATGAGTAGGAATTCACTAGAACACATTTACCAAAGAGTGGAATGCAAATCCATTCTGTATCTCTGTATTGTGTTACTATCATTCATGGACAGTACATCTGGCTGAATCTTTAAATAATACTAATGTGGGCCAAATGTTATTGTTAGCATGCTCACTTGCATTTAAATTTTCTGGCTGATGCACAACTGAGAAATCTACCTCCACAATCCAGATACTCTGGGAATGTAAAGGCATGGCAAGCAGATAATTTCAATTGCCAATAACAGTCAATCAGCACTGGCTTTTGATGGCTGTGTTAAGGACAGCAATGAAAGAGTATTCGTCACGGGTGTCGGTTGTAGAATTGGTACTACATGTTCGTGCCCCAGAAGGGAATATGTCCAAATTCATTTTCTGATCTGTCCCTCTATCTTTCCTTCTCCTTCTCCTGCTACAAATATTCAGGGAGCACCTGCTAGAGTCCAGGCCTTTTTTTCTGGGTTCTGGGGATTTAAAGGAAAAAGATAAGTGATCTGAAACATGAGACTCACAGAATCTACCTGAAGCTTGTACCTGTCTTTAAAAATAGCTAGAGGGAGTAAAGCATGTGCTCTTAGATCCCTTGTTGTAGATAAAAGGTATTTAGTAAGACAACTTAATATGTTTCTGGAAACTCGTCTTAGTAGGCAACATGCTAATACTCCCACCTTAAAATTAATCAGACCACAGGCAGCAATCAAACTAGCATTCACTGGGCGAGTGGTTCCAACCAATTAGAACACACTGGTTTGAAAACAAACTCTCTTGTATGTGATCTCTCAGAAAGATGACCTGATGTATGGAAACGTAAAAGCACAAATGTATTTTAGAATCTCAAGATCCTCTTTTACCTTCCCTAGGCTGACAGTCATACATCCCAGGGATGGTGCTTTCATATTTAAGTCCTCTCACCATATCTCTCAAATCAAGTTGAGTTCAATATTCTTCAGCTGCATTTTCAAATGACTGAACTGAATTTTGGAGGGTCGGGGAGGGAAATCATTATTCAAGACTATGAGTAATCAACAAAATCTCGTTGATATAATTGGGGGACATCTTACTCCTCTCTCCTAAGAGTTTTATTCTGAAGCCTGAGGAAGATTAATACACGCTGTCTGAGCTTCATCACTGCAGGATCCCAAATCAGACTGAGAACAGAACGGATGGACCTTATTGCTAATAAAAGTAGTGACAGCTCTTAATTCAGGGACAACTGCTGGGTCCATTCATGACAAATGTATCTGAATTCACAGAATCAGAATGCAGTTTTTAAAATTAGAGAAAAATAACTCCCAAAGAAGGGCAACAAGGAACTCAATCAAATGTGTTGGACATGTTCTTATGCAAGCAAATCAGGGCTTTCCAGGGTATCATCAAGGAATAAAATAGTTCCTTCAAAAAGCTCCTATCAAATACCCAACATTGTGAGCTGTAAGGAGTATAATTTAAATCACTAAAAATTACCTGCAACTTGAGAATATTGTACGTTTAAAGAATTATTTATACAGTATATTTTACCCCTTGCATGTATTTCTAATTAAACTCCACATTTAATAATAACATAATTTCTTTGCTATCCTCCATTGGCATTTTAATTTATTAAATTTTAGAGCTGGATGGTTGCTATTTTTCTGGATATTTCTTAAAGAACAATATTTTACCCAATAGATCTATATCCAAATATATATACAAGCAAAGGTTATAGTTGTAAATGTATAAATATTACTACATTATTCTTCAAAAACTCTATTCACATAAAAGTAAATGCATATGTGCTTCTGCTTAGAGGCTTTTAAAAATTTTTATATTTTCATAAATTTCTAGTAATGTTTTGGTGGAGTAACTAGGATTTTCTATATGTAGTGTCATGTCATCTGCATATAGTGAGTATTTTACTTCTTCCTCATCAATTTGGAAGCTTTTATTTCTTTTTCCTGTCTGATTGCTGTGGCTAGGACTTCCAGTGCTGTGTTGAATGAAAGTGGTGAGAGTGGAAATCCCTGTCTTCTTCCTGATATTAGGGGAGAGGTTCTCAGGTTTTCCACATTGAGGATGAAATTAGCTGTGGGTTTTTCATACAAGGCCTTTATTGTGTTGAGGTATTTTCCTTCTAGACCTACTTTGTTGAGGATTTTTACCATGAACGGATGTTGTACTTTGTCAAATGTTTTTTCTGCATCTATTGAAATGATTATGTGAGTTTTATCCTTTCTTTTATTGATCCAATGTATCATGTTGATTGTTTTGCTAATATTGAACTAACCTTGTATTCTGAGAATACATTCCACTTGATTGTGGTGTATGATTACTTTAATGTATTGTAGGATTCAGTTTGCTAATATTTCATTGAGGCTTTGTGCATCTATATTCATGAAAGATATTAGTTCTCTTTTTTTCTGGTGTCTTTATCTGGTTTTGGTATAAGGGTGCTACTGGCCTCATGGAATGAATTTGGAAGCTTTCTTTCCTCTTGTATTTTTTTAAAGACTTTGAGGAGAAATATATATTTGTTTTGTCCCAGGCATGGGTTATAGGCTTTAATTAATGTGAGTTTGGGAAAGGTAAAGTTAAAAGCTTAAATGTAGTCACTACATAGCCAGGCTCTCATTCCCTACTAACAATTCTAGAAGTTGGTCAAAGAACACGTGTTCAGATATTCCAGGGGTGGGAGGAGGAGAAAACAGCAGTTAAATTACTGATCAGAACATCTTATATTAACTTTAAAAAACCTCATCCTATGTGTTCATAGGATGAGTAGGCTCCAGTCCAGCCTACTGGAGAAGAAGAAGCTGACAGGGAATGGACATCCTTTGACAGCCTTCTAAAATTTATATCCAGCCAGCTGAGACTATAATATTAATTAATTTGTGTTTTACTATTTTTTTTCTCTTTTGAGAAGGCAAATAAACCACATGTATATGAGAGCATTCTTTAATAGAATACTGTGTCCATGTGGTACAATTTTCAAATCCAAAGAGAATATTTTAATTCCTTTCCCAATTTAAGATATTCTTGTGAGCTGCTCAATTTATAAAACTTCCTCTCTTTTTGAGCCTGTTCAGTACCTACCCACCTTGAATGTCATATTTCCAATGGAAGCCTTCACATCCTCCCTATCTCCCTCAGCTTAGATACACCTGTCACTCACCCACACTGCATACTGCATCTGCCATTTGTGGTATATATGTACCTAATAATTTACATAACACTCTTTATCTCCTTACACTATAGGCACCATGAGGCCGGTGTCCATGTACATCTTTTGGCCCCAATATACACTGAGCTAGTACCACCTCTGATAGGATTTCAACAGCTGTTTACTTAATGGTTGATTGAATGATTTATTTAATAATCTAAAATAATTTCCCATTACCATCAGAAGCTTTCCATTTGATTAGATAATAAGGAACACTGCACTGTATATTAACAAAACTTAAAAAATGAAAAAAAAAAGAATACTAAAGGATTATCAGGTCAAATGTAATGTTTATTTGAGAACATCTACTTGTACCATGAAAATACTTGTCTTTCTATGCTGTGGGATGGAATTCTTGAAGATGTAAATCTGTTTCTTGTTAAATAAATATTGAATCAATGAATGACTGAGTTAGGTAAAAGGCAATAGTCTCCATTCACCCAAGAGCTGGTTGTAAAACCACAAAAATTGGGGGTAGTTTATTAGTTTATTTCTCTTCCTTCATTAAAACTTTTCATCAAACACTTTTGAGCCAACAACATTGACAGGACACAACCTAGGGAAAGGGCTTACAGCTGAATACAGATTGTAATCCTCCATAATAAATGCTTTGGGGGCAGAACCAAGTCAAGCAAGATTTGTACAAATGCTGTGGGTGTTGATGTTAGGGAATTTGGGGATGTCTCTCAGAAATAAATAATCAATAAACATACCATCTTTAAGATGTCTCTGACACATGAAACAAAATAGAAAAATTAAAATAACAACTAAATAATCATTTGGAGCCTATGTGAGTCAACATATATGATGAGAACCTCACATGTTTTTCCATGAAAGGTCCATTAAATTCTAAAGACATAGACATTGTCATTTTCCATTTTACCAGGAAATATTTGAGACCTAGTGTAAGTGATGTGATGAGGTACATACCACTTGTAAAGGAGAGAATGGAACTGAATATACCTCTCTCTGATTCCAAAACCTTTCCATAGTCAGACTCAACCAGAGAATTATACTTTTTACAATAAAAATGAAAATATAACCATATTTCTCTTATTCCATATTAAAAATCCAGGAAAGACAAGTTAGCTCGGTAGATGTTAAGGCAGTATAGATAGATGAGGGTGAAAAATCAAAGAGACAACAGTCAAAAACAAGCTCCTAAAATTCTTCCACGAATTAAAAAAGAACAGAAACCTTGTCAAGCGCTGATTAATTCCAACATCATGAGGGTTATAAAGCAATTTAAATATAAATTGATGTGAGTTAAAAATATTTATTTAAAGCACTATGTCCTGCCCAGGATAAGATGTTGCTAATTATATAAAAGAACCCATAAGAGGACACTCCTGGCTGGTCACCACTGGACTTCTGGAATCTCAAACTTAGTTCGCTCTTCAATAGCGGCTGCTACATTCAAGGGTCCAGTCTTTAGAGCTAGACCAGAGGGCGAATCTATGCTCCTCTACAGAAATAAAATGCAAGCTGCTCATACAATTTTAAGTGTTTTTGACCACATTAAAAAAAAAAGTAAAAAGAAATGGGTAGAATTGATTTTAATAACATTTATCCTACTGTCTCCGAAATATTATCCTTTCAACATGTCATCAATAAAAATATTATTAATGAGCTATTTCGCATTCTCTTCCTTATGTTTTGGAAACCTCGTGTGTGTTTATAAGTTTTCAGCACCTCTCTGTGCGACACCTCACCAGAGACATCGCTAGCGTCCTGGGATCAGGTGGATGAGCAGCCGCTATACTAATGATTAGCGCCAAATTCCATCCAAGTTCAGTTCAAGGTCAGTCCCAACCAAGTACTCCACTGTCTGTGTCCCGGTTTCCTCTTCTGCACGTGGGGTCATAACCCCTCATAACATTGTTGGCAATATCTCAGGAATGAACATGTGTAAAGTGCTTAGAACAGTGGGTAAGCATAAAAAGAGCAGTTCTCTAAGTAGCTTATCTAGTAACGACTTCCATACCCTTTAAAAACATGAAACTTTGGTTAAGTGTTTGAACCTTATCATTTTATATGGCTTTGAAATATTGTAAGATAAACTTCAAAGTACTGAGTCAGGTTAACCCACATGTAGTCCCTATACTGAGGTACATAATCAGATTCCTTATTTGCAGGAGAAGACCTCGCTTCTAAAACTCAAGTTGCTTGTGTCATAGTCAAATAAAAATGCTGCTCAGTTTGCTTTCATTTTTCAAATGAACACTTTGATGTTTTTGTCTTCTGCCCTCGGTAATTTACTCTGGGGCTGCTAATAATTTGATTACACCCTCCTTTTGACTATAGGTAACCTTCACAAAGTAAATCTTGCTTTTTGTTTTACTTCACGGAACCACATGATGCCTGTTTGATGTTATTTTTGGATTATTATCTGTGACACTTAGTAAAATTTTATATATATTATTAGTAGAATTTTACTTATGTTCTTAGTGGAATTATACATATTCTGTCCAACTAGGATTTGAGGAAAATAGGTAGATAATCTAATTTTGTATCTTATGGATAACTGAGTAGCATCTTTATACTGTTCCAGTGAGTTAATGAGAATCAGCCAACTGGAGGCTCTCATAATTCATACATAGCATTGTATTTACTCTGAGGAAATTGAAAAGGCCTAAGAAAATGCCATGCTTATCACCAATGTAATAAATTGTATAAGGAGTGAAGATGAGAGCTTTATAAATTAGTTCATGGAGATTAAATGATTTACAAGAAAATTGTAAGACCCTTTAGTCTGAACCACATAAAATTAAACTGCTACCTTTCCTGCAAAATGAGATTAAAGAATGGGATAAAACAGGCACGATATTAAAAGCGAGAGAGTTAAGGGATATTTATTCTGAGATTTTCACTTTCTGTACTCTTCCACCCAGTGAAATGTGCACCAAAATTAAAGGATTAATCAGATTCTATCAGCAAAGTGATCTGAGCATTTCAGAGAAATGTGCTCTGTAAGTGAAAAGCATTATTATTACAACTCACAGAACATAAGGTGAGAAAAATTAGACTCTGGTAGCATCAACAATCACCGCCTCATTAATTTCTTCTCTTCTGTGTCTGGATCCTTATGAGGCACCAGAATGAATGGGAGAATTCTGGACAAGCCCATGGGACTGGCTTTGAAGTTACTGTGGTGACATGAGAACCACAAACCCTCCCATCAACTAGCAACAACGACCCTCAGCAGGAAAGTCCCTTCTGGCCAGCTACCTTGAATGCTGGCCTGCTGGGGTTTTTTTTTTAACCATTTGAAGGGATTCACTTTATAACAACGATATATTAAGTTCAACCATATGAAATTATGATTGGAGGGGCTCCTGGGTGGCTCAGGTGGTGGAGCCGGAGACTCATAATTTTGGGGTTGTGAGTTCGAGCCCTATGTTCGGTATAGAGGCGACTTAAAAATAAAATCAGAAAAAAATAAAAATAAATAAAATTTTGATTGCACCATTTTTTTTTTGTGCTACAGGAACATGATTTTCAAAGATGTGATCTAATGGCATTCAGGGATGGGCAGGGATGACCATATAATGGTGCCACAGGAGCTAGGTGTCTTTGTGAAGACTGGCTTAGAAAAAAAAAAAAAAAAAACAACAGTAAATGTGATTTTCATCTTTGGATACGAATTAAATGTCTTATAATACAGGATACCCAGAATTTGTTTGAAAATATGATGGAGATCTCATCTTATGTGGTTGAAAGAAGTTCTATTGACTCATTAAGTCATTAAAATAAAAAGAAAAGAAAAAAGAGAAGAAAAGACAAGAGAAGACAAGACTTGCACTCACTCATTCCTTTGCTTCTTTTAAATCTTTTGGTCTCTTACCAGTACACAATTTTATTTTAAGATTATGGCTTAAAATACCAAACTTTTCAGAGAAATAGGAAAAGGTTTAATGTTTTTTTCTAAGACACAGAACCACACCTGCAATGAATCAGAAAATTTTATTCCCAAATAAATTAACTGTTTTTCTTGATAGAATTTTTGAACAAGTGCTCAAGAGTAAGTCAGGCAAATGCACTAAGGTAAAAATATAAACAAACCAGAGAACAGAAAAACTTCCTCATTTACCAGAAGGCCAAGACATGACGGTGTTTTATATGTCCCATCATTTATACAGTCTTGACTTTGACATCACTGAAAATTCCTACACAGCTGGACAGAAATCGTCAGTGATGAGAAAGCAACTGATTATTTCCTTCTATGGAACTTACTGGGCGCTCCATGTGTGCAAAGAAGATAAACACAGCTGTCCCTTCCCCTCGTTTCCTACTTCACTACGGTAGATATGACCACAGTCCATGTCTGCATATCACAGATGAGCAACTCGAAGTGTGAGGGGGTTTCTTCTCCCTGTCTAGAATCGTGGCTGCTTCCCCTACAGACAGATGCTCTGAGTCCCTTTTCATGTAACTCACACATCTACACGGAGCATTTCCACAGATCATTGCAGAAAAAGAACCCTAGTTTACTCGGCATACTTTAGTTTATTAAAGAAATAAGCTATCAAATGAAGACCAAACGGGGAAAGTACTACTTAGAGAAATTGTTTTCTTTCTGAAGTAGCTGGAATAGAAAGATCTAGAGCATGTGTTCTTGAGTGGCTTTGTAGTTGTGCTTTACATTTCTAAAATCCTCATTTTTATAAGGCAGTTATTGTCAGGGCTATGCTTTGTTAGACCCTGGAGAATGCTGTTTATGTTAGAATATAGCACATTAAACCCGGCATTTCTTTACAAAATTCTAAGAATGACCAATTCTTTTTTTTTTTAAAGATTTTTATTTATTTATTAGAGAGCGAGAGACTGAGAATGAGAGGGGAGAAGGTCAGAGGGAGAAGCAGACTTCCCGTAGAGCCGGGAGCCCGATGTGGGACTCGATCCCGGGACTCCGGGATCATGACCTGAGCCGAAGGCAGTTGCTTAACCAACTGAGCCACCCAGGCGCCCAGAATGACCAATTCTTAAAAAAAAAAAAAGAGGGGGGGAGACTTGTCATATTTATCTGTCAAAATTCATGTGGACGTTGGAGTCTAAAAAGGACAACAACAATTTAGCCTAACATTTAACATTGCTCTGGCAATGTAGATATTTATGCATGATTTACACAGTTGGGAAAAACTATTTCTATAAAACCAGGTGAGGCTCTCTCTAAATCACTGACATAAGCTTCATCGATTAATTCACAAACTGAAAGAAATACTGCATGTTTGGGTCTTAGGAATATATTCAAGAAGAAAACGTGCTCAGAAAAGTCAAACCTGAAATGTTAAGGAAAATCTTCCTGTTAAAAAATAAATAAATCACTTCCACCCAGAGCCCTTTCTGTGAAAAGAAACAAAATTTGCAAGGATTCTGGAAAAAAAAAATCAGAGGAACATAAACTTGCCACCAACCTCATCGTTTAAAAAAAGTTTAATTTATGGCCTAACTATGCCTCATTCCCCGTATTTCCTCCTGCATACAATGCGAGAGCTTCCAAAAATAAATATTAGAAGCTTTCTAATTTTGTTATTTTATTCTGATCATAACGAGCAAAAGCCAGTGAACGCGTTAGCTCTTCCCAGAAACCCTCGAGAAACGTGTTCATCAAAGTTCAAATCTCGGCGAGCACCTCTGCCACACTTCTAAAACGGCTTCCAGGGCTATAATAACTTCAATTTACACGTTGCAGGAGAGAATGACACACAGTTAAGAGATTCAAGAATCCTCAGCAATTCAAGATGAAAACAGCCCAGATAAACCCCTGACATGTAGCCTGTAAGGAAACGCATTTGGAGTAATCATACCGTTGCTCTGAAAATGTCTAGAGTTGTCACTGAATTTCATCAGACACAACAAAATAATTCTAGGATATACAGTGGTATTCTCAGGTTGTGTGCGCTTCTGTATCATCAAAATACTGTGATAGTTGAAAAGTGTATTTACAAGAGGGTTGATCTACTCTCCACCTCTCTTAAATGTTTGGAATCACGGCATTATTAATTGAATAATCAATAACGATTATATAATTGCATAATACCGTGTCTGAATTTCATTTTTTATGTTTCAGTGAGAAAGCGATGTTTAGTTTCAAAGCCAATAACTTGTAGAAAATAATTTCAAACAAAGCTTTTAACCACATGCATCAAATCTTCAGCCGACTTCCTGGAACATACAATGAGTTTCCCAGAAATCACAAGGAAATTACATGTATTCTATATTCAAAATAAATAGGGGTTTTAGAATAAACATTTACTTATACAAATTGTGAATTATTATTGTGGCAAATGTTCATCAAGCACCTACTATATGCTGGATAATACTGGGAGTGTTGGGACCCAACAGTCCGCACGACGGGGAATCTCAGCTCACAGAGTTGTGCCCTGTGTCACATCCCTTCAGTACTTGTCCCAGCACAGAAATCATTGACAAGAAAATGTTCAAAAATATCAAAATCTCTCTTTATTAACATGATCTTGTTGAAATAAGGTATTCCAATATTAAAGGGTTGGGAACTCAGAGCATTAGGTGGATAATGTTAACTCATATTTCACCAATAATGATTTAGTCATAAAACTATATGTTTTATTAAATAAATTAATAATTTGACTATTATATCTGTTTATTAGTTGGATTGATGAATCCGACCTTCATCAACATTTTATAGATAATCATTTTTCAGGGGCGCCTGGGTGGCTCAGTGGGTTAAGGCCTCTGCCTTTGGCTCAGGTCATGATCTCAGGATCCTGGGATCGAGTCCCGCATCGGGCTCTCTGCTCGGCGGGGAGCCTGCTTCCCCCTCTCTCTCTGCCTGCCTCTCTGCCTCCTTGTGATCTCTCTCTCTCTGTCAAATAAATAAATAAAATCTTTAAAAAAAAAGATAATCATTTTTCAATTCTAAAGGGTATGAATTATATTGACGTATTTTAAGTACCCTAACTCATGATTTGACCAGACCAGCGGCTATGTAGTATTCACAGCGTAACCTAAATGTTGACATGATAGGTTTTACTCAGTCAATGGCATCCATGTCAATACTAATAAGGTTGGAGAGTATTGCTGTGAATTTTGGCAGATCAATAGAGTTGAACATGTTAGAGCAAAGCTTGGTTGTTTCGTTATTTGAACAACAAAATTACCGACGTTTTAATTGGCAGCAAATCAGTGAATTTGCAGTTGTAGGCTGAGCTTCTCTGCCTTCTGATTAAGCACCAGGAATGATGTATCACAGCCCACCTGTGGACCAAACCAACATAGGGACTGATGTCCTTGCAGGCTAGTTTATGACAATATATTAAGAATTTTTGAGAGTTGTGGGGCATGAATTGAAGAATATTATAGAATAAGGATGCCTGGATGGCGCCTGCCCTTGGCTCAGGTCATGATCTTGGGGTCCTGGGATCGAGCCTTCCTGTGGGTTCCTTGCTAAGCAGGGAGTCTGCTTCTCCCTCTCCCACTCTCCCTGCCTGCTGCTTCCCCTGCTTCTGCTCTCTCTCTCTGTCAAATAAATAAATAAAAATCTTAAAAAAAAGAATCTTCTAGAATAACATGGATATAAGTACTAACGCTGGAATAGTACCATTTGTGCTGAAGGAGAGCACCGTGGGTTCAATGAATACAGATAATTCAGTCAGCCAGCCTTTAGGTGGTTTACTTCCAGTCATCTTTTTATGCAAGAGACAGAGATGTCCCATGTCTCTGTTCTCACTAGGTTATGCTAGAGATAGGGAAACAGATACATCGGGTTTAAATCTTTCCTTGAAAAAGCTGTTAGGATAATTTTTATTTGAAGTATTTCATAATTTTTATTTGAAGTATTTCAAAGTAATCAATCAATGCCAAAATGTTGGCTCTCAAGCCATTTTAGAGAAAAGCAAGGCTGCTTTGTGTTGATCAGGAAAGGTCTATCCTAGATCTTCTGGAAATATCCTTGGAATCAGTCACTGAAAGGTAATGAAGACTTGGATGTGGAAATGTGGGACAGGCTCTCAAAGAACAGAAAGGAGACAAACACGAAGCCGGCGAGCCTAGCGTGTGCAGCCGCTCCCAGCCAGGGCGCACACGTGCTAAGAGCAGGAGCTGGGTTAGGACGGGTGGGCGGGGCAGCAGGGGGGCACCGGAAGGCAGATTACAAAGTCTAAAGCTGTCTGCAGCATTGTCTGGGTTCAATCTGGTTAGTCACAAAGAAGGTTTCCTACTTTTTTTTCCATGCAGCCCAAACGCTCATCTCATGCTTCGCGGGGGTCACGCACAGAGCAAGGCACTGGGCAGACGGTGGTGAGCAGGGGTCCCCGCCCTCGTGAGCCCACGGCTCTGCTGGTGAAGGCCCATCCCTGAGCTGGGTAGCCACGTCTGCCCAGGGCTCGTTAGAGCATTGGCGATGGTGGGGAAGGGCGAGCAGGGATGAGTGGAAGGAGCAGCATGGGGATGATGGGCTCGCAGCTGACAGACCGTGGGGGACAGACTGAGGGAAGTCTCAGAAACAAAAGCACACCTTCTGGGCTCATGGCCCAACAATCTCTCCTATTCAGCAGCAAAGGTACTTTCATGTAAAGGACAATCACGCTTTAAAGAAAAGGAAAACTATAGCAGAACACAGGTGAGGCTCTCAGACGGGAAATAGGATGTATCAGGATTTACGGGCATGTGTACAGGGTTACACCTTGTTTATACAATTTTACTACATATATATGTATGCATGTATTTATATATGTGTGGATAACATACAAATACATATTGTAATATGTACATAGACACACACACATATATATCCTATATCTATATATGAATGAATTTAACGCAGAGTTGGGGTAGGCTTTAAAATATGACGATTCCTTTCCCATAGATATTTGCCAGGGATACCCTAGGTATTCGAGTTTGTATTATCTTTCTGAGCTCATGCTTTCTATATGCCAAAATAGGATGCACAACGAAAATGGAAAGATGAAGTCTCCTTGGGACTCCTCATTCATGTCTACTCTCCCAGCAGAGAATGTGTTTTCATAAAGTTGGGATGGACACACATCTTCTCCAGTGAGGTGACTCACAATGCATGCCCAGATGATCTCCTTGTTACTCCGGTCTCATTCACTATGCCGGACGAAACTGCTTTACTGTTACAGGCATAGCTTACCTTCAACTGAAATTAATTACAACTTTGCGCATGTTGAGTTTTTCTCATAAAATCAAAATACAATTTCTGAATCATCCCAAACATTTTAATCACACACTTAAAATCAATGGAATTACTAGGCAGATTTATGAAAAGAGAATGCTATTACAATCAATATTTTAAATTGTATAGCTTTGTTGTAGCCAAATTAATATAATTCGGCTATCACACTAAATATATACTCACAATATGATTAGACATAAATCATCAGGAGTTATATGGTAATGCAGGAAGCTTATGGAATCATTTGGTGAAAATTGAAAATAGTTAATGATTTGATATAGTGTTGGCAAAGAAAATTAGAACAATCAGCCGCAAATATCAACTACTTTAACACTATATTTTCATCTGTCAGCTCTATCATTATGAAAGTATTAAAAATTTCACATTCCAATATTATGCATCATTCACAATAATATTCAGTCCGTATCCTAGTCACCAGCACTTTCTAGATAGGAATCATTACATGTCGATGACCAATTCAGGAGGTTACACCAAAGCAAACATATATAATGGGATACTGAAAGTCTGGGAGCCTAGTCACAAAACTGTATGACTTATCTGACAAATTCAATTTACAAGGTCTTAATATCTATTATCATCATGAATTATGCTGACCAATTGTTTTTAAATATATATCAATAGAAAAATCATTCTAAATTCCTAACAATTTTTTCCTATAAAGCCCCTTACTCATTCTAGAAGAATATAGTTTTGAACATTGCTTCTTACACCATTGGAAATGTATATCCATATATGTATAAACCCATATGTATCTCAACATATATACATGTATGATAAATATGTTATTTATACTTACACATATGTTTTATATAAGCATATGTGGAAATACGTATCTATGGCATAGATATGCAAATGCATATATTTCCACATATATTTATATAAAACATAAGTGTAAATATAAATAACACCATTATAATACAGAATATATAAGATATAAAACAAAAATTAAAAATAAATATATAAAATAAAATATATTTCAAAATAATATATAATATATAAATTATAAATAAGTATATATAATATATAAAATAGATATTAAACATAGTACTTAGATATTATATATTATATATACTTAGATATTATATACCCTATATATTTAGATATTAGATAGATATACTTAGATATTATATACCCTATATATTTAGATATTAGATAGATATACTTAGTATATACTTAGATATACTTAGATGTTATATACCCTATATATTTATATAAAATAATATAAATACAAAATATAAAATAAATAGATATAATTAAATATATAAAAATACTTTGTAATATTATATGTATATGCATACTGTATATAAATTTATATTGTATATATATAAAACTCTGGTCTTTGTTTTCCTTTGTTAGGCTTTTAACTTTTGATTTATGCATGTTGCTATACATTTTCAGTTTTTTCCTCTTACAATTAGAATCAAGTGTTCAATCAACAAATATTATTTGTCTTCTCCCCTATCTCCACTGGTCTTTCTATACTAAATGATAGATGGGTGCATTCTGTGGCGATCTTTCTGCAGGATTCTTGCAAATCTACTGAGTTGAAAACACTCACAGAGATCCATGGGTGCTTTGCCACACACAGGGTTAAACGCTGTTAGGTCAGAGGATACAAAGAGAAAGCTCCAGAAGCTCCCAGCACAAGCACATGGAAAGACAGGGAAGCCGTCTCTGAGTAAAGAGCTGAGTCTCTCTCCTGGACTTCTCTGGGCAGGAAGAACTCACTTTCTAAGTTAAAATACATACTTCTTGAAATATTTTTAATCGCTCAACAAGTTGATTTTATTGTAATCAGTAGACCTACAAAATTGTTCTATTAGCCAGCATCTAATTTCCAATTACAGACATTTCCCAGAAGAAAAGCACGACACCCACCCACCTTGAGCCTCCTGGCCAAGGGAAACCATCTGAGGGTTATCTGAGCCCAGATCGAGATGGGACATTCTCCTACTACTTCCCTGAGAAGGCAGAGCACTTCACCGAAGCACATTATTTCGGCATCGCTCCTCCGGATTTGGAGGAAATGTGACAGCACTGAATAGCAGCAGTGGTCTATCCACACGGCTGAGATCCCGAGTACAGACTACGGAGAACAGAAGGCTGGGCACAGCTGGAGAGCCACATACACTGGAGGGTCTAGAAGCATTACAAAAAGATAACAATAGATAATCTGCGCTTTTATTGTTTGGGAAGAACTTCTTTCTTATCGGCTTGCTTATCAATTAACATATAAAGAAGGAGGACACTAAATCCTAATTGTATTTGCACCCTTTTCCTGTTGACGGTAACCACAAGCCTGCCAAAAAGCCATAAGAAAACAGCCAGCATCCTTCCACAATGACAAAAAAAAAAGATCAGAAAATTAACTAGACAACAAAAAAATTCTAAGCAAAGAAAGGTATGAAAACAAATGCAGCAGAAGTTCTCTGACATCACCAGGTTGAACTGATAACTCAGAATAATTCAAGACCACACCCCCCCAGGCCCTGGAGTTAACGCTGGACATTTCCCTACAAAGGCTGTGGAGCTGGTGAATTGTGGAGTGTTGAAATCTGTGATCACATGTGCAGACAGTTAGTCTGTTTCTTACTTGTTTGCATGATCCACAAGTCAGTTTGCTATTCTGCAAAATGGTGGTAACAGCTCCTTTGGACACATGGTCGGTGCTAAAGAAGGATCATTGTGGTAACTAAGTTTATATGTAAGTGATTTGAGGGAGTGTGTGTGTGTGTGTGTGTTTGGTGCAAAATGGTGGTTTATTAAAGCACAGGGACAGGACCCGCTGGCAGAAAGAGTTGCTGCACGAGGGTTGTGAGGATCTTTTTCTTAACCCCCAGGTATGTATGCCCTCATGCCACTCCTACCTTTCTCCAAGCTTTAGCTTCCTAATGCTGAAAATAGTCTGCACACCCTCAGCATGAGCGTCTGAGATCACTCCTCAGATCCCTTCAGAGTCTTCCACTCCACGAGGAGCACTGTGTCGAGGAAAGGGGTGCAACTTAAGTTAAAAAAAAAAAGATTTTGGAGTGATGACTTGGGGTCTGAGTTAAGCGAGGCAAGAAATGAATGTTTCTCTGGGTCATGCATCCCCTGTTCTCACATGTAACCAGGGCTCGGTGACATTCTAGTCATGTCGGGGATACAAAAGCATTGGTATAAGGATAAAGGATTATTCTGCAATTTCCACTTAGAAATATGGCTGAATTGAGGTAAATAAGAATAGCTTGGTAACACATGCTGAAATAACCAAATCAGTTTCAGAATCCATGAATTACATAAGCTTTATCTCAAAATTGTTCCACAGAAGTACATACCTCCCCCCAAAAGCACTTGGATACTACTTCTTGAACATTCCAATAACAATTTAATTTAAAAATCTTCTACTATGCAGGGGCGCCTGGGTGGCTCAGTTGGTTAAGTGTCTGCCTTTGGCTCAGGTCATGATCTCAGGGTCCTGAGATCGAATCCCATGTCAGGCTCCCTGCTTGGCGGACAGTTTGCTCCTCCCTCTCCTTCTGTCCCTTCCCTCTGTGCTCTTTCTCTCCCTCCCAAATAAATACATAAAATCTTTAAAAAAGTAAAATAAAAATCTTATACCACGAAATAAAATATTATTGATAATAAACTTCTCTCATATTTCTCATATTTCATATGCATTCTAAGCGCATTACAGAATTTTTTGGTGCAGTATGCAAATAAAACACAGAGCATCATTGAAATTCCCTAGTAATTACAACTCTTCCTATGGGGTTTTATGAAAGTCTTGCTATTCAGAAAAGAGGATGAGTTCACTCAACCTAAAAAAATAAATATATATATGCATTTTGAGAGAGGAATTGTTGAAACCATTTCTTCAAAGCAAAAAGCCATATGGGTCATGCTTTAATCCCAAGCCAGAGGGATGTTCTTGTCTTATAGATGAAACTATCTTTCCAAACGTTCATATGCAATGCCACCATCCCCTAGCAATGAGGTGTGGAAAAGTAAATAACATGTAACTAAAGAGCAACACACTCATAGTCATTAAACTTGCGCTCCATTCCCATTGTTTCCTTGCTATTCTGAACCACAGGTCTTCAACTCCAAGTTGTAGGTAATATATTGGCTTTCCTACTTCAGATATTTTAAAAGAATCAAACTGAAGAAAGTGTCTCAAAAATATGCTATAAAATAAAAAGTACTGCGTAACACAATGACTCCTGATGTCATCACTGCTCTTTGTACAATTACTCTCTCTTTTCCTGTTTCCCTTCCTTTCTTTTCTCGTGGGCAAAAATTTCAACTTCCAGATACTTCCATCTTCTCTTTTCCCAAATTAAACATTGCTATCATCTGAGCTAACCCATGTGTCAGTGCATTCCAGGAAAATAAAACAAAGATGTGTAAGATGTGTGGTGGTTTACGACTTATTTTCATTGGACCAGCTGCTAAATACAGAACCAAATTGCGGTTCTTGCTGTAACACATGCCAGAGGCCATTGAAATCTTAAATACTGTAGATGGTCATCATCATAGGCTTATTTTTAGTGTAGGGACAGAGTGTGTTCGTCTCCAATATCCTGGGATATCATATGATATTTTTTAGAAATTCAAATCCTTTATGAATTCGTGAGGATTTAACAAATGGTAACAGTCAACATAAGTGGATTGTAATTGGATCAAGATGTTTCACATTTGCTTGGGCTGGGGATGGCCAAGCAATTAAATTGCTTCTGGTTTAACAAATTATTTGTAGAAAAAAATAAGCATTATAAGAGTTAAGGACAAATTTGCTTTTGGCAATGCACAATGATGAAAATATAAAGATACTTGAAAGACTTTCTTCTGGTTTTCATTTAAATCCAGTCAACTCTACGCAATTTTCTATAAGTAAGCTTAGATCACGATGCTTTCACATTTGTATAAATGATATTGTTTTTACCTGTGGATGTGTTATTCAAGTCTTTCCAGAACTCATTCCTCAGTGTGATGAAACCATATGTATCTTGATGACACCATATATATATTTTGTCCCTTTCATAATTTTCTTTCCCCTCAGATTCATTGTCTCTTTCACTGTATTTCACATTAACTTGAAAAATGCATAGTGAACCTTCTGTAACTAAAATTTTGTGTGGATAATTAATTTATTCTGACTCTGATGATCCCATCTAGCAAGCACTTAGGGGATCCAGTAATTAATGTTATTTCCCCATATCCTGTTCTTATTTCATCACTGTGTCTGTGAAATGCATTTTTGCTGCTCTGTCCGCTGAATTTATTTTCAGTGATGTCTTGATAAAGCAGGATACGCTGGTGTCAGATTGAAGCACGTGCTACTTAATGCAGTGATCATAATTTTTGGTCTATGCAGGATGCGTTTAACCCCACGTTCTTATTAGGGTTAATCCAAATGCTTAAATTCTTTAACTATCCACCTGATGCCTATGGTTTTAAATGCTAAAATGTTTGGAATTAAATAAAGGTGAATCTTAACTTCTTTCCCTGAATTTCAGTTTTTTTCAGAGACTTACTCTTCCATGATTTTTTAATATTACATTTATAATCACATGTCTTTACAAGAGTGACTTTGAGACAGATTCAAATTATTTCTATCAAATTTTCTTCTTTCCTGAAACACAATGCCTTTATTCATCCTGTTTTATATTTTTTATCTTGTGTTCTTCAAATACAAACCCATCAAATTTTTATATTTTCTCCAAAAGAAAGGTTTTTTTTTTTTTTTCTCCACATGTTTTGATCTATTTCTATAACCACTGGTTGAGCAATAGGTCATTTTTAAGGGACCATTTATCTCAGGTAACTTCCAAAATATGGCAGAGGAAGCTGGGACAGTGTTATGGACTGACTCAGTTTACTTAGTGGGTGTGTTACCTTAGACAGATTACTAAGTGATCTCAAGCCTAGTTTGTTTCCCGAGCAGTAGAGCCGGGTGCTGGGGACAGAGCACTAGCCTGCATAACACGAGGTGCTTCGTGAGGTGCTGTCCCACAGTAGAGGTTCACTAAGTCTTCAACCCCAGGCAGCAGCAGGTAAAACAAAGCGATGACAGCACATGGTCCGTTCAAAGACATACTGACCTCCCGCACACATCCAACACCGCGGACATGCCTCTCATGATTAATAATATAACGATAATAACGGAGACTTTGACATAGCGACAAATAATTCTGCATGATGAGAATTAATCCAATGGGATACGGACACTACAGAAGAGTGAATGAAAAATCTGCATAGAGTGGTGGTGGAGTGTGTGCATTCGTGTGCCCACGAGTGTGTGTCTGTGTGTGACCGAGTGAGTGAGGGTGGTGGTAGAGAAAGAACGGCAGAATTTGAATGTAAATGAAGCTTGGGGTGCCTGGGCTCACTCAGTTACGCAACCTACTCTTGTTTTCGGCTCAAGGGATGATCTCAGGGTCATGAGATGGAGCCCCATGGGGAGCCCCAGGTCCAGGGCCCACATGGGGCCCCACTTAGAGCAGAGTCTGCTTGTCCTTCTCCCTCCCCCCACTTGCACTCTCTCTCTCTCTCTCTCTCAAATAAATAAAACCTTTAAAAATATGTATATGAAGCTTGAGAGATGAAAACCAGAATTCCTCTTTGAGTTTAACTTTTAAAATATAAAGAGGATCTTGCCAAGGAAAGAAAGAAGAAAGTACATTCCAAACAAAGGAAATGGCACGAATCAAAGTGTGCACATGCACACACACGAAATGGGAAAATACCTTTAATGCCTGTAGACCTCTATCTCCGGACCACGGGATTGATGAGTTCTCTACCTATAACGTCTCAGGGTATCTAGATGAGCCAAGTAAGAGGGCTAGAGATGTGAACAAGACTGTGGGGGAAATAAGCAATGACCTTTCGGGGGCACACACTGGTTCCTAACAATACCTATGGTGATTTGGTCCTGAGGTGGGCATTGGGTGAGAGGCTGAACCGTATGCCAGGCTGTGATTTAACGGCAAGACTAAGTCTCAGATACGTCTCAGCTAGTGCAGTTCTAGGAAGAAGTTACATGATTGATAACAAATGTGCTTCTTGTTAAAAGGTAGAGAATTTTTGTAAATACGATCTTCTACTGATTGCAATATTTTGGGAGTGGAAAAGGCTTGTATTGATAATCATGCCATGGAAACTGTCTCAAACACAGCCATCTTCTGAGTTCGGAGGAAGTAGTTAATGAGGGATATGTGTGTTTGTGTGTCCCAAGGAAAAGGAGTTTCATCACAAAAGTGACAATTTCTGCTTATGTTTCTTTATCCAGTGAAATAACAACAGACTTCATGGTATTACTTGGGATAATGCTTATAGAACTTGTCACTCAAAGACAAAAGCTAACAAGGGTAATGATTACTATTTTAATGCACTTACTAGAAATGACCAGGTATATAGCCTATATTTAAGAAACAATCAGCGTTTCCGAGTGGAATAATGTCACAGTAATAGACTGTCGCCACAGAGCAATGAGTTCTTACTGCCATACAAATGCCAGTGCAAAGCCAAGACATTGATGGGAGATGAAAGTTGAAGGTAATCAAAGAATTTTATTTTGGAAGCCAGAGAAGCTGAACACAATGCCATATTGATGACAGTCAGGTTTCTATCCCTTTTGAAGACAAATTTCTTGGCAGCTCATTCCCTCCCCTTTTAAAATTTGCATCAGCCTATAAACTGAAGACAAACAAATCGATGCACAGGCTTTTAGAACTCAGCAATTTTCTCTCCGGAAAAAAGGGGGAGAAAGCGGAGGAGCGGTGAGGGTTGTAGATTCTGAAAGCATTGGTCCTGTACAAAAGGGGGGCTTCAGGAGAAGCTGCTCCCAAGCCTGAGCCCCGGGATGGACCCTCCCTCCACCGGCCATAGCTTTTCTTCCACTTGAGTCTACACTGCTTTTTTCCTGCACCTTCTTGGATTGCTACCATCACGTCCATACGAAATCCTGGAGAGGATTTCCTACATTTAAGTTCCATTTAAATGTAGGTACTCGCTGCCCAATACCGAAGTATCTGATTTATGCATGCTGTCAAACCCTCTTAACCCCAAGACCTCTATATTATTAGCAGTTTATACATAACAAAAACAAGATTTAGCAAATGTAACTTGCCTCAAATCTGAGATCTTGCCGAATGCACGCATTACTGACCCCTTCATTCTAATTTTGAGCTCTCTATATGTCTGGATTACAGTAGGGAAATCAGACTGTTGGGCTGGTCACATTAACTGCATTCATATTCTTACATTTACAGGCTCCTAGTAGACTAAAAATCAGGAAATTTTTCAAATCCATGGACTGGAAATGCCCAGGTGTTTGGAGATGAAGCAGATTAATGAACTGGAATAATTTAAAAAGACAGAGGAAATATCTACACTATCAAAGGTTTCACTCCCATGCAATTTGTAAGATTGAAAAGTTCTTTTCCTGCATTTGTTTTCGTGACCCAAATCAATGTAAGGACTAATATTTACTTCATCACTCATGTCTCAAGCAGAAAGATCACAGTGATTTTTACTTTACCTTAAGTCTAAGGTGAGAAGGGCAGACAGATACATACAGAGTGCAATCTCAGCTAATGGGTCCTTTCCCGACTTCAAAGCTGGTTGAATGAGTAGAAAAGCACCACAGATACTATCTTTCCTAACTTTCCTTTGCCAAAACCTCTCCAGCAGAGTAAAAATGAAGGACACTTAGATGAGCTGCATATTTTTCACCATATCCTAACACTTTTCTAGTAAGATTCCTGAGGACATTTTTTTTTTCAAATGTATCAAGGCTTTTTTTTTGTCAGTGAAAATAGGTATGCCGTCTTTCATCTTTGGGAGATTGGCTAGGTAAGTCTTTAGGAGCTATAAGCTTTTTGTTTTTACCGTTTTATTAAAAAAAAAAAAAAACACTACCATTGAGTACGTATTGTTGTCATTATCTATAGGCCCCAAGAAAATGGGTGGCTCCAACGTGCTTGTCCTTTTCCAACAAAGGTTTTGCATTCAAGATTGAGACTGGGAGCTTGAGTTGAGATCTTTTGCCTAATTTTACTGTAATCTGCAGGCACAAACTATTCAAATTCTTAATTTTCTTGTCCTTTTGTATTTAATATGTTTTTATTTTATATATTAGATATATTTATTTATATATAATTGTACATAATATATATTTTACAAAACATATTTCTTTATTTATATGTATAAATATATTAATATTTAATCATCTTTCCTCAATCAACTCTTTGAAACTCAGCGAATAATGACAACTATTATGCACATGAGTTTTTTTTTTTAAATCTCACAGAAGAGATACGTAGAGAACCAGATTTCTTTTTTTTGTTCTTGTTGTTGTTAAAGATTTTATTTATTTATTTGACAGAGAGAGAGATAACAAGTAAGCAGAGAGGCAGGCAGAGAGAGAGAGGGAAGCAGGCTCCCTGCTGAGCAGAGAGCCCGATGCGGGGCTCGATCCCAGGACCCTGAGATCATGACCTGAGCCGAAGGCAGAGGCTTTAACCCACTGAGCCACCCAGGTGCCCCGATTATGCACATGAGTTTTGAAAGTGCGGTGATCAGTATATAAAATTCCCGACAGTCCCATGACGGAAAAGTTTGTATTATAAAATGTATATTAAATTTCTAGGCCAGTTAGAATCAGAGGTAGCGTATCGGGGTTTTGTTTGTTTGTTTGTCTTGTATGAATAAACTATTCCTCAGCTTTTGTGGCAAAATAATACAAAGCTGATTTTTGAACGTGGCAAGTTATCCCACAAGGTAATTGCTTTCCAGTCGCGAACACAGAGCTCCCTGAAATGTTTGAAAAGCAGGACTGCTGTCACTTCCTACTCTACACGCGAGGCCAACATCATTATGTGAAAAAAATGTGCACCATACATACTGCACTTTTGTCAACTTCAGCAGAAATTCTGTGAACAAATTTGCTGGCTTGTCCTATAGGCGCCCGAAAGCAAACAAACAAATAAAAGGGCGTATGTCCAATTGCGAGCCTGGGTGGAAGGACATAATGATATTCCTGCAGTTCCCCGACGGCGTTGTGAGTAAGTAGAGAGGCCGGGCAGGTGACTTGGCACATGACTTTCTTCCAGTCCAAATCACAGAGAAAGCGAGGGTTCTGTGCATTATGTTCTTTTTGTCTTAGAGTCCAATCCTAAACACCTGCCGGCTCTTTACTGTCTATACCATTTCCTGCTCCTCTCAAGTGTGCAACAAATTCTAGAGTGTCCTGTCTCCCATCTGTCCTTCAAAACCTCTCACCTGGAACCTTCTTCTTTAAAGCCAGGATCCTTCCTGGTGTGGGCTCACTGGTATGGGTTTGGGAACATACAATGGTAAAAGATTGGGTGCACACTAGTGAAGGGGCTGGGACTTAAAATCTTAACCCCATCGCTTACATTGTTCATGGGTAAGTTACCTATACTCCTGTGCCCTCGTGTCCTCACTCTTAAAATGAGATGAAAATGCTTGCCTGGGTGGCTCAGGTAGTCAAGCGTCTGCCCTTGGCTCAGGTTGTGATTTCCAGGTCTTGGGTTGGAGCCCCTGGTTAGGCTCTCTGCTCAGCGGGGAGCCAGCTTCTCCTTCTGCCTCTCTTCCTGCTCCTGCCGTGTGTGTATGTGTGTGTGTGTGTGTGTGTGTGTGTGAAATGAATAAATAAAATCTTTTTAAAAAAAAGAAAGAAAAGAAAATGCTTGTCTAGCAAGGTTTTGTGGTGCTCTGCTAAGGTCACAATTTGAAAATGCTTGAAGAGAACCTGGCTCAGATTAATAACGAACATTCACTGCATCTCCACTATCTGGTACATAAGGTGTTCTAATAAAACCCAATCAGCTCAGAGCCACGGAGCAAGCAATATCGCTACTGCCCTATTGAGAGGCCTTCTGGTGTAGAATGAAAGCTCATAAAAATGATGTAGTTATGAATGTATCATTTAGTGCATCTTTCCATACTCCGCGAAGAAGCTATGTACCCCCCTGTAATGGCACTGATCACACTGAAGAATTATGGTGTACATTTGTGTATGTTCTTCCTAGTATGGGAAATCCCCAGTGCTGAAAATCTCTCATGGAAACTCAGCTCCACACAGACCCTGAGCCAGTCCTAACAAGTGTGGCTCCACCAATTTCTGCCACCAATGGGACTGAGAAAGAGAAAGGGTCCTTCCAATTTATATAGGGTACTGCATTCAACTGAGTCAAACCTTGAAAAGAATGCAACTGTGAGATAGTTATTGCCCATCTGGTTCCTATACCCCTTACTAGAGCATTTACAAAATCCCCTACACTTTACAGATACTTAATGACCACTGAAAGAATAGCACTTCACCATAAATCATTGTAAAGGAACTGAATTCATATTTTTATGGAAATGTTTATTATTTTGAATCATTATTTGTGGTCTGTCTTTGTGTTGGATTTTCAGGATACAAGAATCAGAAAGCGACTACTCGTGACAACTTATTACAAGCAGATTACCATCTCAAGTGTAAAGAAGGAATATAAATAGGACATTACAAAGTAGATAGATGGATAGATATAGAGAGAAATGGTAGGTAGTAGATGAACTGATAGAAAGATGATAGAAACAGATGATAGGTGATAAATTGATTGATAGATGATAGAAAGATACATGAGAATAGATGACAGATAATAGGTGACAGATTATACATAGATGAGAGGTAATAAAGTGATTGGTAGAAAGATGGATAGATGAGAGATAAGTAGACAATAGAAATATAATGGATAGATGACAGATCGATAGATCAATAGATTGATAGAATCAATCCTTGACTTGATAGTGATAGGTACATATTGCTAAGAAGTCACAGAGGAAAGTGCTCTTACTGCTAAAAACAACTTAGTACCACAACCTTCTGTCTTGACTTAAATCGGAATCCTTGCATTCTAAGTACTGTAATTGCTGGTCAGTGCGGAGCACTGAGCGTTGTCTACTCTAAGGTGAATACGGGATAAGAAGGTAAGGGCAGGAATAGAAATTAAGTGAGTGGAAAAATTCTGGAAAAAATAAGTATCGAAAAGACCTCTCAGAACTGAGTCTATTGAACTTTGAGTGAACTTCTTATGTTCCCTGGAAGTTATTTGCAGAGTGAAGAGTAAGAGCAGCTAATCAAGCAGGCATTGAGAGGCCCTTCATTTTCAAGGCTACGCTCGGCAGCTAGTGAATTACACAATGATCCACCCTTTACTTCAACCCCAAACATGTGAATTCAGAAAGTGGGAAGGTTGTTTTTCCTCCATTTTACTCATGCCTGTGAATCAAGAGAAACTGTCAAAACTTTGTTAAAGCATCAGCCTAGTCAATGGACAAAGAATCTGAAATCTGAAAAATACACCTATTCGCAGATGTCTTTTCATTTTGCACACCTGACGAGAGAGTGTGGGAATACAAGAGCAGACGGTCGCTCGGACTGGGGCATCTGAGCTCCTCTTGGGGTATTTCCTTTCTGTTCCTACCATCACGTCATCGTCTAGATCTTCATCAACTGTTGCAACACGCTTGTAACTAGCGTCCTTATTAAGAACTTAGACAAACAGGTCCTTTATTGAATACCCACAAACGACAATGGGGAGTGCCTCCTGTATACCAAGCATTTTACATGCATCGTCTTATTTCACTGAGGTCGACAACTCTGTTCATTTGATTATACTTATTTTGTACAGTTGAAGGAACAGAGGCTCAACAGAGTCTCAGACCTCAAAGGGTTTAAGCAACTTCTCCGAAAGGTCATCCAGCTTAGGATATAAACCAAGGTCTTCCTGACTCCGGAGCCACTTTGTCATGCTACACTTTCGCTTTGGTCATAAAGGTTATCCAGTGATGATACCCTGATTCCTTCCAGCTTCAACGAAATGGTTAAGAAACATTCACAACACATTTGGAAGTAGGTGCCTGCCTCCTGGGTGTGGGACTCCAGTCCAACCCATGAAGTTTTGGGGAGATATCACCAGAGCAAGCACTATACTGAGAACCAACCTCACCTCCCTGTCCCACCACCCCCAACAAAGACAAGGCGTCCCTGTGGCCCCCACAGAGAGGAGAGCAGTTGGGAAAGGAAGCTGAAGCAGCTTGCACAAGCACAAGAACTCACCCCCCAGGGCCAGGCCCTCTGAGACCTAACCCACTTGTAAACTTCCACTGGGCAGATGAGTCCAGACAAAAAGGAGACTCTGGAAGCAATTCCATGTGCAACCACTCTCAGCCTCCGATTTCCCTCTCTTCAAAAGCCTTTATTGGTCTGCTAATGGATTTGACTTCTGTCTCTGCTTGCACTGTGTCTTCATGAGTTTCAACTACATCAGCAAATGCGTGGGGACCGAGCAGGGAGGTGCCAGAGTCAGGTGACATGATTAGCAGTCAACAGTAAGTGGCCCTTGCTCCAGCTCCTGGGGAGAGTTCCAGTGCCCAGAGCCCAGGAGGGGACGAGCATAGTAAGACAGCACTGGGATTATAAAACTATGCGCCATAGTGGGGACAAGTTTAAAGCATTAAGAACAACAATAAGGTGGCACTTACATTTTACTAAGGATATCAGGGATAGCTTTAGAGAAGAAATAATGTGACATAAAGAAAAATTGGCAATTGTTCATCTAAAGAAGTTGGGGGAACTTACACAGTGGAAAGAAATGCACCAGAAATAGCAGTGAGGGGTAAAGGTATCTAGACTTGATGGAAAGCATTTGCATTCTACTTGGAATAAAAATATTAATAGTTAAGATTTATTGAGCATATAGTACATGTCAGATACAGTAAAGCAACTCCTGGGCCAGTCTTGGCAAACATCTGTTATTAAAAATTATCAGCTGATTCGATTAATATCCAGGGATTAATAGTCCAAATATATAAAGAAATTCTATAACTCAACACCAAAAAAATCAAACAATCTGATTTGAGGGCTTGAATGGACATTTTTCCAAAGAAGACATACAAGAGATACATGAAAAGATACTCAATGTCATTCATCATCAGGGAAATGAAAATCAAAACTATAGTGAGATCTCACCTCACACCTGTCAGAATGGCTACAATAAAAAATATAAGAAATAACAAACATTGATGAGTATGTGGAGAAAAAGGAACCCTCATTCACTGTTGGGTGAAATGTAAATTGATGTAACCACTGTGGAAAACACTTCGGAGGTTCCTCAAAAAATTAAAAATAGAAATACCAAATGATCCAGGAATTCCACGACCCAAAGAAAACAAAAACAGCGAACTGAAAAGATCTATGCATTCCTATGCCTATTTAAGTATTATTTACAATAACCAAGATATGGAAGCAACTCAAATGCCCATAGATAGACAAATGGATAAAGAGGATAAGAAATACATACAGTGCAATATTCCTCAGCTATAAAAAAAAAATGAGATCTTGCTATTTGCAACAACATGGATGGACCTAGAGGATACAATGCTAAATGAAATAGAGAAAGACAAATACCATATGATTTCACTCATGCATGGACTTTAATAAACAAACGAACAAAGGCAAAATGTCACAAATGAAAAAACACTCTTAAACACAGAGAACAATTTGATGGTTGCCAGAGGGGAAGGTGGTGAGGAAGGTGAGGGACATAAGTGATGGGGATCAAGAGGACCCTTACCTGCTGAGCATCCAGTAATGTCTAAAATTGTTGAGTCACTATATTGTACACCTGAAACTAACCTAACACTGTATGTTAACTATGCTTAAAAAAATACCAAGCTGATCCAATTTACTTTACTAGGCTTATATGAGCAGATTTCAGATGGACAGTGTATAATACTTTGTAATTCTTACTGGATTTAAATATGCAGGTGTTTTTCTATATTCCTCATTACAAGAGTAGAATTGAAACCCACTAAATTTCGCTATCTACAGCAGATAAGTGATTATGGTGAACCAACTATTAAATTCCAAACGGAGTACATGATCATCAGAAGCAAAGATGTTAAATATTTATAGTGGATCCTTACTGTGTAGTTGATATTGAGTAGGGTGTGATTTGGGGATAGTAAGCACTCAATCAATAACTAGTGGAAGAAAGACAAATCTTCATGAATATTTAAGGTAACTCCTGATTTACATTGACTTCTGTTGGTTGACTTAATATACAATCCCAAAAAAGATATGCCAACCGACTGAAATGGGACCTTCTGATTGATTCCAACTTGGGCGTGTTGGCTAGCTCTGTGCCCCAGCAAGGTGGTACATACAAACATGCATGTTGCTTGGAGTGTTGTCTGGCGTTTAAGGACCCTGCAGAGCCTTCCTGGCCTTAGATCTTCCATCCCAGAGGAATCATGACTTTTCTCCACTACCATAGAACCCAATAGCTCTAGGATGCAATGTCACACACGGCCAGTAGGTGCCACCACCAACCACATGATTCTTAAATTTGAATCCTAGAGATTTTTAAATGAATTCTTTTCATTTTTCTCTTATGCAAATGTCATAAAGCAGTGACTCCTTTTATAAACAAAATTCATACAGATAAAAACAAGGATGTGTTAGCAGGTCAGATTCAACCCTATATTTTCAGAGAGAAGTGTCTGTGGTAAAGAGAGGGAGGAAAAGATGTTTGAAAGGTGGGAAGACAAGTACCTCTGAGGGCACATTCTATGCTAGGCACATGAGAATTTTTAAAAAAGATTTATTTATTTATTTCAGAGAGAGAGAGGGCAATCATGAGCAGGAGGGGCAGAGGGGGAGAGAGAATCCCAAGGAGACTCCAAGCTGAGCTCAGATCCAGGCAAGGGGCTTAATCTCACCAGTGTGAGATCACGACCTGAGCAGAAACCACGGGTTAGGTACTTAACCAACTGCACTGCCCAGGTGCCCCTAGGTAGTGAGAATTGAAAATAGGTAAGAATTCTACCTGATACTATGGGACTCCTGGGTGGCTCAGTTGGTTGAGCAGCTGCCTTTGGCTCAGGTCATGATCCCAGCATCTTGAGATTGAGTCCCGCATCGGGCTCCTTGCTCCCCGGGGAGCCTGCTCCTCTCTCTGCCTCCACCTGCCTCTCTGCCTGCTTGTGTTCTCTCTCTGTTAAATGAATAAATAAAAATCTTACAAAAAAAATTCTACCTGATACTAAAAATTCAGTCTGTGGGGAAATGCAACTAAAGTAAGGGATATAATCAATATAGGTGTCAGTCCTAACTACACTAAGAAATAAATGCAAAGAGAATGGAGTAGGTAAGTGCCTCTAGATTCATGGAAATTTTCACAGAAGAGGAGAAATTTGAGCTAAGTTGTGCAGGATCACCAGGTGAAGATGAGAGCATTCTGAGGACAAACAACAGTCAGTCATAAAGGAGGGATGAAGTAAGGTGAGTGGCAAGTTGATAGGAAAAGGGGAAAAAATAGAGAACAAATTAGGAAATTCCTGTATGCCAAAGAAGATTGACCTTGCCTACAGATAATTAGGAAAGTAGGAACCCCTTATTTTTTAAGGAGATAACTCTAGAAGCAGTGTGCATAATGGAGAAGGTGGGGGTTTGAGTCGAGGACCACAGATGGGCACTTACCCATGAGTGCAAGAGAGAAGACCCAGGACTGAATTACACCGTGATGAAGGGATGGAAGGGAGAGGCTGTCCTGGAAATCGCTCTTGGAATCCGATTTAAGGAGAGTGGAGACAGGCTGGTCCTGAGGCAGGATAGTGCAGAAAGGCAAGAGTCGAGAAAGACTTTAAGAATACTAATTTAAGAAGCTGAATAGATGGGGCCACCATGAAACTAAGGTGAAGAAAAGAGTTAAAATCAGTTCCATTTTGGAAGTGGGGTGGGTATTGTTTTCAGGCTTATCTCTATGCTGGATTTGAGAAACCTATGAAACATTTAGAGAGAGACATTTACTGGGACGTTAGAAATAAGAGGGTGGGTGAGCCAGGAGATAGATTTTGGAATTCGCCAAACACAATATTTATAATCTAGATTTTACACGAGTAACCTGGTTTGCCTGTGTGATCATTTTTTTAGGGGTGGGCGATGGGACAGAGGGAGAGAGAGAATCTTAAGCAGGCCCCACACCTAGCACAGAGCTCACCCCAAGACTTGATATCGGGATTCTGAGATCAGGACCTGAATCTAAATATCTATATCAAGAGTTGGTCACCTGGAGCCCCAAGGTGACACAATTTTAATAAACATATACAAGTTTACATTTAACAGTTAAAACACTATTTTCTTTTATCTGTCAACGTGGGTCTTCTTTGATTTTCGTCAGTTTAGTTAACGTTTTTTAGTTAACACTTACGAAATCTGCCCCCTCCCCGCCCCCCACGCCCCCACCCCAGCCGCAAGCTCGCAGACACGGCTAGGCACTGTGGCTGCAGAAATGAGTAACTGTCACCATTGTAACATCTCCAAGCCATTGCCCAGTGTGACTGACGTCACTACATGGTCGGCTTACACACCGTATCTTTTTCTCTTTTTTGGAAATGCTCATGAGTACAAAGAAGGAGAATCTAGTTCGGTTTTTGAGACATCATGAAGTGTCTTCTAGGTATAAAGCTTCCTACCTGATCCCAAGCAGGACGAAAAAATAAGAGGAGAGGCACCTACCTTCAGATGAGTTCACAGCCTAGAATGTGGAACATCCTCAAGTATCAAGCAAGCATAGATGGGCCATCTGAGTTTTAGGTTTCCAATTTTCAATTCAGGTCTAACAAGGCTACTTTAAAAGCAGGGTTATTTAAATTGTTAATTGTGAATTGATTCAGGCACTCATTTACCTTGAGGTATTAGATAGGTTAATTAACTACCACGACTCATTTTTCAAATTATAACATGAAGACTAATTTCCCTTACCTTCTGCCTCTACGATATTAATTAATCCATTCTAGCATTGCACCATCTCCATATTTTATGAACATTCAAATGTGCCCCAGCTCAGCCAGCGTCTTGCTGGCTGACCCTCCTTGGCCGGGATAGGGTCGTTGTCACAAGACAGTGGAGAGATTGGCCCAAATTTCCCTCAAGTGCTATTCCACAGGACTAGTGCTCTTGAATAAGGCAGACAGGTAACATGAATCATGCATATGCTAATTGTAATAAATAATGAAAATATTTAGACATGGTGAGGTTTGAACTTGAACTTTCTGAATAAATGTTGATTAGTATGCAGCACAAGCAGTGTACTCAGCTTTTGTTCTTACTCTTAAAAGGCAGTCATTACTAAATGATGCTTTGAAATTTTACAGCTGTTTGCTCATCTCTCCGTTTCTACCTTTCTATCCTGGAGCACAGAAATCACACGCTCCCCACCTTGAAATACCGACATGAAAGTCTTTCCCGCGGGGCTGGATGCGCTACGGAGGCGTTGATGGAGACCGGCCCCACGACCGTCACCGTCACCCGCTGAGTGAAAACAGGTGCCACCTACAGTCGAGATCCCCATAGTGCAAAACCAGTTCTGAGTGAGAGCAAGCCTGCTTCACGAAGCCCACCTCGATGAGGACACGAAGGAAACCATCAGCATCACAATTACATTTTCCCGCCCTGTGAAGACCATTCTTGCATTGCTACCCCTGCATGTGCCTTTAAGAAGCAAAATAAAGAACGTGAGTCCACGGGGATAGACATTTTGGAAAAGACAATGCGGCAGGTCCGGGCTCTGGGACAGAACATGGGTTTATCCATGAGGATTTCCTTAGACAAGGTCACTTCCAACACATCCCAGAGACTGCGTGTCTCAGCTGCAAAGAGAAGCGTTTGAAGACGCTCCACCAGGCACTGGCCACGGAGGCAGCGGCTCCTCCTGTCTTCCCTCTTCCCCTGGGGCTAACTGCAGGACAGGCGGGATGGATGGGGTGACAGTGAGGTGGGGAGTGGCTTTGCTGGTGGGGACAATTAGGGAAAATATATGTAAATTGTGGCAAGGTAGTTTTAAAGCCAAGGACAACCTGCAGCTTCTGTACAAGCTTTGCAAGTTGGCTTCTGGGCCATCCACACCGCCTTCCCCCCGCCCCCTCGCTTCTTCAATCCTATAAGATCTCACGGAAGGTTCCCTCTAGGTTCATCCATGAAGTCGCTGCAGAGGTAGTGTCAGAGCGTCCGTCCACGCTAGTCACGGGCTAACACCATTGCTCATGGAAATACAATGATAAGCGCAATTCCGCCTGAAAGACTACCCAACCAAGCAATGGAGACAGAAAAATAAATCGATGATGGCTAGTCTAGGCCCTACGATGATGAAGCATAGCTCGGAGAACAGAAGGAGAAGGCGGGGAAATCTCCTTCAAGCGAACGGACACTGCACCTGCACAGGGCAAAGCACCTCCTACCCCCGGAGTCCATGTCCGCGGCCGGAGGCGGGCGTGCGCAGCGTTTGCTCGTAGAGCATCAAGCTGCATCTGCGTGCACCGAAGCGCTACTGCAAAACCCCTCCGCCCACAGATCTACTGCAGACCTGGGACCTTTATTCTCGGAGGGAACCTCCCCATGCGCCCTCCACGGCGCGCCAGGCGGTCAACTGCGAGGAAAACTAACACCCCCCTCCCAGTTCAGGGTTTAGCAGCTGACGCTCCCTGCTGAAACCCAGCGTTGCCATTTGAACGGGCCCTTCTGGCTTTTCTTGCTCTTGCCCCAACATCACTCCCTCCTCTTTCCTCAGTGACTACAACTGAAGCTTAAAGCATACATGAATCCTAAACTTGATCTTCCAAATGACAGCATCTTTGACAAACGTGAGTAATCCCCGACGAACTGTTTCTAGCGACTACTTTAACCTGAACAGGTGCTCTGGGCTCTGCAGCTTTGTGCCCTTGAACCCCCTGACATTGGCTTCTTGCCTGCCTCCTTCCGGTTTCTGACCTTCTCTTCCAAACCCCTGCCGCAGTTCCCCAACTCCAAATCTATGACTTCTGCTTCTCTTTTCTTCATGCGGTTCAAAGAAGAAAACTTAATTGTGATCCATTCCCCAAACATAAACTTCCTTTTAAGAGAACCGCAGGACTTCAGCCGCCAACTGCTCAGCTGTTCATTCATTTGTGCACTTGTTGAAATATCGATAGAAGGCAAAATAAATAAATAAAACAAAACCCGCAAGGAATGTGGACAAGCGAGGAAACATACTTTATAATTACGTCCAAGTTCACACTGCTTTAGCTCAACATTTTACACATTTTACTTCTCACCTCTGATCCTACAAACCAACCAACCAACCAACCAACAACAACAACAACAAAAAAAACCACAACAAAACCACAAAAACAAAACGACAAAAACAAAAACAACAAAGAAGGCCACCAACATTGACTATAACATTCCAAAAGCACTGAAAAATCCTAAAAGCCAAGGAACCCGGTCATGTCCTTGCAGGGTGCTGCCTCTGCTTGCTAAAGAGTGAGCATTACCGTGAACAAGCCTCAGCTCCAAGAGAAGGAGTAAACAACCATTTCTATTTAATAGTGCAGTGAATGGGAACTTCTTCAGCTCCTTCCATATATTTGGGCATGAGACTTCGCAGAAACAGACTGCAGCATTCTCGCATCTCCTGAATATCACTCTCTCACAAAGACCCTGAGATCAAAAGTCTTTAGTGTGTGCAGGTGTGAAGCAGGACCGTGGGACTTAGGAGCCCTTCTCACCCCGCGTGCACAAAGATCTGGGCTTTGCATCCACAGAGGCATCTGCCTCTTCCATCAGCAGGCCATCCCCATGCACTGAAAAAGCTCCCCGGGTTTTGCTGACCCCCCTGCAGGGGTATGTGACAGCCCGGGGGTCTTCAGAGCAGCTCTGTAGCCCCCTACCCTGTGCCATAGCCTTGTCGTCTATCCCTCCAGACCTCTAACACCTTCACGCCACGGCTAATGGCTCCTGCATCTCTCAGTTGGTCCAACATCCAAAGGCAAAGCAGGTCTAGCAAACAATTACAGCTTGAATTAATCTCTCATCTTCGTATATTTTTTTTCATTTTCCAATCCCTAGAACTTTGTTTTAAAGATTTTATTTATTTATTTATTTGACAGAGAGAGAGAGAGAGATCACAAGTAGGGAATAGGCAGAGAGGCAGGCAGAGAGAGAGGAGGAAGCAGGCTCCCCACCGAGCAGAGAGCCCAATGCGGAGCTCGATCCCAGGACCCTGAGATCATGACCTGAGCCGAAGGCAGAGGCTTAACCCACTCAGCCACCCAGGCGCCCCCCTAGAACTTTTAATACAGGTCAAGTTTAAATGATTTTTATCTCCTGAACTACTCTGTTAACCTTTCATGAGTTGCAAAGTGCAGTGGAAAACTTAAGAAAAAGGTTTACTGAAAAGTCATCGAGCACATCCCTATAGTTGGCACCGTGGGCAACAGCACGGCGACCGTACTGAGTACAGAGCGTGTAGGGTGCTGGAGCGGGAAAGAGGGGCAGCTGTGTGCTGACCAAACCCAGCGGAGTCCCACTCTCTTGCTGGCCTGTAGCACCTACAGTCCCCAGGAGTTCTAGATGCTTCTTGAACACCTTGTAGGTAGCTGCTATTACCTGTGCTTTCACTAATAGATCATATATTCCTTATCATAACCTTGAAAAGTAGACATTAATAATTGCATTAGTAGATTATTACTTATTCCTTATAATACCTTTGGCAAATAGAAATTAACAGTAGCAACAGAACTGAATTTCGAAAAGTAACTTTCTCAAAGTAGCATAGCTCCAAATTCAAAGCTTTTTCTGCAGTGCTTAAAGTTTCACCAAGAAATGACAGAAATGTAGAACTGGAATAAACTCTAAAGACCATGTGATACAGGGTTAGCAAATGACCACTAGAAACAGGAAACGTGACTGCCAGACGTGCAAATAAGCAGACTCCCCTTTCCTTTGTGGTCAGAGATGCTTGAGTAGTAGATGTTAATGCTGTACTTTAGAAACTCTTTACCAGTGGAGCCAAGTTAAGAGAGGTGATGTTAATTTGCCATCCTAGGGCTAAATATAACTTTAATCCATAAGGCTGTTGGGATTGAGAGTCAAAGATATTGATAAGCACATCTGAGTTTGCTTCCCTGGGTAAGACTATTCCATACCACTACACTGAGTATAGATGGAAAAGGCAAATCCCTGCCTATTGTGATTCCAGGAATTATGATAATTTCTCCCCAACCAAAATATATCATGGTATAACCTATCAATTCTGCTAGGATTTATACTTAGAGCTCTACTCCTGAGGCTTAGAAATTAATAACTTATTAAAATATATGCACTGGAAAAGATGAAGACCTTAGATCTCTTGGCTGTTTTCAAGTGTTTACGTGGTTCCCCCTGACAGTGCATTTGGACGGAATAGAAAAGATAAAGAAACTACATATAGAAAGGGAAGAGACAGAGATTTGTTCACTTACGCCCTTCATCTCTGCAGCTCCAAATCCTCACCAACCAACGAGGCCCACTGGAAAGAAATCACCTATCTCCATGAAACAGTCCCTACACCCCACGCAGACGGTGTTGACCACCTAGCAAATCTCACAGTTATTTAGGAACAGGCTTTATTTCCTCTTCCAGCATTCGAGTTCTGGGCTCCTCGCTGCCTCCCACATTCCTTTCAGCTTGCGTGTACAACATTGCTTAGTTCATCTTGGTTGACCATTCAAACTGGTCTGTCAAACTGACAGAATATAAAATGGGAGCCATCAAAGCATGAAAGATGGGATACCCACAAGGTCTTAGCACACTCCCACCCCGCTAGCTGTTTTCCAGCCTCTCAAAGGGACGTTCGAAAGCCAAGGAAGGGGGGCTGCCCTTGGCATGTGTGCCTTCCATGAAGCAGGAAGAAGGACGGGCTTGTGATGCACTTGGGAAGGGTGATCTTAGCATGCACACTGTGCCCAACTGCATCCATGTAAAATGTTTCTTTTTTTTATATATCCATTAGAGAAAATGAGCCCATGCAGTGTTTATGCAATCCTTGACATTGATTTACAAATTCTATTTTTCCACCAAATATGAATCATGCTTTACTATATATGGTGCTATAAAGAAAAAAAAAAAAGAAAAAGAGAAAGAAAGAAAGAAAAGAAAGAAAGAAAGAGAAAGAAAGAAAAAAGAAAGAAAGAAAGAAAGAAAGAGAGAGAGAGAGAGAGAGAGAGAGAGAGAAAGAAAGAAAGAAAGAAAGAAAGAAAGAAAGAAAGAAAGAAAGAAAGAAAGAAAGAAAGAAAGAAATTGTAGCCATCTGGTAATTTCAATTAGTCCTCTAAGGCTGTATTTCCTACAAAACTAGCATTTTAAGACTCCATGTTTATGTTTACCTAAATGTCCCCAAACATCAGTGGATAGGCTTTGATTGAATCATTTATCGCAGAAAAGATCAATGGAAAGGACTCAGGCCAGCCCCAAAGGAAATTAACAGATCTGAATATGGATGCTAAAGCTTTCACCCACTCCTTTTATTTTGGATTCTTATGTACTCAGCAGAATGCCATCTTTTAGCTCATAATCGCTTCAATCAGCACTCTGTGCTACTCCAAGGGCAGACTGCCTGCTGAGACCTCCTTGCAATTCAATAAGCAGCCATAAGGGCGGTGCACAAAATTAAACGCACGCAGATTTCTTTCTCTGTATCTCCATGTAATAAGCATCCCATCTAAACAACTCACACACACAACATCTCTCAGAGGACCAAGAAGAAATACATTTATTCGTTTTTAGCCTAAACTCTAAAGACTCAATAATAATAGTAGATTATGTCATAAATATTATTATAAATGTAATTATTGACATAATAAATATTACTTTTATTGACAACATATCTCAGTGATGTTCTCACCAATTTCCCAGGCAAATCCACTGAATGACGAAAGTTTTCTGATATGTAGAACATTTCAAACTAGCCTTTAAAACTTTAGCATGCTAAAAGATACGCTAGTATTGCATTTACTAACTAGTGTACATGGCTTTTTAGTTTTATTTAGCTTTGCATTTCCCAAGTTGACAAGAGTCCACTTGGAAACCATAGAGCTTAATTAGTAGAATCAGGCCTGGGGCACTTAAAAAATTTTTCAAATATTACCTAGCATTTTCCATGCATATTTAAGATATAAATTCTATTAGATACTAGAAAATCTTGCAATTATAGGTAGATATGAATGATTCTGTCACAAACAGCACTGTTAACATATTAAAATTGTTACTAACAACAATCATTCCTTCTGAGAAGTAAAGCATAACAAATTATTACACAGGCCTTGTTTGGCTACAGGTTTTGGTAATCACGCTTATCATTACATTTGATAAAGACTAAATAAAAGTCTTCAGAATTAAAAATAAACACTGATTAATGTGCTGGTAGACATTACCTAACCAAACTACGCCTACCCGGACACACACGCGCACACACACACACACACGATACATTATTATGTTTCTTTTATTTTATATTCTTTTTCTTTCACAAAGAATTTGAATCAACCAATAATGTCCATGTACAATCAGCAGAAAAAGTTTGAATGATGGATAATTTTGAACGAAAATTCCCATCAACTACATAGAGTGGTCGTTGATCAATTTTGGCTCCCAGTTGTGTCTTGGATTTTGAATCATCAACCAATATTTATTGGGCTCCTACTGTATACCAATAACTCTTTTAGAAGCCTTACCTACAAGGTGGAAAAAGGATGGTCCCTGCTTTTTGTTCGAGCTTGAGAGAGAGGTAAGTAGAAGGCTGTAGTACGGTTTTGAAGTGTGAGGATAAAATCCCATGACATGTGCTGAAGGAACTAAGAGGACAAATAGAAACACCTGTACCAAGGGCACTGATCGGAACTTGAATTGAAATTGTGCTCCACTACTGGGTATTTACCCTCAAGATACAAATGTAGTGACCTGAAGGGGCACACACACCCGAATGTTTATAGCAGCAATGTCCACAGTAGCCAAACTATGGAAAGAATCTAGATGTCCATCAACAGATGAATGGATAAAGAAGAGGTGGTTTATATATACAATGGAATACTATGCAGCCATCAAGAGAAACGAAATCTTGCCATTTGCAACGACGTGGATGGAACGAGAGGGTATTATGCTAAGCAAAATAAGTCAGTCGGAGAAAGACAATTATCACATGATCGCTCTGATATGAAGAATTTGAGAGGCAGGGTGGGGGGTCGTGGGGGGGTGAGGGAGAGAAATAAAACAAGATGGGATGGGGAAGGAGACAAACCATAAGAGACTCCTAAACTCATGAAACAAACTAAGGGTGGCGGGCGGGCGGGGGGTAGGGTTATGGACATTGGGAAAGGTATGTGCTATGGTAAATGCTGTGAAATGTGTAAACCCGATGATTCGAAGACATGTACCCTGGGGCAAATAATACATTATATGTTAATTAAAAAAAGAAAAAAAATTAAAAAGAAAGGAAAACTCAATGAAATAGAAATAAAATCACTTGTAAATAATAAAAAAAGAAATTGTGCTCCAAAGGAGCATTCAGCCATAGAAAATTGATATTTACATCACATATGTAAAGAACATTTGTCGCTGAGTTTTTCCCACTACAGAATGGGAATTTTATCCATCATTTTGATTAATCAAAGTGGCAAGGTTACAGACAGCATATGCATGTGTACAAGTTGACAGAGAATCTGCTATACATTTTCCGGGTCAGAAAGAATATTATATTCCCATCCTCCTCTTCATTTCTGTTTTTCCAGGAGGAATTTTGCCAGTGTCAAATGGTGGCGGTAGGTGAAACTTACACATGACCACTAAATAGCGGTCTGCTGTTGCTTAGTCCACAGACTGCCTTGTCTAAAATCTAGCAAAAAGCCTGAAGTTCCAGCTCGTTTTCAGAGTCTTCTCTTTGATCTGTGCAAGAAATAGAGCCCTTACTTTCCCAAGTGGGAAGATGTAAAAGCAGACCTTTAATTTTTCATTTCTTTATGCCTTCTTTCCTGCCTGGTTGTTTACAGTCACCGAGGAACATGTGGGTCCAGATAGGGGTAATCTTGCCTGTGGGCTGATGCGGTTGGCTTCCCGATCCGTCTCTAAATCAGCCAGTGCCCTTCCGCCAGACTTATCTTTGAGGTTTTGACAGGACCTGCTCTCTGGTTTGGTCCACTGAGCCTGGGACCAGCCTCCTGACGCCAATTCCCAAATCGGGGCTTGCCATTTTGTTCCACCTGCTGGCTCTCACGAGACTGCTGTAAATCCACAGTGCTTTTCTCCTTTGGTTGATTACATGTGCTACTCTTAGAAATTGTAATAGCTCAGTATGAAAAAATGGACTTTTGACCCTAGCACTTTGAATTCTTCCTTCACTTTCCCCGTCCCATTTTGGAGTAATTACTTTCTGCTTTTAAATCCTACTTCCCACATCAAGGGTATCTTATCTTTAATTTAGTTAGAGACTAAATGAGAGAGTGAATGCATTTGCAAATTATATCTGATACACAGATATATGTATCTCATACACATATATCAGCTCTGTCTGAAAATACATTAAAAATAGATTAACATGTTAACAGAATAATACTAAAGTTTACTAGAAACCGCCTTCTAAAAGAAACTCTTTGTTAAGAGAAAGTTGTGCAGTGATTAATTTTCCAGATCCTTATTAATATATTTGTGAAGATTTATCAGAAGAAAGAGCATTTGTTTAAAAAAGCATTTTTGCCCTGATGATTGGCTAAATTAGCCAACATAGGACAGAGCTCTGTGGTCGTAGAGTAAGCCTTAATTCAACCAGAGGTTACTGTCACTAGTTTATTTCTGAATGCTACTCTCCCCTTTTTGTATGCAAATGAAAGGACCCTGACTACATACAATTAATTAATGCTTAAACTAATAATGGGTTTGGGCACGAACCATTTCTTAAGCACTCTTAGAATCTCAAAGAGGATTCTAAGGAACTAATTGGCATAAGCAGTTTTTGATAACAGCTCTAGAATACTTAATTCTAAAGAATAACTCTAACATCACATTTTAAACAGTAGAATTTTTTTCATCTTTTTTATAAACTTTTCATTTTAGAACAGTTTGGGATTTATAGGAAAAAATGTTGGCTATTGTAACAGAGATTTCCCATATACCTTACACCCAGTTCCCTCTGTTATTAACATCTTCAATTAGTTTGGTGAATTTGTCATGGTAAACAGACCTAAATTGAAACAGTCTATACCTGGTGTCCATATTTCATTCAGATTTTGTTTTATACCTCGTGTCCTTTTCTCTGTTCTTAGATCCCAGCTAGGGTACCGTGTTACATTTAGCATTGTGTCTTTTTAGGGGACTCTTGGCTATGACAGTTCTCAGAATTTTCTTGTTTTTCATGACCTTGACAGTTTTAAGGAGTACTAGTCTTCACAGAATGCCCCTCTTTGGGATTTTTTTTTTAACAGCTTCACTGATATATAAATTAAACACAAATATGCCCATCACCACAGTTTTATTTTCATCAACTCCAATGGAAACCCCATACCCTTTAGCTATCTATCCCCTATCCCCTCTTTGTGAATGCTCACCACCCCCACCTTCCACTTTAAGCCATAACTAATCTAGTATCTGACTCTGTAGATTTCCCTGTTTGGGATATTTATAAGAATGGAGTCACATGAAAGGTGCCTGGGTGGTCCAGTAAGTTAAGTGTCTGACTTCTGATTTTGGCTCAGGTCTTGATCTCAGGGTTGTGAGATAGAGCCGCGTGTTGGGCTCAGCACTGAGCATGGAGCCTGCTTGGGGTTCTCTCCCTCTTTCTCCCCCTGATCAGCCCTCTAAAAGTGAAGTTATATACTGTATGATCTTATTTTGTGACTGACTACTTTGGTTAGCATGATATTTTCAAACATTCAACCATGCTGTAACATATGTCAGTACTTAATGTCTTTATTTATTTATTTATTTATTTTTTGTAAAAACAGTGAAGGGAGCCCAGAATCTTGGCCTTCAGGGAACTGTGAGTCTTGAGTCTAACTCCTACACCCACACTGTGCCACTAGGCTGGGAGTGTGCCACTCCCACTTGGCACAGGGAGGCCCGGGAATGTGACGAGGCTAGCCAAGCCGGTCAGCGGAGCAGGAGGCACAAGGCTCAAGCTTCTCTAAGAAAGCCTCAAAGAAGTGTACTCCTTTTTATGGCTGAATAATATTCTTTCGTATGGATGCACCATACTTGCTCATCCATTCATCCACTGATGGCCTATTGCATTGTTTCTACTTCCTGCCTCTTATGAATAATGGTTCCTTAAACATCTGTTATGCAAGTTTGTATGTAGATATTTATTTTCATTTCTCTTGACTATATATGTAAAAGTGGCATTGCTGGGTCCATGGTAATGTCATGTTTAATCATCTGAAGCTTTGCCAGATTGTTTTCCTAAGGACCGCCCATGTCACATTCCCACTAGAGGTTCATGAAGGTTCCAATTTCTCCACCAATAACCAACACTTGTTATGATCTCACTTTTTTTTTTTTTTTAATTCTAGCCATTCCAGGGGATGGGCAATAGTATCTTATTGTGGTTTTGTTATGCATTCTCCTGATGACTGACAGTGCCAAGCATTTTGTCATGTGCTTATTGGCCATTTATATATCTCCTTGGAGAATATCTGTTCCTTATTTTTAAATTAGATTGTTCATCTTTTTTTATTATTGAGAGCTCAAAGTTCTTTCTATATTCTGAACACAAGTCCTTTATCAGCTATATAACTTGCCAATATTTCCTCCGACTCTGTGGATTGTCCTCATATTTTTTTTAAGATTTTATTTATTTATTTGACAGAGAGAGAGGGATCACAAGCAGGCAGAGAGGCAAGCAGAGAGAGAGGGGAAGCAGGCTCCCTGCTTAGCAGAGAGCCTGATGTGGGGCTTGATCCCAGGACCCTGAAATCATGACCTGACCCGAAGACAGAGGCTTCAACCCACTGAGCCACCCAGGTGCCACTGTCTTCATATTTTCTTGATGGTGCCCTTTGAAGCACAAATGTTTCTAGTTTTGATGAAGTCTAATTTATTTTTTGTTGCTTGTGGTTTTGGTACAAACACCTTTCCTTTTTCTCATGGCGTGTTCAAGGCGGCTTACTCTCCCTTTAGTCAAATAATCATTGATCACTTTCCTACAGTTTCCAATTCGTGTGCCCCCCACATTCCCTCATTATCTTCCAAGAAGGCCTACCTTCAAGGAACTTCTCTCACTGCCTGAGAATTCTGCCATCACTCTCCTGGATTCCTGTGTCTCAAACTCGTTTTTCTTTCATGACTCTTCCATGAGAACAATGCCTTTACTTATATACCCTTTCACCAACCACTTCCTCCATCCTAGGATAAATGATATCATTCCTAGAAGCAGTGTATGCAGTCACCATTCCAGCTTCGAATTCCATTCAACTCTAAACCCCAGGAAATGGCGCCAGCAATCATCTACATGACTAAGCAAGAATGGCATCAAGACTAAAAAAGAGTTTTATCAAGATAATGAACTTTGAAATTCCCCCTTGTAAATGTACAATTATGTTTTCTAGCATATTTACAGAGACAGCAACCATCCCTATAACCCAGATTCAGAACATTTTCATCATCTTGAAAAGAAATTTGGTCCCCATCTGCTCCTAGTCCCCACTCTCCCTATACCTTTCTCCCATGCTATGTGACCAGTGATCAAATTTTCCCCCTGTAGATTTGCTCTTGCCCTGGACATTTGTCGCTGAGACCTAACTAGTATGCCTTTTCCACAGGTCTTAAATTTATTTACTTCCTTAGCTTAGATTTTCTTTTGTTATTACTTGTGCTACTGGAAGTTTCTCCAAACTGGTCACACTTTAAGTTTATTTTTATGTCAATCTCCTATCAATCTGTTTCTATCAAAATAATTATTTGAATAGCAAACAGATTCATGTCACTCACCTACTTAAAATGTTTGAAATGTTCATCAGTGCCCTCAGGATAAACACAAATACCATAGAATACAGAATGTCCTTCTTGGTCAGGCCCCTACAGAGCTCCAGGTCTAGTTACTTCCCACATCCTTTATGATATCAAACTGCAACCACCTTTCATCCTTTGAAATATCCTCAACCTACCATCATCTCTCCTTTCTAAAAACCTTCATACTCCTGCTTGTCCAGCTAAAGAAACTTGTGAGCCTACACAGTGATACTCAGCTTCTCCCTCAAGCCTCAGCTCTACTAGTAACAGTTTCTTGAACTTGACTCACCATCAGCAGTTATATCCTGTGCTCCTCAAAGTCAATATTTCTGCAACTATTAAGACATCAACACTGAATATTTATCTCTCTCTTCTTTTGATCTGAAAGCTCCTTGATAGCAGAATCTTATCTCATTTGTAAGGGCTAGAAAGACTTCCTTACACTTGGCACACATTTAATAAATTGATCAAATGTATGAATGGACGTTAATAATAGAATCGAGCATTCATCCCTGAGATTTTCCCTATACCCTTTTCCTACTTTTTTAGACCATATTATTTCATTGCAACGCTACATTGAGAAAGACACAGCATCAAATATATACTATGTGCATAATCGTGAATATACATATGTATTCAAGCTAAATGTAAAGTTTGACATTTCAGGCTTTGTGGACTCAGGGGTTAATCCCAAATGCTGCTTGATTCCGTTAGTACACTGCGAACATCCAGAAGCACGAGAAGGAAAGAATCAGTCTGAGAAGCTGCACGCAGACAATTAGACAATCCCTTAGATATGCCTTCACAATGAGTATAGGATTTAGTGTCTGGAGAAGACAATGGAGAAAATGCCATCAGTCAATGTTACAAAGGAACATAGAAACACTATTTTGCATTGTCAAGTGACATTTTATGAATAGAGGTAATGGAGAATTAAAATTTGTCTAAATTATATATTCACTCAAAATTTGTGGCATTCTCAACCATATTCATCCTTCCATTTCTAATGTTTGAGTTTAATGAATTGGAGAATTAGCTTCAACACAGACTTCCCCAAATTTATAGGGAGTGACATCTCTTTTGCATCTGTTTCCTCAATACTAACTTTTTTTTAAGACACAACAATTCCAAGAAATTGCTTAGCTTGTTTTAAATATGACATAAGTTAAAGAAGATTGGAAGATATGAATTTTGAATAAAATGTCTAAAATATAAAAATCCAAAGGATTTTTCCCCAAAATGTATTAAGGTATTGTTGGATTCATAGCATGTCCCAGGAAGAGTTTTCAACTGGGGGAAAAAAACAGAGAGAGAGAGAGGAAACAACTTCCAGAGGGAGAAGATAAAAACTAAACACAAAAGATAAATATGGAGGACATAATGTATTAAATAGTATTTTGAGGAGAAAAATAAAGCAGGACTAGGACAATGGAGATACTGAAGAGACAAGATTGTGTTTTATTTTATTTAAATATTTATTTATTTGAGAGAGCAAGCAGGGCACTGAGCAGGGGAAAGCAGAGGGAGAGAGAGAAACAGACTCCATACTGAACAGATAGCATAATGTGGGGCTCCATCACAGGACCCCAAGGTCATGACCTAAGCATAAGGCAGACACTTAACCAACTGAGCTATCCAGGCACCCTACGAGATTGTGTTTTAGTACAGGAATTTCAGGGAAATCCTCTTGGCTAAGGTAGCTTCTGATTGGACCAGAGGTAAGGACTGAGTGGGGAGAGTGTTGGGATGAAGAAGCAGCAGGAATATGCAGGTGCTGGTGGTGGAGATGGGGGGGGGGGTGGCCTTATGAGTACCAGGAGCAAGAGGAGTCCTGCATGACTTCAGCATGGTAAGTGAGGTAGACAAAGATGAGGTCACAGAGGCACTCACTCTAGATTACTAGGACTTTGGTGACCATTGTCAGGAATGTAAGTATTACACCGAATGAGATGGGAAATTACCAGAGAGCTTTGGGTGGAGGAATAACTTGATCTGACAAGTTCTAGTTTTTCCAAAGAATCACAGTAGCTGTTAAGTCAATGACGAACTGGGTTCCAGGTAAAGGAGATGCCTTAGTTTCTTGGGTTGCCATAACAAAATACCACAGACTAGGTTGTTTATAAACAAAAGAAGTTATCTCTCACAGTTCTGGAGGCTGGGAATTGAAAATCACACATAGATTTGGTGCCTGGTGAGGACCCTCTTGGTTCAAAAACGGCCATCTTCCCACTGTGTCCTCACATGAAAGAAGGGGCGTGGGAGTCCATGGGGGTCTCTTTTACACTAACCCCTGGTAACCTAATCACTTCCCAAAGACATCGTCTCCTAACACCATTACCTTGGAGATTAGAATTTCAACATACAAGTTTTAGGGGAACACAAACATTTAGAACATACCCTGGGGTGTGTCACAAAATCAAAGGTAAGAAGACAGGTTAAAAGGCTACAGTGATAATCAGTGGAAGATAATTGGGTTTGAACCAGAAGTGTATTAAAGTGGCTAGATTATGGATATATTTTTCTGTGAGAACCAACAGGATGAGATAAAGTTAAGAGGTGCAGTTTTAGAGGAAAGTAGATATCAAAAATGACTCCAAGTTTCCTGAATTAAGACCTAGAATTGCCATTTACTGCCACTAGGAACTGCATGGGGGGAAAAGAGTTCAGGGAAGATGTCTGCATAGAAATAACAGCATGGTAAGTGACAACATAGAGAAGGTGCTTGAAGCCCTAAGACCAATAGTGTACATAAAGAAAAGCTCAAAAGTGGAAGATGTCCCAAGTTTGATCCCTGGAACTTAAGATGCTCAGTAGTCAGGAAGATGAAAATGCTGAGGAAGGACAGATGAGGGAGACAGGTAACAAAGTGGTTGAGAGAAACCTAGGGAGACAAGGGCCTCAAAGTCATGTCAGAACATAGAAGGAGAGAAGTACCATAGATTTCCCAGAGATCAAGTGCAAGAGATAGCAAAAGTGACTTTTGGGTTTGTGGATGGACAAGAGTTCACTGGTGAATTCTAGTAGCCATCATTTAGATTAATCAAAAGCTCAATTGATTAAGATCATGAAACACAGAATCATAATTATCAGGTTTATGTAGATAATTAGTATATGAATTGAGAAAGCCCTTATTTTCTCTTTGCTTCAGGTTTTTAATCTTCAAAATGGGGATAAAAGTGACACAAAGTTACATTGAGAAAAATATAAAAAATAAGAATAGTGCATGATCTATGATAAGTTCTCTATAAATGATAGATTATAAATGATAGTGCATGATCTATGATAAGTTCTCTATAAATGATAGCTATAATCAGATTACCACCAGAGTGACTCTATCACTAGAGTCCTTGCCCAACATTAATATAAGTACAAGCTTTAAATAATCTGTTTTTATCCTCCCTCCTTATGAGAATCAATGGACTAGAACACACATCCGAAGTCTACATCATCAGTGCTTAAATCATATACATGGTCTGGTAACATCCATTCACTGTTGAGTATTCTAGTAAAAAGGGAAACTCGCTTCTCTTTTTACCTCATACCCTCCTTGCAAATTTTTGCAACAATCCTTCAGAGCCATTTCATGTTCTCTCATAAACAACACACCCCTTTACATCTCTACCTAGTGGTCTTGGCAGAAGTCCAGCTTGGATTCAAATGCATGCCTTTCTCAAATTAGATTTACCAATATAAATGCCTTACTGTTCTTTGTTTTTTTTTTTTTAAAGATTTTATTTATTTATTTATTAGGAAAGAGAGAGAGAGTGAGAGAGAGCATGAGAAGGGAGAAGGTCAGAGTGAGAAGCGGACTCCCCATGGAGCTGGGAGCCTGATGTGGGACTCGATCCCGGGACTCCGGGATCATGACCTGAGCCGAAGGCAGTTGCTTAACCAACTGCGCCACCCAGGCACCCCTTACTGTTCTTTGTTAAAAATTAGTGTTTAATTTAATAAATATGTATGACACAATTTAAGTACCTCTTAGGTGTATTATTTCATATATTTCCTTTCTTTGGAGTAATTTTGAATAGAATATGCAAATCTTTAGGATAAAAAAAGGAATGGAATCCAAAAAGAAATCTTTCTTGATTTAAAATTGCCTTTCCAAAATCATGCAAATTAAAATGTTACTTTTCTCCATAAATGGATCCTAAAATAAATGTCAAGGCATCATTCAAAAATGATTCATATTTGATTCTACATACCTATATTTGGCAATATTATTATGCTGTATATTAATAGTGTTTTTATTTCTTGCATAGCTTATCTCTTCTGTCTCCATATTACATACAGAATGATGTAATTATAGAGTTCAGTCTACACAATTATAAGTTTATATATAAATATAAATTTAATATAAAAATATAAATTTAAACTATATCTGGTTTATTTTTTTAATTGATCATTTGTTTGGGATTTTCCTGCAACATTTCAAATGACAGCAATGTTCACATAAAATGGGCTAACTTCCAAGTTGTTATTAAAGTATCCAAAATAACATATCTGCCATTCTGAGGCATACACACATAAAATACACCCACAATTTTGAGTAACTATGACAAATTCAGAATATATTTAGAATGTAAATTAAGAATAAATAGTTACTTAGAAATTCACTCATCTTTCAACTGTTAAAAAAGTATTCATTCCTTACTATGCTATCCATAAAGTTTCTGGAATTGTTCTGTTTAATGGAGAGAAAACATTTCTCAGAAAACCTAAGTCACAGTTTAATTTATATTTGGTTTGTGCATATGTGATTTTTTATAGTCAGAGATATCATCGTGATTATGCTTTGCCAAAGTTAATAATGTTTATTTTATATCATTATTGCATGTATCCACTTAATTAATTTTAAATTTTTATTCAATGGACACACAGAAGCAGATATTAAGGGTTGTAATAACTCGGGTTAAATAAAAGTCTCTGTATTAGAGAAACTATCTTGTGATTTTAAAAAATTCAATGAATAATTCACATATGGATAATAAAGAGTTTATTATTTTGATACACAGGCTAAAACAAGTAATATTCGCACTCTTTGTGATGTTTCAGTTCTCATAACATTCAAAGAGTTGGCCTCCTGTCCTTGAAAAACCAGATTCTAGCCTTCTACACTCACACACACACACACACACACACACGGACACAAAAATGCACACATGATTACATTCTCACATTTGGTACAACTATCATAGAACAAAGATGTTCTGCAAAGCATATTTAAGTATGCCTATATATACATGTATATATATATACACACACATAATTATACTTATTTATAAATATATGTGTATTATAAAGCTATGTGTATGATTTTTTTAAACATAGGCTATTTTAAAATAAAAATTTGTTTAATCCTCATTTTATTTCAATAATATCACCTTAAATGATTCTCTCACAAAAAGATGAGCCCATTATTTGGAAAATTAAAATACTCACATTTAGGGACACCTGGGTGGTTCAGTGGGTTAAAGCCTCTGCCTTTGGCTCAGGTCATGATCTCAGGGTCCCGGGATGAGGCCCCGCATTGGGTTCTCTGCTCAGCAGGGAGCCTGCTTCCCCCTTTCTGCACTGCCTCTCTGCCTACTTGTGATCGCTCTGTCAAATAATTAAATAAAACCTTAAAAAAAAAAAAAGAACTTCAATTTTTCCCCACCAAACAGTCACATAATGAGGTATTAGCAGACCGTCTGGAAAAGAATGTTACTCAACCTGGAACA
>CM052800.1:175862134-175890460 GCA_028533885.1 Nasua narica | reverse complement strand
GGATGGTGATGTTGATGGTGATGGTAATGGTGATGATGGTGATGAGGACGGTGATGATGATGATGATGGTAATGGTGATGATGGTGATGAGGATGGTGATGTTGATGGTGATGGTAATGGTGAGGTGGTGATGAGGACGGTGATGTTGATGGTGATGGTAATGGTGATGATGGTGATGAGGATGGTGATGTTGATGGTGATGGTAATGGTGATGATGGTGATGAGGACTGTGATGATGATGATGGTAATGGTGATGATGGTGATGAGGACAGTGATGTTGATGGTGATGATGGTGATGAGGACGGTGATGTTGATGGTGATGGTAATGGTGATGGTGGTGATGAGGACTGTGATGATGGTGATGGTAATGGTGATGGTGGTGATGAGGACTGTGATGATGGTGATGGTAATGGTGATGATGGTGATGAGGACGGTGATGTTGATGGTGATGGTAATGGTGATGATGGTGATGATGATGACGATGATGGTAATGATGATGGTAATGGTGATGATGGTGTTGATGGTGATGAGGACGGTGATAATGATGATGATGGTAATGATGTTGATGATGGTGTTGATGGTCATGAGGACGGTGATGATGATGATGATGATGATGATGATGATGATGATAGGCCATATTTATTAAGTGCATGCTCAATATGCCAGGTACTATTCTGAGCACATTACATGATTACCTGTATTGATTGGTTTAATCCTTATAACTGAGAAGTTAGATCACAAACCACACCCAGAGCTGGGTGATTACTAAATCCCTGTGTTTTAAAATGCTGATCTGATAATATTGTTCAGCTTGTCTTAGTTGTTCACAGGTAGCTTAGTTTGTTATCACTTAACTTACTCAAGGTTGTCATTATTTTCTGAAAAAATGATGACTATAAATCCAATGTATTCCTGCATAAAAATTATCTTGTAAACAGTTCTTGAGAGTGACACAAATTTAGGCTGTGTTCATTACATAGGAATAAAGAGATCAGTGAGAAAACCAAGGCAGGGAGTGGTTAAGTCACTTGCCAACCATTATGGAACTGGAAAATGGAAGGTTAGGATTCATTCCCAGATGTTTTCATATCTAACCTTGTGTCATAAGCACTACTCCCTGGAATTGAGTATTCTTATCAAGGATTCATAGAATAAGAATATGTAATATGTATGAATCACTCAGATTATTATAATAAAATTCAAAAGCAAATTAACACAGATCAAGCTTACAGTCCATGATGGAACAAAATAAAAATTCAACTTGAAACTAATATGATACTGTATATTAAGCATACTGGAGCAACTTAAAAAAAAATTCATTGAGGAAGAATACCTCTCCAAGAAGCCACACACGCATGCACACAGGTACATACACATAGTTATATATGTTTTAAATAACTTTGACTAACAGGCACCCAGATGGCACAGTCGGCTGAGCCACGGACTATTGGTTTCCACCAAGGTAGTGATCTCAGGGTCCTGAAATCAAGTGTCCTGCAGGGTGCTGTGCTCAGAAGGGAGTCTGCTTGAGATTCTTTTGCCCTACCCCTGCCTCTGCTTGCGTGCTTTCTCTCTCTAAAAATAAACAAATATTTAAAAGATAACTTTGGTTTACTCTAGAATAAAAACTGAAATTAAAACCCATTTGGAGATAAATGATAATTAGTGGATAAATTACTTCATACACGACCTTACTGATGAAGTTCTTTTTTGTTTTGTTTTTAATGAAGCTCTTAAAGGGGGAAAATGTACATCCTAAAATGTACTTGAGAGAGAGAGAGAGAGAGAAAGATGGAGAGAGAAAATATGAGTGTTAATGATCTAAAAATCATTAAGAATTTACAAACAGGAAGCAAAGTAATATACAATGGAATAGAAATGATGAAAACAAAAGTTGAAATGAAAATTTAGTCAACATAGGGGCGGCTGGGTGGCTCAGTGGGTTAAGCCTCTGCCTTTGGCTCCGGTCATGATCTCAGGGTCCTGGGATCGAGCCATGCATCAGGCTCTCTACCAAACGGGGAGCCTGCTTCCCCCTCTCTCTCTGCCTACTTGTGATCTCTCTCTCTCTGTCAAATAAATAAAAAATCTTAAAAAAAAAAAAGAAAATTTAATCAAAATAAATCAATCAAAATAAAACAAGACTGTATTGGTAAAAGATAAATTTATTCTTCAAAATACTCAATGAAATAGATAAGCCTCTGGCATATCTAAAAGAAATAGAAAGAACAAATAACCACTTACAAGATATAAAAATTATTCATAGTTAAAAATATGAAGAATTTAAAAAATGCATAAAATGTGATGTTTGGTTTTATACCAAGAAATTCTCTAGGAAAACACAACTTAACCACAATAACTCTCAGAAAGAGAAAGTCCAAGTGTGAGAGCATCACAGATGTTTGAAGAGTTGTCAAGTTTATATCTAAATAGACAAAAAGAAAATACTATATCACTTAAAATAACCCTTTGAGAAAAAGGACATTCTTATTTTTCTTGTTGTTGTTGTTAAATATACTTTTCTTGCCATTAGAAAATAAATTTAGAACAATGGAAAGTGACTGACCTTTCCCGATGTTGGAAACTCAAAAGTTATAGGCGTTCGAACAATACGGCATTAGCTCTGAATGTAACAAATAGATTAAAGAAACAAAATAAATTAATGAAACAGAACAGGTAGTTCAGAAGTAGATTCTTGCATCAATATGAATCTGGCCCATGATATGATATGGGTCATAATTAAAGCCAGTTAGAAAAGAAATAGTTGGAGGGGCACCTGAGTGGCTCAGTGGTTAAGTGTCGCCCTTCTGCTCAGGTCATGATCCCAGTGTCCCGGGATTGAGTCCATCATCATGCTTTCTACTCAGTGGGGAGCCTGCTTCTCCCTCACCCTCTGCTTGCTGCTCTACTTGCTTGTGTGCTCTCTCTCTGCCAAATAAATAAATACAAACTTTAGAAAAAATAAAAGGAAGAAAAAGAATAGTTTGGGGGAAAAAAGCAAACCAAAAGACATGGTTTGACTCCTAAAAGGTATTGGTAGATTTGCATCTCCTATTGGGGAAAAATGTATTTCATATAAACATATCACAACATTTACAAATTAATTCTCATTTGGGTTAAAGAACAAACACATAAAATAATTAGCAACATATTTGGAGAAAATACAATGTGTATTTTTATAAAAGTTTAATTGGAGAGGAGATATAAAGACAGACATAAACTGTGACACCCTGAAGAAAATGTCTGACTACATGTTTGACAATAAAAATATTAAGATAAACCCTCTGGTAATGAAAACATGATAAAGAAAAAGTTGACAACAAATTACAAGGGAGAAATATTTAAGAATATGTAAAGAGGGAATTATCACACAGAACATGTCGAGAGATTCTGTAGTTCAAGGGGAAAAAAGCTAATTAATTAGAAACATCTGTATAAATACAGCCGGGCAATGGAAAGAAGAAATACAAACATCAACCCAATTATTTTATTAAGGTAATAAACACAGTCATAATCAAGGAAATAGAATACGTCAGCTCAACTCATAAGGTTCATCCATACGCTATTACCAGATATTATAAAGGATAAAAAGATAATGCCAATCTGACAGTAAATATAATAAGTCAATATGTTAATATAATAATCAGTAAGCCAATGTATCAATACATGTACAACAGGTATGCAAATGCATAGGAAAAATAGATCTTAAAAAAGTAAACAATTAAATCTTCTCTGGGGAAAGCAGTGAAAATGAGGCTAGTAGCGGAAAAGAATATAATTAAAGTCTTTTACATTTTTCTTTAGATATTTCTGTTCTTTTTTGCCATTAGATAACATCTATGTATTATGTAAAAAAGCTTTTACATGCTGCCATAAATAAAATCTTCTACTTAAAATGCTCGTTCTTTCCACTAAGAATTGGAGTTGTGTTCTGCCAGAGGAAGGAAGATAACACGGTTTGCCGTGGGGCCATCCTAATGTCCTTCACATATTTATCATGTTTCCCAGTTAGGAAAAGAGGATTCAAAGTTATTAATAGATTTCATGTAGCCTATATTTACAGTAGCGGGACCCAGATGAGTTTTAAATCCAGATTCCTGGTTGCCCACCTACTGCTCTTTACACCATTCTTCTTTACAGGGAGGGATATGGGCTCATCACCTAAGTGAAAAAAGACAATATTACGTTTATCACCATCAGTGTCCATGATTAATTCCTTATCATTAAAACTAAAGGACACCTGGCTGCAGGAGCACTCAGAGGATTTTAGAGGAGCAATATTTTATTGACAATGCATTCTAATGCCTCAAAGGGATCTTGCAAAGTTGTTCCAATTATGTCTAAAGGAAACTACTTTGTTCAAATTGCAGGTGAGAAAGGAAAAAAAAAATTCACATGTGACAGGGAAGAAGAAAACAGCAAGTTCTATTTCTTCATGCCTCCCGCACCTTCTACTGACTCAGAGAATGTTTATTTCTACATATGGCGGTGTTAGCAGAGCTCTCCTTGCAGTGTTTCTAATCTATTTTGGTCTTATCTCTTTTGGAATTTAAGTCTCCGAGGCCATCTCTCCCTCCTCTTTGATAACCTACCATCTGTTTATTTGCTAAAATAGAATATAAAAGAGTGAATGTCAACTATTGCAGTCAGTGGATACTGCAAGATCGTATCTACACAAATGAGATAAATGCATTCAACTAATTGAAGCATCACGGGTTGCTAGTTAATTTCTCGACTCAGATAACTGGAGAGTTTTAGGAACTTAGTCTTTTTTGAAAACTATTAAAGTGGTCATGTATGTTGATCAAAATCCTAAAAGAAAGACATAGTATGATTATAATCTTAAATTTAAATTCAGAATCTTTTAAAAACACAACTGATTATGTGGTTAAACCACTTCCTAAATTGCGTGATGTGATTTTCAAAGCAAACTGCATAGAAAAATGTAGTCTGGTAATGTACTATCTTCTATTTATTTTAATTATAAATGTATTATAAACTTAAGCTATGTTCACACACAATAGGATAAATGAGAATATCGAAAACTCAACCTACAATCTGGAACAAATGTTAGGTTATTCAAGGAATAGAATGCTCTGTACTTAAAAAAAAAAAAAAAAAGTTTGCTGTAACAAAGCTCCGTCTTTTAAGTCAGTTTACATTGCTAGCTTAGTGTCATAGCTTGTAAGATTATTCTTCTTTTCCTATAGACATACAATTGTCCTTTTAACCAGCTCTTGATAATGAAACCTAATTGTCCCATGTTTAGTTTGCAGATGGGTTTTGCAAAACTCTCAGCCTTAGAGATAGCCTGCCTTAAATGGCATAATCAGGCCTGGAAGAAGGTTTTGCTTAGTTCTCAAGCCGGAAAATTTCCTCTTATTGTATTAATTCTGCTAATATGGGCCTTTAATGAATAGAGCCATTTCCATGCATCTATTTATTTGGAGGTTTCTTAATTGAAAACATGCTTTCTTAATATGAAACCAAACAGAACACTGAGATCTTCCCTTTGATTCTCTGCTTTTGCAACCCCTCTCCCTGACCCCAGGGTTCTCTCCTTGTGACGGGCTGAGACTGGGGTTGGGGGTGGGGTCGGCTGCACATCTGGTTTGAACAGCTGTGTATGATATGTTACCAAAGCAAATACATACCCAGTGTTGTCAACATTTTTATTAATGTAAATTGAACATATAAGAAAGTTGCTGGGGGCAGTAGGGGTCCCTGCGTCCTCTGCGATGCCCAGAACCCCCATGACTGGTCTCCAAGTACCACCTCCTGTGCTCCAACCACCAGAACCTGAACATTCTCTCTCCTTTTCAGCCTCCCTGGGATGTGTTTACATTTCTCTTGTCACACCATATTTACTCCCCTTTATCCTTACAAAATCATGAACTACCTGAGGCAAAGGCAGTCTTATTTCAGTGTGAACATGACCCAGTGTGTTTATGAAATTTTAACTAAAATGACTAGAAGTGATGTCTTTAAAAGAGATTTAAAGGAAAAATGATATTTTCTGTAGGTCATCCAAAAGGGAACATTTTCATCTTTCAGAACTAGTTTCTGATTTATAAGCTAGTTGAAAACGACGTTAGCACCTTTATCTTTCCACTCTGGGAAATCACTTCGCATATTAATTATTGGTTAAAACGCCGAAACTTGTATATCTCTGCTTTGTTTGTAAGGTGTAGCTGCAGATCGTAAATTCCGGCAGGAGAGAGGGCTAAAGTCCCAAACTGGCTCTGTGAACAGGACAGATTCCTCCTCATCGTGATTGTCTGTTTCATCCTCTGTAAATACTATCTAACAACAGCAGCTCTGACATCAAGTGTACACAATAATCAATCAGAAAATTCTTCCTTTATTCCTGACTAGGGTGACAAGGACAATATATGAAATATAGTGTCGCTAATCGTCCAAGGTTTAATGAAGGCTAATTTCCTCCCACCACTTTTACTCTTTTTCTCCCCTGTTTGAAATAAAACCCTGTATTTATAAGCCCTTTTTTGGACCAGTGGTGAAGTTTTTTGTTTGTTTGTTTTGTTTTTGTTTTTAACTTCTACACACTTGCAAAGTACAAAGAATATTGGTATACTCTTCCTCCAAATGTTCCTAAGGATAACACCTTTTCTAACTACAGTAAAATGTTCAAACTAGAAAAATAACATGCATACATGAATATTACATACACTGCAAAGCTTATTCAGATTTTGCCAGATTTCCTGAGCGAGGACAGAATCCAGGATCACATGTTGCATTTGGATGATGTGATTCTTGTGTGTTTCTTAATCTAGAACAATTCCTCTGTCTACCTCTGCCTTTCAAGAAGTTGACACATTGACTTATTTTGTAGAGTGCCCCACAGTGAGTGTTATTTTGTCTAATAATTTCCTCAGGGTTAAATTAAGGCTCTGAATTCATGGCACAATGTAACTGATATTGTGTATTCCTTAGTGTTTTATGTGACAGGTCACATGATGCCAAGATGTCATTACTGGCGATGTTACTTTGATGTTACTTTGATCATGGAGCCAAGGTGTGTCTGCCAGTTTTCGCTGCTCTGTAATTTTGTCTCTGTAATTAATGCAAATATTGTGGGTATACTTGAAGTCTTTGTAAATATCCTGTTTTTCATCAAACTTTCATCCACTAGCTTTAGCATACATTGATGTTTCTTTCTCTTTTTAATTTTTTTCAATTGAAATATTGTTGGCATACAATGATGTATTAGTTACTGCTGTAGATCATAGTGATTCAATAATTCTATGCATTACTCAGTGCTCATCGTGGTAGGTATAGTCACCATCACCATCTGTCACCACACAAGATTGTTAAAATATTATTGACTATATTCTCTAGGCTGTACTTTTTGTCTCAGTCATTTATTTATTTTATAACTGGAAGTTTGTACTTCTTAATCCTCTGCCATATTTTGTCATCTTTCCGCCCATCAGTTTGTTGTCTTATTTATGCTCTCTTTCTCTTTTTGCATGTTCGTCTTTTTTGGTCTTACTTATTTCCCTTAATGTTACACCCTCGAGGTCTATCTATGTTGTTGCAGATGTTCTTTTTTATTCCTGAGTAATAAATCATTCTCTATATTTACCACACCTTCTTTATCTAGTCATCTGTTGATGGACACTTTGGTTGTTTCCATAACTTGGCTATTATAAATAATACTGCAGTGAACAAGGGGTGAATATATACATATATATTTTTCAAATTAATGTTCTCGTTTCTTTCATTAAATGCCCACTAGTGGAATTACTGGATTATAAGGTATTTCTATATTTAATTTTTGGAGGAACTCCCATTCTGTTTTCCATAGTGGCTGCACCAATTTACATTATCACCAACAGTGTAGGAAGATTCCCTTTTCTCTATATCCTCACCAACACTTGTGATTTCTGTCCTTTTGATACTAGCCATTCAGATAGGTGTACAGTGATATCTGAGTGTAGTTTTGATTTGCATTTCCCTGGGGATTATTAATATTATTTGGTCAGGTATCTGTTGGCCATCTGTGTATCTTCTTTGAACAAAGGTCTATTCAAGTTCTTTGCCCATTTTTAATTGGATTTTTTTTTCTTTTTTGGTGTTGGTTTTGGATTTTTTTCTTTTTTGGTATATATATATTTAATATATTTTAGATAACCACTTATTGCATATGCTTTTTGTAAACATTTTCTCCTATTAAGTAAGGTTACCTTTTTGTCTTTGATAGTTTTCTTTGTTGTGTAAAAGCTCTTTATTTTGGTGTGGTTTCAATAAGTTATATTTGCTTTTGTTTCCCTTGCCTCATGAGATGTATCCCTAAATAAAGTTCCTAAGGCCAATGACTAGGAGATGACTGCTTACGTTTTCTTCTAGCAGTTTTATGTTTTCCAAGCTTACATTTAAGTATTTAATCCCTTCTGAGTTTACTTTTGTGTATGATGTAAGAAAGTAGCTCAATTCTATTCTTTTACATATAGCTGTTATTACCAATCTGGATGCTTTTTATTGATTTTTCTTGTCTGATTGCTAGTGGTAAGACTTCCAGTACTACATTGAATGAAAGTGGCAAGAGTAGACGTCCTTGTCTTATTCCTGATCTTAGAAGAAAAACTTCCAGTTTTTCACCACTGAGTATGTTCTTAGCTGTGGGTTTTTCATATATGGCCTTATTATGTTGAGTTATATTACCTCTAAACCCACTTTGTTGGGATTTTTTATCATAAATGGATGTTGTATTTTGACAAATGCTTCTTTTGCGTCTACTGAAATGATTATATGGTTTTTATTTCATGTTTTATTTGTGGTTGCCATTGGATTCCCATGCAACTTTTCACATGCATAGCAGTCTATATTATGTTGATGATTACTTAAGTTCAAACACATTCTAAAAGCCCTATATTTTACCCTTCCCTCCACATTTTATATATATGATGTTATATTTTACAACTTTTTATTTTATGTATCCCTTTATTGATTTCTATAGATATAATGGTTTTTACAACTTTTGGGCTTTAACTTCCATACTAGATTTATAATCTGTCTTTATTTTGTGTTTCCTTTTATCAGTGACTTTTTTTTTTCTTTTTTGTAATTTTCTTGCTTCTAGTTATGACCTTTTGTTTTTTATTAAAGAATTTCTTTTAACATTTCTTGTAAGGTTGATTTTGTGGTAATGAACTCCTTTAACTTTTGTGTGTTTGGGAAATTTTTTATTTCCCCTTTCCTGTGAATAATCATCTTCCAGGTAGTTATTCTTGATTGTAGGCTTTAAAAAAATTATTTTGAGCACTTTGACTATATCATGCCATTTGACTCTCTAGTGACCTGTAAAGTTTCTGCTGAAAAATCAGCTGATGGTCTCCAGGGTTTCCCCTTGTATGTAACTGTTTGCTTTTCTGTTGGTACTTTCATGATTCTCTCTTTATGTTTGATTTTTGCCATTTTAATTATTACATGTCTTGATGGGGGCCTCTTTGGGTTCATCTTGATTGAAGCTCTTTCTGCATCCTGGATCTGGATTTCTGTTTCTTTCTCCAGATTAGGGAAGTTTCAAGCTATTATTTCTTCAAAGAAGTTTTCTGCCCTTTTCTCTTTCTCCTCACCTTCTGGGATCCCTATAATGCAAATGTTATTATGCTTGATGATGTCTCAGAAGTCCCTTAACCTATTCTCATTTTTTATTATTCTTTTTTTTCTTTTTGTTGTTCAATTTCATGGGTTTCCCTTACCTTGTTGCACAGCTCACTGATCTGTTCTACCTCCTCTAATCTTCTGTTGATTCTTCTCATGTATTTTTCACTTTAGTTATTGTATTCCTCAGCACTGATTATTTTTTATATTTTCAATCTCTTTGTTGAAGTTCTCACTGATTTCAGACACTGTTTACCGAAGCCCATTGAGTATCTTTATGACCGTTACTTTGAATTTTTCATGAGGCTTTTTGCTTATCTCCTTTTTGTTTAGCTTTTTCTGTGATTTTGTCTTATTCTTTCCTTTGGCACATATTCCTCTGTTTTTTCATTTTGTTTAACTCAGTGTGTTTGTTTCTATGTATTAGGTAGGTTAGCTATGTCTCCTGGTGTTGAAAGTAGTGGTATTGTGTAGAAGAGATTCTGTGGTGCTCTGTAGTGCAATCCCATCCTGGTCATCACAACCAGATATTCCAGGAGTGTCCCCTGTGTGGACTGGGTGTGACTTCCTGTTGTGGTTGAGTCATAATTGCTTTGGGCATGCTGGTGGGTGGAGATGGCCTTTAGCCCAGCAGGCTGCAATGCTTGGCTTTGCCTACTTTGTGTGCACTGGGTTGGGTTTGTTCTCTGCACTGTTGAGAGTCCTGGCAGCAGCCACCTAGGGCTTACTGATGGGCGGAGCCAGCCCTCAGCCTGGCTACCTGAAGTTAACTACTGCAGCAGTTGTTGGTGCACCAAGGAACATGGCTTGCTCTTTTCAGCCAGCAAGAGGCCCACCTGCAGGAACTGCAGGCTTTCTGGTATGTGGCATTGTCTTCTCCCCCTGCCCAAGGCAGGAGTCATTTGGGAAAAACAATGGTCCAGCTAGGGCTGCTGCAAGCTGTAGTGGGGCAGGAGCCACTTTGGAGGCACTTCTGCTAAGGCAAGTAGGTTAGGTGAGAGGGGTCTGCAGAATACTGGGGGAGGGCACCAGTATTGGTAAGAAATATGGAGAGTGCTACAACTGGCTCCTGCAAACATCCTAGTATTGAGGCAAAAGAGTGCACACCAGCACTTTTGTTCCTAAAGAAATTTCTTACAGATCCTTGACCTTCTGGCATACATCCTAAAATTAGTCAATCAATCTTCATGTGTACCCCAGGCACTTTTCAGACTGCTGATTCTGTGTTGTGCCTTGGACTAAGCTATTAGTATGTTGGTTCTTTAAAGGCAGAAAATCTGTTCCCTGTTACCCACTGTCTCTCTTGGAGTTAAATCCACCGTTTCTTAAAGGTCCTAGATTTAAGCCCTGCTGATTTTCAAAGTCAGACATTAAGAGAACTCATCATCTCAGTGCAAATCCCCAGTACCAGGAATACCTGGTGTGGGGTCTGATATTCTCACTTCTCGAGTGCTTGTTAGGTCTCCCATTTGTGGTTAGTTATGTGGGGAGTTTGGTTCCAAACTGTGTCTATGCCCATCTTCCCCTTTTCCATATGGACTTCTCTCTAAAATTAGCTGTGGAAGGTCTGCTCTGTCTGTTTTCCAGGTCACTTTCAGAGTTAGTTGCACAAATGTAGTTGTTGCCTCAGTGTATCCATGGGACAAGGTGAGATCAGGATCTTCCTACTCCATCATCTTCCTATTTACTTATACTACCTTGATGTTTCCAGCTTGAAATAATTGCCAAAGGGTGATTTTTCTGTTTCTAGCACTTATTTGACATGTATCAATAGGAATTTTACCATGACAGTTTTGCCTTCTCCCCATTTATTATTTATGTGAATATACACTCCTGGATATTTGTGTCAATACATGGGTTACAAATCATTACTATCGTTATTTATTTTGTTGCTTAAATTGTCCATTATTTGTCCACTGGGAGTCCCTTTAAATTGGCTCCTCTCTCCTTTAGTTATGTCCTGATAGTTTTTTGATCACTCTCTACAATTTTGTCCTTAACAGGTATCTCGGGTTTTTTCTTGTACTTCTCCTGCCTCAGCCCTGGAGTAAGTCAATTCCTCAAGGAGCCCTGGTTTCTTTTACTGGTGAATGCTATTTATAATCAAGGTCTGGGTGCTAAATTTGCTCTTTGTTACTGGCTTGCCAGTGCTTCTAGACTCCCTTAGGAACCAGTTAGGTGATGGGTGTATATAAACCACAGAACCACTAACATACATATCTGTTTCTTTCCCCTCTCTCGCTCACTTTCTCTTTCTCTCTCTTCTATTAATCTATTTCTATCCACTTATGTTTCTTTCTACCTTATTATTCATCTATCTATCCATGCATTATCTACCTATCTAGAACCTTGAGTACATACTGATACATATGGCCATCATGCTGGACCACAGATTCATTTTTTTCCTTATTTTTCCTTATTTGCACCTCCTTTCTCTGTCACTCACAAACATAGCGCTTGTTATCCTAAATATATTGAATGACCTTCTAAAAGAATACACATAAAGTACTTTAAAAATTGTTAAACTATAACCCTGTGAAAAACAAATTTACTAACTAGAAGACAATATTTATGTGTAGGTCTTTGTTTTTAGCCTTCCAATAGATAATCAAAATGATGTTTCCTATTGGTTTGGTTAGTTTTTGTTTTGTTTTGCTTTTCCTTTTCTATCCTTTCCATTGTAGTCATGCTCTACATTTGTAATAAAATTAAGTCCATTTGTTATACTTTGAATTCTAATTTGGGTTATCCTCATTGATCTTAATTATTTATTTTTATGTTTGTGAAATATTACTATTGTCCTGTAAGTTAGAGTTAGTCAAAAGAGTATATTCAGAGAAGTGTGTTTTTCTGCTCATCCTTCTCTCCCATTCCTGTTCATTCTCCCTGACCTTTTCCCATCAAGCCCCTGTAGATAGCCATCTCATTAATCATCAGTTAATTATGTTTATGTTTCCTTTTTTTCACAAATGAGACAATATACATACATTTTCTTATTTCTTATTTTTCTTATATTAATGGGAACATTATACATATGAATATATGTGTGTCTATCTGTGTTTAACAATACATCCTGAAAATTACTCTATCAGTTACTAGAAAAATTTCCACTTTATGTATATATGTATGTATGTATGTATTGCATAATACTCTGCTTTGTGGATTCAATGTAGATGCACCAATGAACCATAGCTTATTAACATACTCTCTTAATATGTTTCTCAGGTAATACACAATATTTTATGGTTATAAAAATGTACATGTGCATTTTTGTGTTGTTGGAAGAATATCTAAAGAGTAAATTCCTAGAAGTGAAAAAGATGGGTCAGAAGAAAACAGTGCATGTAGTTTTTTTTAGATATTTTAATTTAGCCAGTTTAAAGGGATTTTAAATTAAATCTCCTTTTGGAAGAAATATGATACTTTCTTCACAAGTTTAGAATGTCCTAATACGCCTTTTTTTCTTGTTGGTCCTACATCTGTTGATTGAACAAAATACTGTTAGGGTTTTGTTTACATAACTCTATGTAACTTATATAACTATGCTGAGTTATGTAAGTAAAACATAAATGTTTTCTTAGCTATCAGAATTTATTTCCTCTCCTGGGGCGCCTGGGTGGCTCAGTGGGTTAAACCTCTGCCTTTGGCTGGGGTCGTGATCTCAGGGTCCTGGGATCAAGCCCCGCATTGGGCTCTCTGCTCAGCAGGGAGCCTGCTTCCCCCTCTCTCTCTGCCTGCCTCGCTACCTACTTGTGATCTCTCTGTCAAATAATAAATAAAATCTTTTAAAAAAAAAGAATTTATTTCCTCTCCTAAGCTAATAATGGAAAATCATATTTTCATTGCCATAATTGTTTTCAATACTATTACTTGTATATCTTTTTCAAACACCTAACCTTTTTTATACTTAACATAGACCACTTTACATTCTAAATTTCTCATTTTGACTTGCTTTATTTAATAAAATACCAAAATTTCCATAGAATATATAATCATCAGATATAATATCATTTTTCTTTAAATATATTTACATATTAAAAGATTGCTTCCAGTCAACAACATAATGAACAACTTAATTAAGAAATGGATGGAAGACTTGAACAGACATCTCATCAAAGAAGACATATAAATGACAAGCATATGGAAAGATGCTCTTTATCATATGTCATTAATAAAATGCAATTTACTACTGGGACCCCAGGCACTTTTACCACAACTGGCACATAGGTTGGGATTCCCATACCAACCTGAGAATATGGGATGCTACTGTCACTGTCCAGTGCCCTTCTCATAAAACAGGGAGTCCCTAAAGCAGAAGTAGTTCTCTGCTTTTGATTAGTTACACCGAAATTTTACGTAGGAAAGAGGCAGTCCATAATCACAGAGAATTTCCCCAGAGAAACTTAAATTTATTCAAAATAGAGTGTAGAGAATTTCATGCTTACGGGTCCCATATATGATGGCAAATTTGTTACAAAACAGTTAAGATGTAGGCTTTGTAAGACCAACAGGCTAAAATGTGGGGCAAATAGTTTACCAGAGAGAACCGGAGAAGGAGACAGTTAAGAAGAGGCATACTGAGAAGAACACCAAAAACCAAACAAAAATACAATGACTGCCTTCAAAAATTACTATTGAAAAAGAAATCACATTTGATTGGATAAGTTTATGGAGCAATTTATTCTCCAGAATATTAACAAAAGTTCTAGAGAAATAAGCTGGCAATTAGTCAGCCTAATGCTTGGGTGTGATATCAACAGATCAGGGACAAAGACAGTCAAAGAGTTCTCTTTCTGAACCACCAGAATGATTGTATGGTTGCCCAAGGCTGCACCCTTTGAGGAGAAACATTACAGACTTCATACTCCAGAGAGTATATATTCTTCAATTAAAAATACAGCCAAGTCAGTGGACAAATAACAAGCAAACAAAAGAAACAGCAACTTCCATGGTGGAGGGAATCCATTTTCTTAGAGATTATGCAATTCAAGGAACAGAAAGAAAAAATGAATAAAGAGAAACTATCAGACCCTCAGAGATATGTGGGATGCTATCAGGCATACAAAGACACTTCGAGTACCAGAAGAAGAAAGAAATGAACAGAATACATTTTTTAAATTATGGCGAGAGTTTTCCTAACTTTGATGAAAAACATTAATCTACACATCCAAAAACTCAATGAGTTTCAACTAGAAAAACACAAGGAAATCCACAACCAAATACATCATAGTAAAAATGTAAACCCAAGACAAAGAAACAGATTTTAAAACATTAGGATAGACATAAAAGGCAACAAAACTAAAACAAACAGTTGATTTATCAGAAATAAAAAGTCAGAGGCAGTAGGTTATATATTCACAGGGCTGAAGAAAACGATACCAAAAATCTAATATCCAGCACAACTATCATTCAAAATTGGAAATGAAAATAAAGACATACAAATCAATTGAAAATAAGAGAATGTGTTGTTCTCAGACACATTTATTAAAATAAATACTAAAGGAAATTCTTTGGACTGAAAGCAAATGACTCCGTGTAATATTTCAAATGCTAATAAAAAGAAAAAAGAGAACTTTGTAAAGATAACAAATATTTATATAAGGTAACATAAATGTACATTTCTTCTGCTTTTTTCTAATGAGTTTAAAACTAAATTTTATGAAACAACTTGTGAAAAATTGTATTTTTGGATTGGAGACTTAACAAGTGTAGCATTTTGACAATAACGGCACAATGAAGGTGGGATGGGCACAGCTGTGTTGGAGTAAGGAAATGAAACCATATGCTAAGTCAACATACAGTAATAGGAGAAGAAAACCAAAAATGTTAAACAAGGAGCTTAATATAACAAATTCTATAAAAACATGTATTTTTTCTCTGAGCTTCTTTAAAAAAAGCTTTAAAAGAAGCTATAAAATTTTATAAATTTATATAAAGTAATTACAATGTATTGTTGGATAAAGTATATAAAAATGGTAACATGACTTTGCAATAGGGAATAGAACTACATAGAAATAACACTTATTTATCTCACTGTAAATAAGATAGTATAAATCTGAAGTACAATCTGATAAGTTAACATGTATGCACTAAGTCCTAGAGAAAACACTAAGAAAATAACTCCAAAGAATGTATTGAAACATCATTAAAGGAATTAAATGTTGTAGTAGAAAATATTAGCTTAATCCAAAAAAGAGCAGTAAAGTATTAATGAGGGAAGAAAAATGAGACGTACAGAATCAATAAAATGTCAGATTTAAATCAAACTATCCATTAAATAGGGTTAAATGGAAATAGATTAAATAATCCAATTAAGAACAGATATTGGGTTGGATTTAAAAAATGAGATTCAACCATATGTTGTATCCAGGAGGCACACTTTAGATACAAAGATACATATATGTTGTAGTAAAAGGAAAGAAAATGATATATCATGAAAATAGGAAGCATAGGGAAGCTAAAGTGTCTACACTAATATCATATAAAATAATCTTTAAAATAGAAAGTGTTACAGAGACAAAGTGGGCCCTTTTTTAAATGATCAAATTGTCAATCAGAAATATAATTATAAGCATATATGTCCCTAACAATAATGCTACAAATACATGAACAGAAGGGCAGAAAAAAACAACAATAAGAATAATAGTCGGGGACTTCAATAACCCAATTTCAATAATGGATAAAACAACAAGGCAAAAGACCAAGAAGGAACTGGAAGACTTGCGTAACACTGTAAATTATCTACATCTAACAAAAATATATATAAAACTATTCAACCAACAACAAAATACACATTTTTATCACTTAAACATGAAATATTCTCTAGGATAAACCATATATTACATCATAAAAGAATCCTCAATAAAAGTAAATAGATTAAAACCATTTTAAAAAGTGTTCTTCAACTAGTGTAATTGAATTAAATAGTAATAATAGAAAAAAATGGCAAATTTACTATTGGAAATTATACAACACATACCTAAGCAATTAATAAAGAATAAATCACAAAGGAAATACAAAACACTGTGAGATATCTGCTAATGTATATTACTATTCTAGAACTCAGGGGATGCAGCTAAAATAGAACTACCCTATGATCCAGCAATTGCACTAGTAGGTATTTATCCAAAGGATACAAAAGCACTAAGTCAAAGGGATACAGTCCCCCTGATGTTTATAACAGGATTGTCTAAATAGTCCAATTATGGAAACTGCCCAAGTGTCCATCTACTGATGAATGGATAAAGAAGATATGGTGTGTGTGTGTGTGTGTGTGTGTTACTCAGCCATAAAAAAGTGTGAAATCTTATCATCGCAATGACATGGATGGAGCTAGAGAATATTATGCTAAGTGAAATAAGTCAGTCAGAGAAAGACAAATACCATTCATATGTGGAATATAAGAAATAAAACAAACAAGCAAAGGAAGGAAAAAGAGAAAGGGAGATAAATCAAGAAATAGACTTTTAATTATAGAGAACGAATGGATGGTTACCATAGGAGAGGTGCATGGGAGGATGGGTGAAATAGATGGTGGGGATTCAGGAAGGCACTTGCTATGATGAGCACTGGTATTGCATGGAAGTATTGAATTTCTATGTTATACATATGAAACCAATAATACGCTAAACTAATAAAATATGTTAACTGGAATTCAAATAAGTTTTTTTAAATTAAAAATATAAAGCAGGCCTCACAGGGAGATTTATAGCTATAAATACCTGTATGTAAAAGAATAAGGGTCTCAAATCAATACCCAACCTGCCACTACTTACGATATTGGCATCAGAAGAGCAAGCACACTTAGGAATTAAGGAGAAAGGAAATAATAAAATTAGAGCAGAAATTAACCAAATAGAGATTAGGAAATTAATGTAGAAGATGAGCAAAGACCAAAGTTGGTTCTTTGGGATCAAAAAAATTGAAAAAAAATATTAAATAAACTTCCCAATAAATGTGGCTAGAAGACACAAATTATATAAATCAGAAATGATAGAAAAAAGAGACATTATTATTGACCTTTTAGAAATAGAAAGCTTCTAAGGGAATACTGAACCACTTCATGCCAACAAATTTGATATTTAGATGAAATAAATTTATTTAAAAAAAACTAAGACACAAATACCAAAAATAAGAAGAAACAGAAAATCTGAACAGACTTATACAACATAATATGATTTGATTAGTCATAAAAATATTTACTCACAAAGGAAAGTCAAGACCTAAATAATTTCACTGGTGAATTGCTACAAATACATGAACAGAAGAAGAAGAGTTTATACTAAGTTATCAAAAGTCTTCCAAAAAATATAAGAGGAAGGACATTTCTCATTTCATTTTATGGAATTAGTATAGCTTTCATATAAGTATATGAAGTTAGTAGGCTAAAAATATATGAAAACATCACAATGAAAAGAAATCTATAGACTAATATCTCTTATGAAGATAAAATCCAGTGACATGTAAAAAGTATACAGCATGCAAAAAGTAGAAGCAAGATTGAGTTAATATACCAAAATCAATTAACATAATATACCATATTAATAGAAAAAAGGGCAAAAGCCACATGACCATCTCAAAAGTTACAGAACAACCACTGCAAAATTCTGGCACTTTTCATGATAAAAGTACTCCACACACCAGAAATAGAAGGGTTTTTGTTGTTGTTGTTGTTGTTGTTGTTTTAGTTTGATAAAGGTCATCTAGAAAAATTCATGGCTAACATTATACTTAAGTTTAAAAAACCAATTGCTTACCCCTAAGATCAGGAACAAGACAAGGATGTCCACTCTTCCTATATCTTTTCAATATCATCCTGAATGTTTTAGCTAGAACTACTAGGAAAGAAAATGAGAGAAAAGACATCCAGATTGGACAGAAAGAAGTTGAACTATCTCTAATTGCAGAGAATGCACTCTTGTATATGAAAAATTCTAAGAAATCTAACAAATAGGACTATTAGAACTAATAAATTTATCAAGCTTGCAGAGGACAAGATAAAAATCTAGAAATAAAGTGTTTCTATATATTTGTAATGAACAATCTGAAAATAAAATTAGGAATACAATTCCATTTATAACAGCTTCTATAAGAATGAGATATTCACTAATGATTTTAACAAAAGAAGTTCATAATTTATACTATGAAAACTTTAAACTATTTTTAAATAAAAATTAAATAAGCAAAAAAGAAGACGAAGATCTGAGTAAATGGGATGAAATCCCATGTGCTTGGAGCAGAAGGCATAATGTTAAGAGTCAATATCCTCAGTGGAACTGCATCTTACACATAGTACCCATAAAAATCCTAGCTTCTTTTTGGAAATTAAAAAACTGATTTTAAAGGGTGTGGTACATAAACAAGGAATCTTGGAACACTGAAAAGATAACATAAAATTAAAAAAAATTAATGTGAAAATTCAAGGGACCCAGAATACTCAAAATAATCTCAAGAAAAGAGAAAGGGAAACCTAAGTTGTAGAATTGTGCTAGGTTTCCCAAGCCTACAACATAGCTGTAGTAATCAACATGGTAGTGACATAAAGGTAGACATACAGACCCAAGGAATAAAACTGAGAGTCTAAAAATAAACCTTCGAATTTATGGTCAACTGCTTTTTATAAGACTGCCAAGCCAATTCAGCGGGGGAAATAACAGTCTTCTCCACAAATGGTGTTGGAACAACTAGATAACCACTTACAAAAATTGAAGTTGGATCCCTACCCAATCCAATATACAAAAATAATGCAAAATGGATCAATGACCTAAATGTAAGAGGTAAACCTCCAGGACTCTTACAAAGAAAACACAAGCATTAATCTTGATGACCATGGAGAAAGAAATGATTTATATATAAATTGAACTTCATTAAAACTAAAAACGTTGTTGTACCAAAGGACATCACCAAGAAAGTTAGAAGGCAACTTATAGAATGGGAAATTTTACAAGTTATGTATCTAATATAGGACCTGTACCTAGAATACATTCTTACAGTTCAATAAAAACACAACCAGATTTTTAAATGGGCAAAGAATCTATATAGACAATGCTCTAAGTAATATATACAAATAGCCAATAATCATCTGAGAAGATATTTAATGTCATTAGCCATCAGGAAAATGCAAATTAAAACCATAATGAGACAGCACTTAACATTCACTACAATATCTACTATTAAAAATTCAGATAATAACAAGAGTTACAGAGGACTGAAGCAATTGGAAGCCTTTCACATTAGTAATGGGAATATAAAATATAGCAATGCCATTAAAAAACAGCCTGGCAGTTTTTAAAAAATAAGAAACATAAAGTTACCATATGATCCAGGAATTCCACTCCTAAGTATATATCCATAAGAAATGATGAAAAGATTGTCCATGCAAAAGCCAGTACATGAATGCTCATAAAAACCTTATTCTTAATGGCCCAAAGTGGGACAAGCCCAATAGTTTATCAACTGATAAATGCATAATGAAAATGTGGCATATCCTTACATTGGAGTAGTATTCTGCAGTAAAAAGGTATGAAGTACTTATATATACTACAACATGAATAAATCATAAAAACATTAGGCAAAGTCAAAGAAGGTGACTCATAGAATACCATGTATTTTGTGATCCCATGTATGAAATGCCCAGAATTGGCAAATGTATAGACACAGAGTCTATTAGTGGTTGTCAAGGGCTGAAGGGAGGGGAGGAAGGACACTGAGTGATAATGGCTTATGGGGTTTCTTTTGGGGGCGAAAAAAATCAAATTAGATTGTAGTGATAGGCTGCATCTCAGTCTACTGAAAACTATAGTAGTATACAATTAAAACGGTGACTTTTATTATATGTAAATTAGATCTAATTACCCTTAAATAGAAATGTTAATATACCTATATCTCCATATGTGTATCTGTTGACATCTACTTCTCTCTCTTTCCCTCTCTTTCTCTCTCAGATGTCACTATTCCTTTTTATCTGATTATTGTTAGAAACCCACCATGCTGCTAGGCTAGATGCCACAGTCCACAAGTGTTCGCTAAGACAAAACTAAGCATTCCTGCATATGGGAAACTGACAGTGCATAAACATAATATTGAATTTTAAAATGTGTTTGCTTTTTTTTATTGCAACATTTTTAATATATTTAAAGTTTTTATATGATAGTGTTCCCCAGAAATTCATAGCACTCTAACAAAAGATGTTGTTGTCTTATGGAAGAGGACTCTGAGTGAATTATTACTCCCCCCTTTCTTTTCTAGCATTTTTTAAAGTTTAATTGTGAGCCAAGATTGCTGGCTTCCAAGCTGTCCTTATTTAATCTAGTTACAGAATCTACCATGGAACTCTCTTTCTCCCTTCCCTTTTCTTTCTTCCTTCAAATTCTTTATTTCGAGTATTTGTCAAAGAAAGGAAAAAGTTTTCCTTCTTTCTTAAAAAAAAAAAGAGGAGGGAGGTTCTGGTCTAGGGCATACTAAACAAAAATGATTATAATTCTATTATAAAGGTGTTTCCATCTGATTCCCTCAGAAAACAGCCAGTACACTCTACTTGGATGGTTTGCAGAGGGTTTATAAAGTCCAACTCAGGGCATGGTAAACACAGGGGATAGAGGGATGCACACGGGGTCCTTGTCTGTCCCTCGGGCTGAAGGTTCAGAGGGAAGGTGGGTATATCGCAAAAGAGGCGGCACTGATAGGAGTCACTACCTCTGAGGGAGGAGTCAACCTTTAACATCCCTCCCTCCTGGAAGAAAAGGAAAAGAATAAAACTCCCAGCTTACCCTCCACTCTCTATAAATTCCTGCCAGTGCTCCTCATTACTCAAGCAGAGTGGAAGGTGGAAGTCAGAATTCTTTGCACCTGGATTATTCAGGTGGGTGGAGAAGGATGTAACATCAATGGACATATAAATGGGAGCACAAAACATGTTAGAAAGCCATAAAGAAGTTATGGTCCATATATACAATGGAATATTACGCTTCCATCAGAAAGGATGAATACCCAACTTTTGTATCAACATGGATGGGACTGGAGGATATTATGTGGAGTGAAATAAGTCAAGCAGAGAAAGTCAATTATTATATGGATTCACTTACTTGTGGAACATAAGGAATAGCATGGAGGGCATTAGGAGAAGGAAAGGAAAAGTGAAATGGGGGAAATCAGAGGGGTGATGAACAGTGAGAGACTGTGGACTCTCAGAATCGGAGGGAAGACGGGAGTCCCTGCTCAATGAGAAGCCTGCTTCTCCTGCTCCCACTCCCCTTGCTTGTGTTCCCTCTCTGTCTTTCCGCCAAATCAATCAATCAATCAATCAATCAATCTTTTTTAAAAGGTTTTATTGAAAAATAACTGACATATGTCATTGCATAAGTTTAAGGTGTAGAGCCTGAAGGTTTGATTTACATATATTGTAAAATCATCACCACAGTAGGTTTAGTTGACTTCCATCACTGCATATAGATACAATAAAACAGAAGAGAAAAACAACTTCTCATTGTGATGAGAACTTTTAGGATCTACTCTCTTAACAACTTACGGGTATATCATATAGCATTATTAACTATGGTCATCATGTTGTACATTACATCCCTAGTACTTATTTATCTTGTAACTTGAAGGTTTTAGCTTTGATCACCTTCCTCTAGTTCCCCTTCCCTGAATCCTTCACCTAAGGTAACCACAAATCTCTTCTTTTTTTCTAAGTTTGGTGGGTTTCTGTTTTTGTTATTTGTTTCCTATTCCACATATAAATGAGATTATATAGGATTTATCTTTCTCTAACTTATTTCACTTAGCATAAGGCTTCAAGGTCCATTCATGTTGTCACAGAGCATAGGATTTCCTCATTTTCTATGGCTGAATAAAATTCCATTGCGTATGTATCTATGTAGAGATACATACAACTCCCTTGTCCATTCATTCACTGATGGTATTTAGGTTGTTTCCATGTCTTGATTATTGTAAAGAATACTGCAGTAAACATTGGGTGAATATATCTTTTTGAGTTAGTGGTTTTGTTTGCTTTAAATATATTCTCAGAACTGGAAATGCTGGCAGTTCTATTTTTAATTTTTTGAGAATTAAAAATTGAAAAAATTTTGAGAAACTTCTATACTGGTTTTCATAGTGGTTGCACCAATTTACATTTTCATCAAGAGTGCACAAAGATTCCCTTTTCTCCAGATCCGTGCCAGCATTTGTTATCTCTTTTCTTTTTGGTGATGGACATTCTAACAGGAATTAAGTGATATTTCATTGTGGTTTTAATTTATCTCTCCCTAATGAATAGTAATTTTGAGTATTGCTTCATGTACTTGTTAACCATTTGCATATCTTCTTTAAAAAAAATAGTCTCTTCAAGTCCTTTGCTCATTTTCAGTTGGATTATTTTATTTTGAATTATTTTTTGTTTGCTTTTGAGTTGCATGAGTTCTTTATTATATATTTTGGATATTAATCTCTTATAAAATAAATGGTTTACAATTATTTTTCCCTATTCCATTGACTTTCTTTTCACTTCTTTGATGAGTTCTATTGCTGTGAGAAGCTTTTTAGGTTTGCTATGTTTCTACTTATTTACTTTTGATTTTGTTGCTTGTGCATTATGTGTGATTTTCAAGACAAAACAAAACATTTCCAAAGCTCACGTCAAAAAACTATTTTCCTATGTTTTCTTCTTGGAATTGCTTGAAACATCCTCACACTCTGTGTGTTAGGGTCATGATTTCTCATCCTCCAGGTCTCTGAGACATTTCAACAAATTCCTCCTCTGTCACAATTTTCAGATTCATGTGGGTGGTATAAATTCAAGCTATGATCTTAAAATCAACACATTCTCTGTGGGCATTTCCTATGTGAAAGATACTGTTGTGTGTTATCTGAAATATATTAATTATGTAAAACACGGAGTAGATGACCTTGCACAAACAACAGTATTTACGCCAACTCTTTGCTAGTAGCTTCCCTAACTTGTGACGAAAATGTTACTCTTTTTTGTATGTTGGGTCATTTGTCTCACCATCATTTAATTAATTTTGGGGAAAGTATAGAACAAAAGGTATACAAAAAGTCAGTAAAATCATATTTTCAAAAATTATTGATATGGTACCATTTTTTCCCTACCTCTTTTCCTGTAAGGTCACTTTTTATGTATATCTGATTCTTTTTAGAAAGCATAAGATGCATTTTATTTCACTCTGTGGTCTCACACTCCTCTCAGGTGGATGGACCTAGTCTAAGTCCTGTACTTGCCCCAGTTGGACAGTAAGACTGAGCTCTGGTTGCCCAGGGGGCCGGGTTGCTTAATAATGCATGCTCCACGTGCTTCTTCCTCTCTTTCTGTCCCTGTGTATCCTGCCCTTCCTTCCTACCATTTCTTAGTATCAATTTTAACATGAACTACTCACTTTCAAATAATTTACTAGAACTCACTTTGGTGGAAACCCTATACAAGATGTAAGAATAGCTGGCAGTATTTTTAGACAATGGTAGCATATTGTAGGAGTTTTTAACTCACAGAGATTAAATTATTTGTGCTGTGATGGGACAGTAACAGGTAGTATTTTTGAGTAGAAGCATGGCGATATACATGGGTATATGTCTGGACTTTAGTATCTCTTTATGAAAGTGACTCCTTTACCTATTAAATACAATGGAATCTTCCTTGTTCATGAAGCTGTGTTGGTGAGAACAATTCAGTTATTTACACATTTTCACTTAAAGAAGATGAAACTGTTAGTCAAAAAAATCTGAGCCACCAAATCTCTGGAACGGTGCTTCATAGAGATCAACTGCACTCTTTTAAAGTATAAACACATAGCTAGTGAATGTCCCTCTCAAGATAAATATTCAAGTAGTTCTAGATGTTTCCATTTATTCCTTTTTTATATAGTTTCCCATAACAAACAAAAATATAAAGGTATTTGATTTATCTGAAATTTCATTAATACAGAGTTTTAAATGCAATGGCTCTTCTATTAGTCAAAATTCTGGCTACAAATTGGGATATTTTTTAATTTATTTTTAAAATTTTTAATTTTTTATTAGCATATAGTGTATTATTTGCCCCAGGGGTACAGGTCTGTGAATCATCAGGCTTACACATTTCATAGCAGTCACCATGGCACATACCCTCCCCAATGTCCATCTCCCAGCCACACTATCCCTACCCCCCTGCCCCACAGCAACCCTCAGTTTGTTTCGTGAGTTTAAGAGTCTCTTATGGTTTGTCTCCATCCTGATCCCATCTTGTTTCATTTTTTCCCTCCCTACGCCCCATCCTGCCTCTCAAATTCCTCATATCAGAAAGACCATATGATAATTGTCTTTCTCTGATTGCCTTATTTCACTTAGCATAATTCCCTCTAGTTCCATCCACGTCATTGCAAATGGCAAGATTTTGTTTCTTTTGATGGCTGCATAATATTCCAGTGTGTGTGTGTGTGTGTGTGTGTGTGTGTGTGTACCACATTTTCTTTATCCATTCACCTGTTGATGGACACCTAGGCTCCTTCCATCGTTTGGCTATTGGTGACATTGCTGCTATAAACATTCAGGTGCATGTGCCCCCTCGGATCACTACATTTGTATCTTCAGGGTAAAAAACCAGTAGTTCGATTGCTGGGTCATAGGGTAGCTCTATTTTCAACTTTTTGAGGAACCTCCATACTGTTTTCCCAAGTGGCTGCATCAGCTTGCATTCCCACCAACAGTGTAGGAGGGTTCCCTTTTCTCCGCATCCTCGCCAACATCTGTCGTTTCCTGACTTGCTCGTTTTAGCCATTCTGACTGGTGTGGGCTGGTATCTCACTATGGTTTTGATTTGTATTTCTCTGATGCCGAGTGATGTTGAGCACTTTTTCACGTGTCTGTTGGCCATTTGGGATGTCCTCTTTGCAGAAATGTCTGTTCATGTCTTCTGCCCATTTATTGATTGGATTATTTGTTCTTTGAATGTTGAGTTTGATAAGTTCTTCATAGATTTTGGATACAAGCCCTTTACCTGATGTGTCATTCAAATTGGGATCTTTTTTGTGTCGTAGTCTGTTCAGCTACACTTCACTCTTATTTAAGAGCTATTGTTGGCATACAAACTTTGGCGAGTAGTGTGGTATGCTATAAGCAAGAGGATGATAGGGATAAAGACCTAATTTTCTATAAAGGAATTCGAATTACAGTACATTTGAAACAATTGTTAAAATTAATCTCCAAATGAAGAGAATAGCTTTTATTTTTTATTTTATTTTCTGTGAAACTCTGATCTTTTTTCCATTTTATTTTTCATTACTTTTATTTGCCATGAGTTTATACAGTGTGTAAACATTTTATTTTACATGTGAATGAGGAGAAACGTAATCCTCTCAAAATTTGTTCTGTGCCTTTTTGTTCACCTTTTCCTACAATACTGCTAAGTTGCTTCTTATTTTAAATTCTATTACTTGAACTAATTTAGATATGAGAAAAAAACAAGAAGCCTCCCATAAAACTGAGAAATGACTCAAATGTAGTTAGTACACAGGAGAGAGGTCACAATTGTTTTCCTAGACATTAGCACAAGAAGAGACTTTACAAATATAGACACACTTGAAATACAGGAGTTTTCATTGTGCTTTGCATTATATAACCAGTTATCAACCAGTTTGGTAGGTTAAACAAAGTGAGGGATACATGAATAGGTGTCCTTGTACAGTTAGATTTGAGAGAGCATTGAAATATGTGGATTTGTTTAAATGTTTACGCATAGTCTAGTTCCAAGAAAGCTAGGTGAAAGAACCAAGCATAAAAATTATTAAAAAGTCTTTTATTCTGTATGAAATAAAGATCTTGACCAAAAACAGGTTACTTGTAATTCTATGACCATTTGTTCTGTATTTCAGAGAGGTATGTGTTCTTGCACAATCATTTTTTTATAGATTCTAAGTGAATTGTGCTACCCGTTAATGCAACTCCCTTTTAGAGAAGCAATGATTGCAGCATATGAATTATCTTGTCATGGAGAGTAAAATTATATCATAGTAATAGATGACTTGGAGGCTGAGTTCTAAAAGTGGCCTACATATTCAGTTAAATTCATGTTATTACCCAGCAGGGGAATGGACCCAGCAGCCATTTGTATTTCCTAACTTTGCCATTATTCAAACCAAGCTGAACTTACTGTGCTTTTTTGTTCTAGTCATTCTACTCTGTGCTATTTTTCTAATGTATTTGAATGGATAGTTTTATTTTTCCTTTTACTGAAATTCTTACCCTTTATGTTATAATGAAATAAAAATCTTACTCAGAAAAAAATAATATGAAAATAGGGTGCCCTGTTAATAAAGTACCTTTGTCTTTGAATATTAAGCAACGTACTTTGAATAACCGGATGATTGAATGGCTTTCATCATGCAAACTGTATCTGTGTGTGTGTGTGTCCGCACGCATGTGTGTGTGTGAGTGTGTGACTGTATACGCATAGGAAAATACTATTTCTTAGAGGTTCCTAACTTCTAAATTTATGGTTATTTGTACGTCTGTGCATGTGTGAGTGTTTATATTCAATTCTCATCTTCCCTTTTATTTATCACCACTTAACTTTTTCCAGTTTTATTTTTTCTGATTTTTCTTCTTTTTCCAATCTTATCTTTTTGCTAACTACTGAAGCTACAGTGTAGGGCACCATCAACTTCCAATTATGGGAATGAGATTCATGCTGATGCTTGACATGGCCGGTAGATGGCGATAGACAAATGCCAAAGCTTCATGTCATGGAGTTGATCAAGTAAGATTCTTTGCATCAGAACAGATGTAAATTGCTTTGCGGTTTAATTCACATTTAAAATAAAACCTATGTTTAGTATTTCACTTTGGTGAAATAATGGCTTTGGTAGAAGAAAGCAGATCGCTTTTCAATTCCAAAATATTAAATGACTGTCCCATGTTCCAAGACCAAATCTTATTTTCAAAGTGAGATTCAATGAGCTTGCTTATTGTCAGATGACTTGGGTGTATTATTTGTTCTTTTACAATTCTTATGCTTATTCTAATTCGAATTGTTAAAGGACTTCTGTATAGAGAAAGAAATGATAAATTTTAGGATCCCTAGGCAGACCACTTTGTCTCATACAGTGGAAAGAAGCAGGGGAACTGTGCTTGCTGAGAATTCTTGATCTGAGGGCAGATCCTCTTAAGGAAGGGAGGCAGGGAAAAGATTGGAGAAGAAGAAAAATAAAGGCGACAGAAAAGAGATGAAGAGGAACAAATTAAACCTTGTGAAAAGATATACCCACTGAAAGCTACTGAAAAATTACAAATTATACAGGATCTAATTTTACATATACTTATTTGGCTTATAATTATGTATGTTAAGACATTAAGAATTCAGATATAATTCAAAAATAAGTGAAGTCATCACTAGCTTTTTGCTAGTCTGCATGGTGAATGAACCATTTGGCAGCAAATCTCTCCCACCATCCCTTTCTGTAACTTTTTGTATTTAAAAAAATGCTTAAACTTATAATATGCCAGTTGATAAACAATCAAAATAAGAAGATTGTAGAAAACAATTGAAGATAGTAAATTACATTATTTGACCAAAACTGTGATCAAATAAATGTGACTCTTTTAATGTTACAAATCACATATGCTCATGGTTCATGCCTTATAATGTAAGTATAACACTGCTTGGAAAAGTATATAGGCTGCAATTAATAACTGAATTTGTGGAATACT
>CM052800.1:175777307-175861634 GCA_028533885.1 Nasua narica | reverse complement strand
CAAAAAATTATTTTAAATTAGGAAAAGTTAAAGTGTAAGACTAAGTTATTCTTAACTAAACCTATTGTGGTAATCATTTTGCAGTTTTGTGCACACATATCAAGTCATTGTGTTGTACACCTTAAATTAATATGATGTTATAAGTCAGCTATATCTCAATAACACTGAGAAGAAGTGTAAGCAAAGATTAGGTTATTGCTTAGGCTAAGCAAACAAACAAAAATCCTTCTCTTTGAGAAAAACATTAAGTGGCATTTATGTCAAAACTGTACCCACTTAAAAAAAAAGTCAATAACCAACTCCTCTACCAAAAAATACATTTCCCCTAAATCCAAGGCTAATCTCTCACAGAGATTACCTTGATACCATGATACGTAACTGTGTTCATGTTATCACCAGAAATTAAGGCAACAAAGTTGGTTACATATTACTACAGCCATCCAGACAGTATTTTGATAGAAACTATAGGTATCTTTAAAAATATAAAGCCCATCAATCATATAATTTGAAACCAAAGAGCCAAACTTTTAAGTCATCTTAAAGGGAAAGTCATACCAAGAATCCTTTTCATCTCAATGTTAACAACAGTCCCTGAAACACTGAGAGTGACAGTTTGCTTAAGAAAGAAACAAAAAAGATAAAAATGCAATCAAAGTACTATATAACATTTCCAGTCATTTATTGATGTTAATTAACTGCAGATAACGAAGGAAGCTATAAAAAGAAACTATAATGGATGCAAAATAGCAGCAAAGACAAAAAAAGGAAACTGTGGTTGCAGTAATTTCTGTCATTCATAACTTGCCATAATTATCTACTTTGTAAAAATGCTGCTGTAATTTCAAATGTCTCCCTCCTGATCATCAGCAGACTAATGTAATGACTTTACCAAGGACTAGGCATGTAGATCTTGCCATTATCTCTGATCTGCTTGGATTTTAATGCAATATTCCCTCAGGAAGACTTGTGATTTAATTAAAAAACACTGTGGTTCTGTGACGAACCCGGCCCTACAGCCTCACGGAGAGTGTGAATTTTGATTCCCCGGAGTGAATTACGACTGACTGTTTGGATTTCCATTTAGCAATCACTTTATGGATAAAATGACCATTTTTATACTTAGCTCTTAAATGTACGTCTGTGGTTTCTATTCCTGATGCTTCGTGCTTATAAAGCTACCTCCAAGTGATTTTTTTCCCCCTTAAGAATGATACTGTCCTAAAAAAAAAAAAAAAAGAATGATACTGTCCTAAAGTATGTGCAAATTGTGGAGATGTCCATCTTTATTTATGACCTATTTTGTCTAAAATTGTGCAAATACTCAAGCAGAAAACCTGTTTGGTGACTCACCGTCTATCTGGTGGCAATCAAAAATACTTGTAAACATCAGCTAGTTATATATATATATTTTAGCATATAATATTATATATATTATATATAAGTATATCTAATATATTTTTCATCTGCAATCAGAAACTTTGATCTTTAAAGCAAGTTACAGAGCACTAAATATTTGTAAGGAGAGAGACAAAGGGGGGTCCTACAATTCTAAGGAACATTGTAAGTAAAGATGTTAGAGTTCCAGAACAAAGAGCCTAAGGGGAGAAAGAACGAGCTTCCTCTCAGCAGCAGGAGAGGTCAAGCAGACCCCGAGCCTGAATGTTCAAGAAGCAGCCCCAGCCCTTCACAGAACCACTAGTTGTCTGAAATGCCGTGATAAGGACGCATATTTTTTTAGCTTTTTAATTTGCTATCTAAATTCAAATAAATATTCCCAGAAAGAATAAAATCATGTTGCTTCTCTTCCAGCAGTTTGTTTTGCACTAATCCCTTGGAGGACTGACAGCATCTAAGATTAGACAGAGGCTCTGGCAGAAGAAAGAGCAATGGGGACAGCACCTAGTTCCATGCTGGGACATGCTGAAAAGAGTCGGAGCCCAGCTAACAGAGAGATGGGGCGGGTGCCACTCTCTTCACAACTCGGAACTCTAGTCAAATCACAACAATTAACAACTGAAGTCAGACATGCTAAGAAGCTTCCACATCTGACAGTTTCTAAACTGTCGATTTTTGAAACAATGCAAAATTTATTTCCCGTATAAAGCCAAGGATAATTTCTAATGTAGGAACACTGCAGCTTTTTGTTTTTAACTTTTTATCTTTCCCTACCCTCTGGCACGGCAGGTGTAAGCTGTGGCTTCCAGGTACAAAACTGATCGTTTGAAGAGGTCCATGGTACCCCGTCACACATCTGGGAAGCCCAGTTGTCCTTCCTCAGAGCCGGGTGACTTTTCAAGATACCACAGTGCCTCTCTGTGCGCATGTGGAGACAGCGTGGAGAGCAGGAGCACTGGGACGGGAGTCAGCAGTGGGGACACCACCATATAAATCGCTTAGAAATTCAAGAAGGTTGTGGAGATTCCCTTGGTGGGCACCGGGAAAGATTAGAAAGGAAATAGCCACAGTACAGGTAAGCCAGCCAAAAGCAAAATTTCTGGGAGAACTTTAAATGGTGCACATACCTTCCACCGTTATTTCTGATGGCTCCAGTAACTTAAAACAGAAAGACTGACGTAAAGATCCATGTCAGTAATTGTTTTTAAATCACCACCTTAGATTACTAGGGATACTCATTTTGCAATGGAAAAGAACCTCCAAGAGATTTTCTCAATATTGTGTGATGTTTCTTACGGCCAAGGAGCTTTGCCACCACATCAACCGACATAGTAGACTTCGCGAAGGTATTACTCACTCTAAGGTAGTGTTCGAGTAGAAATTAAAAATAGCAGGGACCTTTTGAAGCTCTTGAACATTTTTTTCTGCCAGCATAGGATTGTTCCCTACAGTGTATTTTTAGTGCTCTATACACTCAGCTTTTAAATGTCATAAGCAATGAAATCCTGGGAGTACTATTCGAACACATCTCTGAAAAAAAAAGTTCTATTTGATTTCTCATCTGTGATTTTGATTCGGGCTTTATTTCATCTCTAAGTTAACCCATTACCCAGCCATTTTTGGCCATTTGCTGAAATGTAGAGTTCCCAGAGTCTAACAGATGACCCTTTGCTACTCCACTCCATCAGGGGATACATAATTGGAATGTCATTTTCCTAAATTGAAAAATCCCATAAGCTCTCTGGCCTTCCATTTCCTTAACTTAGTAAAGGTTAGAGGCTACTTGACCTGTAAAAACTTTTCAGAAATTTAAAAACAAAATCCTCATAAGGATTATAATTCCCTCTTATTAGACTTTCTATTACATATATGTATATATCCTAATTATACTATTGCCCCAATTCCCAAATCAACAGAAAGGTTGTGAAACATAAAACATAAGTTTAAAATATATATCTAACTTAGTCACATATAAAATTCAAACATATATAGTAAAAATATATATGCATATGATTTAAATGTATATAATTGAATATACACATAATTTTATATAATATAAATATATGGATATCAAATAAATATAATGATATGCATATTATATTATAACTACTTAACACAAATTATAAATATGTCATTATATAGCATGTATTTTAATATATAAAGTATAATTAATTGTGTATCATAAATATATATGGTATATATAATAAATTATAGACAAATGTAGTCTAATATAACACAGTATTATATCTATTTAGACGATATATATTTTGGAATCTCCAACAACACTGAATAGTCCCCATATATCCTTCCATTTATAAAATGCTATCAAGCTTTCTGTCAATGGGTTTTAGGATTTGCAGTGAAGTGGGGAGGAAACTGCCATTACCCTCCATGATACTTGAACAGGAAATACTTCCCTTATCAGTTGAGAAAGCATATTCATCTCATTGACAAATGCAAATCAAAGGTCCTTGTTTTGCCTCAAATTCCCTGCTGCTCCCCAGCATCACGTGACCTCCATCACATGACCTCCATCACATGACCTCCTTGTCCTAACTGCCCATTCTGTATGTGAGTATGGATCATGGGCTTCACGAGCTTGGTGACACTAGGTTTTGAAATATGGTCAAGCTAATTCCCTTGGCCTCTGGCAAAGCAATTTCTCCAGGTCCCCGGAACACAAGTTCGCAGTGTGACAGGAGTACCATGCAGGTCCATACCTCACTGGTATTAACACCTTTTTGGATTCTGCCTTCATGTGACGTCACTGCAACTCTTGACTGCTGACATCTGTGCCTCACCCCCTTCTGCACATGTTGGACCCTCCTGACGAACGCACTTTGAGTTCCTAAGAGGAGACATTCATATAATATATAGAACAAATAACTTGTTCAACGTCTAGCTCAATGGGCTGAAAGAGCAAGTTCCTATAACTACCCCGAGACAGAATCCACCCTGGAAAGGTGCTGGCAAACCATGTGGGGACGTTCTAAGTCCCTCAAGTAGAAGTCTCTGACCAAGTTCCTGCTGTATTGGAGTTTACTCATTGGACCTCAGGGTGTGTCCTCACATCTCTCAAGTACATTCAACCGTGCCCCCTCTGAGGCTCACTGACAATTCGGTTATGGAAATGCCAGTCCTGGGTCATGGCATCGAGAGAGTCCTGGCTGGGAGCGGACGCCATCATTGCTCCTTGTTGGCTGATAAGGTAACAGAGGTCCAGGGAGGTCAGGACCTACCCTGAGGTCAATCACAGCCCTACATACTACCCACACCTTCTCATCCCCTGGCCACGTGTCTTCTGCCCGTGGCACTCTGTCCATACATACAGGTAGAGCCCCATGACGCTTCAGTGATTAACAACACTTGAGAACTTGTTGTAAGATAACATTAAACTACGGGTTATTTGGTGTTATCATATCTACTCATATGCAGGTACATGGTTTCAACTGAAAAGTAACAATGAACATAGACGAGACTTTTAAAAAATTCTGAACTAGGAAGCCATAAATATACAATCCAAGATGCATATATGTGTGTGCTTGTATATACATATCATATAAATGTGGAAAAATAAACTTATTTTTTTTGACGTCATGGTTGCATGATTATTTCTCCCTTCAGACAACACCAAAGTTAAAGCTATGTTTGAAAGCACTTGAGATTTCTAAGGTGATGTTTCTGTGGTCTCCTAAATATCAATACACTGTTACACTTTCACTCTACTTGAATTTGAAGGAACAGCAGTCTTGCTAATAATTTATAGATTTTTGGTTTTTACCTTTTCTTTATAAATACGACTGGGGCAGTGTTGTGAGCAGAGCACAGACTTTGACATTCAATGGTAACTCATCAAATCTAGCTTGACCACTCGTTAGACATCTGATGATAACTCTGAACCATCACAATCCAGTCTTGGGAGGAATTTTGTATGATCAAAACAATACTCTATTTATAATAATAAACATGATACCAGACATGCCACTCATCAATTTATGGGCAATACTGCTACTTAGAATCCTCATATAAATGAGTCTCACAGACAGAATGATTCCATTGGATTTTAAGTCAGTTCACTCCTAAAAAAGTGCTCTGCCTTGATTGTACAAGTGGTAAGGGAAGCAAACACTTCCTTGGCTGTATAAAAAGAGAAGAGGAAGAAAGTAATAAGTCAACCCTAAGAATGAATATATTTATCGCTTTTCGGATGTTTACAATGTGCCAGGTCTCTGTTGAGCACCCCATCTGAAATCTACTTCTCAGCCAGGATACAGAGTTATCTGTATTTTGTAAAGTTTAAATGAGGAAATTGAGGCCCAGAGAAATTTCTCAAACTTGCCCGAAACTACATGGTTAGTGAGAGAAAAAGCCTGGATGCCAGTTCTTTCTGATTTTAAAACCTGCACTTTTCTAGCATTCAACATCACTTTAAGGAGAGGGAGGACAAACAACAACAACAACAATGTTTAAAACTAGGAAAGTTCTCTTGGTCTGCTATTAAACCCAACAATGACATTGGGAAGAACATGGACAGACAGTTGATTGTACTAAACAATGCTGTGGGAATCATAGTCAAATAGAAGATGGAAGAATTCATTAAATTCATAAATATTTTCCCACTATTTTTTTAAAAGATTTATTTATTTTAGAGAGGGGGAGAGAGAGAGAGAAAGAGAGAGAGCATGTGCACAAGTGGGGGAAGCGGCAGAGGGAGAGAACATCTAGCAGGACCCCTCCACCCCACTGTGCTAAGCATGGAGCCTGATGCGGGACTTGATCTCATGACCCTGAGATCATGACCTGAACTGAAATTAAGAGTCTGATGCTTAACTGACTGAGTCACTCAGCAGCCCCCACACACTATTTTTTCAAGAGCATGCTTGAAGTCAGGAAGTCACTGCCTTAGTAGAGGAGATGGAAAGTAAGAAAGAAATGGGAACAGAAGGGGAGCACTGCAGAAAGCTCTTTCAAACACAGGGAACTGGGATGACACCTTCATACCTAGAGACTCGATGCCATGTTTGGTGGCTTTACCCTGGTGGTTTGGCATCGACATTCTGCATTGCTATCCTTACTATTTTATTCTTTCTTTGTTTCCTTGCTAAGCACGTGCTATACTGAGGTCAGGTCCCAGAGAGTTTAGCATTATTTTGTTGTAATTGGTGGTGGTGTTTGAGTTTGTTTGGTCCTTGAGAAATAGGATAACGACCACTGAATTTCAGCTGGTTTAAAAAGCTTACAGACCAAATGATGTAAAACAGCAGTTGCTTTTTTAAAACTTTAAAGGGAAGCATAGAAAGTCTTCCTGGACTCCTTGGTTCAGGTAAGACATGACTTTTGCTCATGGTACATCCTGGGGGAGCATTCCCAGCTCCCACAGGGGATGTTGGCTGTTATGTTTCCTTTAACCCCACAGAAGTTTGAGATCTACTGTTGCCCTTGTCACATTTTATTGTAATGACTGTCAATATTTGTTTACACCCTCACTTCTCTTCCTGGAAAAGCTTCTGGGGTTTGGGGCCATTTCTTTCCCTTGCTTTCCCAGTGCCTAGTAGAGTGCCTCTGGAGATGGTCAACGAATATTTCTTGACTGAATGCCATTAGTGGCCGGTTGTCCATCCTCATGAAATCAAGCATGAAAGCTACCGCAGCAGCCTTCCCTGCAACAAAAGCCCCGCCCTCCTAGAACTCTGCGAGGACCAGTGAGCACGCCCGCATCTAGAGCTCACTTAGTCGGCTTGGGCCACGTGTTGCTGGGCGGAGAGGGCTGGGTCCACCGGATATACTCTGCACACTAGCATTCCAATTTCATAGTTTTCCTGATTGTAATTAATCGTAGGAAGAACCATTGGCAAATCTGTGAGCGAGGGAATAGTCCACGTGTTTCCAGGATTATGTACACAACTGCCGAACCGCATGCCAATCTTTCCACCATATTCTTTGGGGCTTCATAACTAGAAGAGCTTCTCAAGCCAGCAGCTGTAGGGATATTATAGTTTGGAGAGGACCCAATTACTGTGCATCCTTCTAATTAACACAATTATCAAAGGAATCTATTAAAAATAGGGCACTAATTAATTGTTTCCAATTAAGATTTTAAACTATAAATTCAGCAATTATTATTTCACATATTTTCTTAAAAACACTTCCTGAAGAGACAGTTGAATACAGGATACCTAAATCAAGCAGAGAGAAAGACTGTAAACCTATAGATGATACTTGTGTCAAGTTCCCAAATAGTTTCTCCAATAAAGTTGAAGGAGGCACCCCAAAACACTGGAGACCCCCCCAAGAAATTTTTACATAATGTGACCCTACACTATTGTAGATCATATCATTTGTTTTTGGTTTACAAATCTTTAGAGTGATACCTACGAATGTATGTGTTGGGAGAAGGGAACCATTTCATTTCAAATATTGTAAAATATAAGAGGAATAGTCTGCTTTTCCTCCTGTAAGTTTTCTAGAAGATCCTCTGTTGAGACACGACTCTATAGCAATGAACTCCAGGAAGCAAGAAGTCACACAGATTAGATGTTCTCACATTCAAGAGCCCAATGCACTTGCTTAGTTTATGAGGCTGCCTAAGTAAGTTCACACCTTGCGACGGTATTTGAGAAGTTCCATACAATGAATCTGTGGACATTTTGTGAGTTTGACTCATTACTTTTTCATATAACCCTACTGAGATCAAAGGAAGGGCATGCAATACTCACAGTGCTCTGATCCCAAGTAAAAGAAAATATGACAAGAACATTTCATCCAAAGAAGAAAGTACCTTTTCTGCTTCCTGTCAAATTACCAAGTTACAGCCATTGTATTTCATTTTGATAAATATTCTGAAGGCACATTCAGTTCCTCGTATCTAGTTAGGTTGTGCCAAGTCAGCTCTTAGAGATGTAATTGTGGAATAAAGAATACAAAATCTGCATGCTCATCGTTACATATGTATAATGTGATTATCAAAAGACAAAAATCTAGCACAGACACTGATATTCATAGACATAATCCACCCACTCCACACCACCCCCCCGAAAAACATTTTCCTACATGAATACACTGGAGTGGTAAAAGGCTATCTGTTGCTAATTTGTATTCCATATCATCTTAAAATCACCGACTCTCCCATATTTTACATATCACGGTATTTATGTTGTCAAATATAGAGAAGAAACAACATATCTTGCCTGTAATCTTCCTTTCTTCATAACCAGCAAGTATTTCCTTTCCGGAGTTTCCAAGAAAGAGAGCACGCATTCAGGAGCAGAGCTCTGAGGTTTTTCATGGACTTATGCCCCCAGAAGAGGGCAGGAAGCAGAAACAGCTGGATGACTATTGCATCCAATTTAACCCTGGGTTGTTAGTCCCCCAGCCTTCCCGTCTAGACCTTTAAACAAGTGGAAGTTAATGCCTGGCAGCAGTGGAGTTGGGGAGAGCATCATGCCATACACATCATGTCCAGGCCTGGAGACAGACATCCATGTGGATAATCCTGGCGGAGGCTCAAACTTTTAGCAGAGACACTTGATGCATAGACGACTTGGCATCTTGGCCGTGCTGAGACCCATCTGTCAGAGTGGCATCCTGCCTGTTCCAAGTTGGTTGGATCTTTTCCGTAAACCATAGGTGCCAGGCAAGAGTGGGTCTTCACGGGGAGCGTGTATAAAACTGCCAGTGTCATCTCTTCACCAGGAAGCCCTTCTTTTCTGCCAGTCCCCACCCTTGGCCCTGAGCCCTGCACTTGCCACACCTGTTGACACTTGTTCATAGAAGAGACTCGATTTGCCCTGGAAAGGCAAAGCCAGTGCTTCAGATCAGTCCCGATGCCAACAAGACAGGTGGTGATTCAGCAGGCATCTGATGAAGTCAGGAAGATAACTCAGGGCATAAAAATGTTTTTATAAAAGAAAGTAGAGTATTCTCTGTGGGAGCACTTTGAGGCAGCTCCATATATGACCAAAACTAAGAAATTAAAGAGAAGGATAGCTCATCAGCATTATAAGGACATGAGCTAATATCAAAAGAAGAACTTCTTTTTCACATCAGCAGATCGAGTGGAAGGTGTTTGGGTGCGATGAATAATACGGCCCAACCCTTTGAAAAAAGTATCAGTGATAGAATGAGCATGTCTTAAAACATGCAACGGGGCATTCACTTACTTTAGGACAACTCTGTCAATGACGATCGTTTCGTAATTTGTAGGGAATGTTAGCTTTTTTACTCATTGAGACATAAAGACTAAACACAGTAGTCTAGAAAGAGAAAGCGTATGTGAAAATCAAATGCTACCCTACTCAATAAAACACCAGGGGAAGATCAATTGCAAGAATTCTAAATATCAAGTTATCCTATCTTAGAAATTTTGTAGCCATAACCTCTAATGAAAATATTTTTGTAAGGAATCTAAAATTTTTCTTTATAGACGGTTTCATGTAAGCAATCTTGTAAAGTAACATAGCTGTCAGGACCTTGTGAGCAAAAACAGGGGTTCATATGTTAGCAATGCTATAGTGAGATGTTAAACTACTCCTGGCATCCTAAAGGAGGGCTAGACAACTATTAGAAGCGGATAATGCATGTAACAGTTTCCTTTGGAGGAAATTACGTAGCTATCCTCGGTAACCTTACATTTTGACTGGTGGCTGCCTAGAAAGAACAGATAGGATATAAGACTCTTCACCAGGCACCTCCAGGTGTCAGGACTCAAGGAGAGCCACAAGGATGCCATGTCTTCAGAACACAGACGTCAGATCTGCAATTCCTGATGGTGAAATCCAAAATACGGAAAGTTCTGCAAGATAGGACCCGAGTGCAATAGTGACCCCCAAAGAGAAAAGAAGTCCTGAACATTGTAGCATTTGAGATGGACACCGATGTGCCCATCTTGAGAACCTCCTCCTTTGAATGAAACCACGTTTGAGTGCCTTGTGGCTCCTGCAGCAGAAGGTGGGGGACAAAGGAGACTGTGCCCCCAGAGCTGTGGGAACACGTGGCTCACTGCCCTCCCTCTGCGCCGCCATACCTGGGTGCCCCGCGCAGACTTCTTTTGGCATTTATGAGCTTTGCAAATCACGTAGCTTACTGTTCTTTTGTTTTTGTTTGCCGGAAATCTCAGGGTCCAGTGAATGTCCTCTAGGCACATTACAATCTTTGGGGCTAGTTCCTACCTAATCTCCTCCTCCTGTCCTTCCCATACACCATGGCTTCCTTACCCATTGTCCACTTCACTGCATACTCGATAACTCTGCTCTAATCTGTCTTAAGAAGAGGATGGGGATATAACATAAAGAGCCATATTAAAACATCTAGATGACCGTGCGAACTTGGGCTTTAAAAGATACCAAGGTGCAAGATCGCAGAGTCAGGTGACCTCAAAATGATAAATATGTCCTTTCTATACCCAATCTTACCATTTCAGTTAAACAAATTCATTATCTGATTACAAAATTTCCATAAATTCTGCAAAAATGTGGCATTCATTAGCCCAATGCCAGTGTGCATGCATGTACCTATGTTTTTATGGTGTAGGCACACATATGTATGTTTCTGTGTGTCAGTCTGTATGTTCCAAAGACCATCGCACAGACATGCCTAACAAAAAATAGTTTTCTGTCACTCAACAGAAAGTGAGTTTTTAAAAATGTATTAAAAGTGACTAAATAAACCAGAGGTAATCAAATGAGATTCTGGTATTTGTGTGTTTAGTGTGTTTGGGCTTTTTTGCTCATTCTGACTTAATGCTACTGTTTCGGCACCAAAAGCATATGAATCAGAAAGTGAGTCCTAGAGACTCACATGAATAGAACAAGGATGAATAGAACAAGGCAATAGTTTAATAAGGAAATTAATGATTTATGTTTCTAAGCAACATTTTATACCTCACTTACAAAAGGCTAGCATATAAATGTATTTACTGATTTAAAGTCTCTGATGTAAAATTAAAATCTTGTAAAGTTGAAATATACTTTAAATTCAAATACATTGTAAGTTAGTCACAGCCATAATTCAGAAATAATCCCTTGAATAAAAAATAATCATTCTGCCCCAGTGTATTTATCACTTTCTTGCTAAAAAAAACTTTGCTGGCTTAAGCTTTAGCAGATAGAAATATACTAATAATTTTAGAACAGTAGAAATATGGCCAATTCTTTACTGGGGCTCCACTTCTATTATCTTGAGATAGTCTATAGAAATTTAAGCAGGATGTTGTTTATTTTGTTAGAAACAGTGGAAGTCCCTATTAGCTTCATGCCATTTATAATGCCATTTCACAATATGAAATGATTTGATGTCCAATACTCTAATATTCTGTACCAATAATATAAAAGGACTGAATATCAATGCTCATACACTTTATATCAATAACGAACACGGTAAGGGGAAAAATTACAGGAAATGACAAAAGAAGGCAATATTGATATAAATCCAAGTGGGTCATTAAGGGAATTCCCACCTCACAGAAGTGATATTTATAACACTGTGTCAATACCTTTCCTAAGAATGTGATGATAATTGAGCTTAACCCTTACTTAGAAAGGTAAGAGTTTTGGTCCTTGATGATGCTCAAGTTTCTTGTGAATAATATTATTCTCAAAATTGTTTGAATCACTTGATTCGAGTTACTGTTTGAGTCTGCCCTGGGGAAGATTAGAAAATTAATATAAAGTCTTTCAACAGAAAACACACTGGAAAGTCCGCTATGAAGAATCTAGGAAATCGAGTCATAACTTGAAAATCAAGTTTAATCAACTGAAAAATATATCTCCGCAACAAGATCATTTTTCTCAGTACTCATGGATGAAGCTACTCAGAACCTCTTCTCAAAAACAGTCATTGTGATTTAAGGCTAGAAACAGCCCATTTTCAAGCTACTTTTTTTTTTAAGACTTGTGTATTTGTTTATTTGAGAGAGCAAGACAGAGAACATGTGTTGGGGGAGGGGAAGACTGAAGGGGGGAGCGACACAGGGAGAAGCAGACTCCCCACTAAGCTGGGAGCCCCACGACACACACAGGGCTCCATCCCTGGACCCTGAGACCATGACCTTAGCTGAAGGCAGACTCACTTAACTGACTGAGCCACTCAGGTGCCCCTCAAGCTACTTCTAACTGCCTCTCTCATGCTCCTTCTGGAAGCTTCTGCAAGTAACACACACAACGGCTACGGTTAGCCCATCTGAATGAGAGTGCTAAACACGTGTTCTTAGGTCTAGTACACCCAGAGTCATCAGATTCCAGTCTACATTCTTTTTAATCTACCAAAGCCATTCCTGAAATCATCATCACTTTACATTAAATTATGTACAATGTGATTTTTATACTCTTCAAGTTCATTTGAAGTAAGAATTTCTATACACTGTCCCCTGATGACAATGCCACACTTTCCAAATGCATGGGTGTGTATAGAGGTGTGTCTGTGTGTATACATATATATGCATATTTACTCTTTTAAAATTATTTAAAAAAATTTTGAAATCATATCTTAATTATTATTGAAATAATTATTGAATAATATCTTAAACCATGAGCATTGTGATACATATTAATGCATAAAGTATAATTTTGAAAATACATTTTATTTGAATCAGAGTAGAAGGCTCACCAAGGAACATTAATCCCTCACAGAAGTGACGGTGTGTTTCCGTGTGTGTGTGTGTCTGTGTGTCTGTGTGTGTCTGCGTGCATGTATGCGGGAATCTGTATGTAATATTAATCACCTTGAGAGGAAATTTGTTTATCATTGCTGTTCTAATTATTTTCTCTTCTCCACCAGCCATTGATTCTTACATTTTGCTTTCACGGATCATGGGAAAGCGGGCTTTATACAGTCTTGGAGGATCTTCACGGAAACGGAAAGAGTGCCCAGGAAGGACTGCACTTGGCCGAAATGGAACGTTTCATGCAAGAAGCAAACCTCTGGCACTTTGGACATAATTTTATATCTGTCTAGAATAATTGTATGCCCCTCTCTCACATAGCCAGCTCTGCCTCAGATCCAATCTTACAGTTTCCTTCTTATTTAAAGGCTTCTGAGAATCCTCAGCATGAATAAATTGCCCTTCTAATGTGGACCCAGAACACCCAGCTTCCACAACCATAATCCCGAAAATCACTGCACTGTAATTGCCCATTGGCTTTTATGTATCTCCCACTAGATAGCATATTCTAGAAGGCTGCGTGTGTGTGTGTGTGTGTGCACGTGTGTTACTATATCCTCAGCTCTAACAGCAGAGCATGCAGAAACACATCCCCTATTCAGCCTTCTTGCGTCACTTATCCCTGCCCCTTCCCATCGCACCCCATGCTTCTAATTGTCTGTAATTACACTGACCAAAATAGTTTGCAAAATGATGTTTTATAGGAGCAAATTTAGAAATTAAAGGTCACAGAGATGTTCGGCAATAGGAACCCTTAATAGTTTGATATTATAACATAGATCTTCTTCTGTTCTTAAAATTGGACGTGCTGTAAGTCACTGGCCAAACCATTCGCAGTCTTGGTATTTAGGCGCACATACTGTGCTTATTTTCTAAAAAAGTAATGCATGGGCTTCTGAAGAGAAGATACACATATATAAGGAACATTATACCTTGACAACACGTAAAATGGTACAATCTGGACAACTCTCCTGTGGCAACTATGGACATTCAAACTAGATCCTCCCATGACACATGATGCGCATTCTATGTTTGCATGTCCTACAGGATTACAGAGTCCTACAAGGGGCTGCTGAAGGACCTCAAACTACCCTAAGAAGAATTTTCCCCTAAATAGGGCAGCAACTGTAGACTCTAATAGTTCCTTTATCAAGCCTTTCCTACAGCTGGAGTCCTAACTGGAGCCTTGTCCAAGTTCCAAAAGGGAATCATTTTCCTCCTGCTTCCTGTAATTCCGAGTACTGGTATATGTTTACACTGAAATCTTTCAAAATAGAAACTTATGCGTACAGTAACAAAGTCCTTAGCATTTACCTATACTAAATGGGGAGGTGCTACCTAAGCCTCACAGTAAAACTTTTTAAACTTGGGAAAACTATCTTAAATGAGATTTCAAATAAGGGAATATCATTTATACTAGCATAAAATTAGAATAAGTAATTATAATATATAATACAATGATTTTTTTTAAACTTTGCATGACCACAAAGATTTGTCTTTCAATAGTTACATAAAAATAGATGGAGGATGCAGTGGTTCATTTGTTAAATAGTTTCTTTGTCATTCTGACCCTTCATACTTGACTCACCCCTGCCTCACCTTCAAAGACAATATGAGTTGGTGGTTTTACATTGCTAAGATGATGGACTACTTTTTCTGGAAGGGCCATTAACTTGAGAAATTAGAAATATAAGAATGGAGTTCTCAGTTATGACCTCCTATCAAGAAGAACCTGGTACTCTCAACCTTCTCTATTTCATAATAATTTCTGTGCTGATCCTCTGTCTTTCACTGATCCAGGGATGGAGCTCAGGGAGATTACCAGTGCTTTGCAGTCAAGATTCCAGGAACTTGCCATGGCACCTTGATGAAGTCATTCTATGTTCATAATTTGGAAGCAAAGCTGATAACTATAACATTAGGCTTTTTGTAGTTATCAAATGAGATAGAGTAGAGGCAACTGGTCCATACACTGTATGCCCAACACCAACTTTATTTCCTTGAAGAGGTTTCTTCAGTCTGGTTTTTATAGTAAAAGGAAGTGGGCTTGCAAGTCATCCTCAACTTTGGAATCTGAGTCATCTTTTCATTGTTGTGCAAAGTGTTGGAATTAGAATAGAATTCACTAAAGTTCTGTCAGCTCTCAGCTTTCCTGAAATCCCAATCACTATGGGGGAAATGATGAACACTTCAGGCCCCTTCCCTCGTGATTCTGATAATGCAATAAAGCATCTGGGCACACAAACAAAACTCCATGGTCACCTTCTACACTAGACAGGGAATTGACAATCCTAGTTCCAAATAAATGTATGATTATGTCAGTTGTATTTACATGACCAAAGTAAGACTGTGACCGTGGTAACACTGTTGCAGACAGTTTAATATGATGTTTTTAAGATAACATCCACCAAAAAAAAAAAGAAGATAATGTCCACCAAAATAACCTAAGAATATTCATGTAAAGCGAGTCTTGCTCTTAAGAATTTGAACTTTTTCTATTTTTATTGCACTGACAACTAGCAATATGGTATTTTCAAGAAAAGGATCAACAATAAACAATAATCCTGGCAAAACTTACAAAGAACTTCCATAAATATTATCTCATTTAAGAATCACTCAAACTTCTTGATATGTCCATGATATCATGATCATTTTACAGATTAGGGTTCATGCACAAAATGATTTTTCCAGCTTTTCCAACTAGGCAAAGACAAAGCTGGGATTGGAAGCCAAATCTCTCTCCAAATACCATCTCTTCCTCTATTGTGAGATCTAATAATCTTTGTATCCACCATAGTATCTACATGGCACAAATATATTCAATAAATATTTGTGGAATGAATGAATGATGTACGTCACTGCATACATTATTTCGAGTTATTATCAGAGGTCAAAATCTGAAATATCTCATAGGTCAAAACCACAACGCAAGATCTTGAATTTGGAGCCTAATAAGACACAGCAGGCTAGCATTCCAGGTCCTTCTGACTATTCAGACCCCTGAGTAGTGGACACCAGCAGGGCAATCCCAACACAGTTAGACGGTAATGCATGGTCCATTCCGGTTCACAATGCGAACCACTTTTTGTTAGAGGAATGGGCTGAAATGACTTAACCTGCAGGTGAATTTCTGGATACCAGCAGATGGTCACTGACTTGGTCATAATTGGTTTCTAGTCTTCTGATTTCTGTTTAAATTCTGATGTCTGATTTCCTGTTTAAATTCTGATTTTTCTTTAGTGTTCAAATAAATATAAGGCACTTGGTGGTATGCATTTAGAATATATATTTATTGTAGAATTCACTTGTAATAATTTCTAAATCAACCACAAAAGTCACAAAACTCGATTTCTAGTCTTGTGTTCTTGTCATTTGACACGTGTGTTCTTTCTGACATTTATTACATATGACTGATCTCCTCTTTTTCCGGAGATACAAAATATCTCTATCTTTTATTTCCCTGTGCATTTAATGCATCCTCAGCCAGAGGTTTATGTTTTGTTTTCCTATTACAGTTTCAGCAATTTATTTATAACAAACAACTGCAAAAGTGAGAGCTCACAAAGCCAAGCTAAATGAATAAACAAACAAATATTTTTAAATGGACATAAGCTTTCGAGCTTTTGAAACCTCATGTTTTATTACATCAATGCTGATATTCATGAGACTACTATTTCATAAATCCAACAGACAGCAAAACCTATCCAGTCTGAAATATTCAAATTGCAGGGTAAGGGAGGATGCCATGATTATATTTATTTTTTCTTGTGGAAAAGATGAATAAATGGATGTATCAGATATAAACACGGATTTTTTTATTGTTCCGACTAAAGGAAGTAATAAAACACCTATCATCTTGTATAATATCCCATTCTGTGCCTCTGCCATGAGCCCTTTGCCTTTTCCCATATTTTCTCTATTTATGAGAGCTAAACATTTGCCCATAATTTTCTCAAACTAACACCAGTAACTACTCCACAAAAAAATCTGGGGTCTCCAAACTGGATATAATTTTTCAATGGCAATATACAAACTCATGTTATCCTTTGTATTTTTAATTATTTTATTATCTCTTATTTAAGTAAAAAAAAAAAAAAAAAAAAAAGAGGTGGTCTAAGCTCAGCAGGAAAGCCAAAGGCAAACAATAAAGATAATATAGAATTAAAATCGAGTGCATCAACCCTTAGTCTCTGCACCAAACAGTCGTGCTGGATATTTTTCTGTTTCTGTTTTTATTTTTCTTTTGTCTTGGTTAATGCAGAGTTAACACCATTTACAGGACTTTACAATCTATACTGCAACTTACTTTTTTATTCATTATATCTATTAACATTTCCATGTTGCTTCTTGTCTGTATCGGCATGCTTACTACAACCCCATGATTTCGAATGCCTGAATGGCGTTCCTCTGTATATATACTCCCACATTTATTTAAATAGTTTACTATTAGTGGTCGTTAAGCTGTTTTCAGTTTTTTGTATACTACTAACAAGGATACCTTTGTTTTTAGGAAAGCTTTAAAATATTCACTTGTTTGAAATTGAAAAATGAAAGAAACATTTAGTTATAGAACACGCTATTTTCCTCCTTAGACGATACAAAGTAGATGTCTTATATCTAAAAGGCATGATTCCTGATGCCTTTTAATGAAAGGGCACGATGGACCAGTAAGTCTGTAAGATCCACAGGATGACATATTCCCTGGATCTTAACTGGCGGCACCAGGACCCCCCCATCCACACCCCTGGGCAGGAGTCCGTAGACCGTGCAGTCCAATCCAAGTCTAGCTTCAGTCTTAACAAGAACATTTATCTAGACAATATCTACTGACCAATTAGTATTTTCCCAGCACTGTATTATTTACTTTAAAAGCATCGTTTAATTTAATCTGAATTTGAATCCTTGTCAGACAGCCTCGGGGATGGTCAGTGCCATGGAGGGTGAAAGTTACCTGTGAGGCTCAAGAGTTAGTATCCTGGGCTCACGTGCCCGCTTTGCTTCCGGCCCCTTTCCAGAGAGTGAGGGATGGGAGCAGGGGTCTTGGCTACCGGTCACAGCTATGCTTAGGATCACCCGACAAGAGCCAGTGTCAGAAGGGACAGACTTGAGAGGGAGAATTAGCACGACTACTCAAATATGCGTATCCATTTGCTTAGACCAGAAACATTGGATCCAAACATGATTCCTCTTATCCAGACTCACCCACACATCTCGTAAACTCTATCTTCCATAAACACATCCGGAATCTGACCGAGATTCACCCAAGAACCCCACCTTGTCCAACCGGCTGTCTCTCTCCACTGGAATTAAAATAGTTTGCCACGCCTTCTGCACCTAGAGCCTCTGGGGATCCTTTCAAATGCAAGTGTACTCAAAATGCCCCCATCTCTTCCCAAGTCACTATGGCAAAGGCAATAATCCTTCCCCCAACGCACCTTGGTCCTCAGCCCTGGCTCCCAGCACGTCTCTTGGCCTCTCTTCTGGGCTTGTTCACTAACTCACTCTCCCTGGCCACCCTGGTTTCTTGGCTCTTTCTCAAGCCTGCTGAGCATGCCCCAGCTCAGGACTTGCACTCGCCTGGGCCCTGCCTGGAATGATCTTCCTCAAGATGCCAACCAGCATGGGTCATCTCCCCTGCCTCCCTCAGGCTTCAGCCCAAACACCACCTTGTCACTGCACTCTCCCCTGACTGCCTAGAAACACGCAATCGGCTTCACTTTCATGCAGAGTACTTCTCGCCATCCAATATGGAAGTCCTTGGTTATTTACTACCTATTCAGATACCACCGGAGGGGGTGCATGACCTGCTTTACTAGTGATATACCTACAGATTTGTAGAATAATTCCTGGTGCACAATCGGGGTTCATTAAGGTTGCTGGGTGAGATAGGTCAGTTGGAGAAAGACATACACAGTATGATCTCACTCACACGTAGAATCTAAAAAAGCCAAACTCGTAGAAACAGAGAATGTTGGTAACCAGGGGTGGGGGTGGGGTAGCTGGGGAGATGTTGGTCAAAAGGGCACAAACCTGGGATTATGAGATGAATTTGTTCTGGGAATTTAATCCACAACATTGTGACTAGACTCAACAATACCGTATCACATACTTGAAAGTTGTTAAGAGAGAGTAGACCTTAAATGTTCTCACCACAAAAAAGAAATAATTATGTACCATGATGGCGGTGTTAATTAACAGTACAACTGTAATCCTATAATGAAATACATGTGTATGAAATCAATGCACAGTACGCCTTAAACTTACACATGGTTTCTGTCCATTATCTCTCAATAAAATACTTATTTTTAGATGGATTCATGGGCTTGAGCAAGTTACTAGCCCTGCTGAACTTCAGGTTCCTGTCTGTGGAATGACAATTATGCTACCTGTTTTCTAGGTTTGTGTCATCATTAGATGAGACTCCACGAAAATCCTTACAAGCGGATGGCACAGAGTAAGGGCTTGAGAAGTGCCCATCATGGCCAATTCCCAGAACCTCGGAACGTGACCGTAGGTGAACACAAGGACTTGAGGTGACGCAGTTCAATTGAAATTGTTAGCCCGAGGCCCAGAATCCAAAAGGACTCCTTCTAAGAAGTGAAAGGGACGCTCGGGAGACATGAACACAGAAAAAAAACCACGTGGAGACAGGGCGAGAAGTCAGCCATCTGCGAGCCAAGAGAAGGCCCTCAGGAGAAACCAGCCCTGTCAGAAGCCTCGATCCCAGCCTCCCAGCCTCCAGGACACTGAGGGACCCGCGCATGCTGTGGGTGCCAGCCTGGGGTGCGCTGTCACGGCACCTGTCACTCAGCGGCTGAAGGGCTTCTTTGAAGTAACAGCTTGACAAGAAACAGGCATTTCTAATTAAGAGTTTTAGTCACCAAGAAAAGATATTTTCGTGTTTTAAGATTTGATTTATTTATTTATTTAATTGACAGAGAGAGAGAGAGAGAGGGAGAGGGAGAGAGAGCAGAAACACAAGTAGGGAAAGTAGGAGAGGAAGAAGCGGGCTTCCCGCTGAGCAGAGAGCCCGATGCGGGGCTCCATCCCAGAACCCTGAGATCATGACCTGAGCTGAAGGGAGAGGCTTAATGACTGAGCCACCCAGGCGCCCCTTCACCAAGAGATTTCTAAACCATGCACAGGTTTGCAAAAGAAGATACTTTAGATGTTAGAGGTATTTCAGAAGTACCGGCTGATGCTCACCCCAGTGTGGATGAGGGAGAAGCTCATCTCCCTGTGTTCCACCCATTTGTCCATGAGGGATCCCATCCCTTGTCACATCTTTCCACTGGCTCCCTTCATCAACACCTCATTCTTCATCTCTCCCACAAAATGTGAGCGTCTGTGGGATTTTTCCTCTGGAGATCTGACTTCACAAATGGGACCACCACAAGCCATGGTAACTATGAGGAAGCCAAGGACACAGAGGTAGGGGTGCCCTCCTCGTCCGCAACCACATTCGCGAAATGCCAAAAAGATGGCCATTACCAGTCATCATGGGAAGCAGAGCCACTCCCTGGCGGGGGGATCGTAAATTCCCCAGCTACTGAAGTGAAGGTCTTACTTCATAGGCTAATTTATCGCCTAACTCCAGGGGTAGTTTGCTGTGACGGGGGCAGTCGTGTGAACACTTTATTACTGTGAAAAGCTAAGGAGTAGAATGAAGATGGAACCCAAGAACACGAGGGCAGACAGATTGTACTGGGGAAGTGAGAGGAGACATCCCCGGTCCGGTCTCCCCCATACCTTTCTGTGACCTCCTATGCACTCTACCTAAGTGCTTCAGGTTCCAGACTCCTGTCACGGAAAATGCAGGAACGTGCAGAATGCTCCCAAATTCCAGTGTGCAACGTGGTAGAAGTCCCATGCTCATTAATCATATACATATTAAAAATCGATTTTTCGCAAAAAGCATCATGTGTGACTGATACACACACACACATATTACATATGATATGACTTTGAGAAAGAAGCTCTGAAAGAGAAGTGTGACATTCTGCTAATTATTAGTTTACTCAGCACAGCTGTGCTGGAAGTTGTTAGCAACTGAAGCCGAGTTTAGAGCTGAGTAAGCCAATCCCTCACCCCAGCCTATTTTCTATCTGGTTGACTATGATTGGCAAGGATAAGAATACAATTACATTTATCACCTGTCTCTCCAAATCCTGCCAAATCCAGAAATATTAATATTTCCGACTCCAGGTATCAATTTTTAGGTCATTTATATTGTGGATAATACTAGCTAATTGTTAATTTTGGATACAGGAAGGTGGCCAGGTTTTAGAAAGCATAGACATATATAGAAAGAGGGGACATTTCACCTGCAAAATGCTCCTAACTCTGACTCGTTACTACCACTCAGCCAGGCTGCATCTTAACCTTAGATATATTTTCCTAGATTTTCCTAGATGCTGGGTCTGGTTCTTTTAGGTAGCCCACCGTCTAGCACAGGGCTTAGCATCATTCAGAATACCAAACGTACAGACGTTTACTGAACTTTAAGTTAAAAATAAAAACACATTAATATAACAAGTATGTTATCAATAGGAGACATGAGGAAAGTAAATTGGCCACGAAACAGGTCCAAAGAAATTCGTTTGGAACTCAGGCAACTATATAAACATCTTCATTTTCCATTGGTCTATATAATTGATTTTATTATTTTTATCTTATTCTATGTCCTACATGAAATAATTTGGGGCACACCTGATAGATTAAAGCATAGTCTACTTCCTTTCATTGGAATATTGTTTTTCCTACAATTTTGAACATCTCTATGGCAGACATCACTATTGGTCACAGATAAGTGATTCCTCCCTCCCTTTGATACCTAGGAGGAGGAACCTTGCCCATCCCCTTGATGGCAGGAATGGTAAAACATAACTTGTTTTAGTCAATCCAATGCCTGGGGACCAGCTAGTCAGGGCTGCAGAGAGGCATCTGGTATGTGGCGTCCAACACTCTCAGCCCGTTTTTGTTCTGCTCCAGGACTCCTGAAACACACACTTTACAAATTACGTGCAATGCTGAGTCTTCACAACAAGGGAGCTGCCCAAGCCAAGAGCCCAGCCCCTAGCTGATCTCACCGGAAAGGTTGGGCTCATTTGTTGCCATCCTATAAACTAGCTTTATCATGCACTCATAAAATCTCTATAATCTATCTCCCCCAAAAAAGGAATAACTTGCACATTCTGTTTGAGACAACACAAAGTAAAACGAACCAAGAGTTATTTTTTTTTGAGTTGTTCCCTATCTATTCTCCTTGTCTAAGCTATCTGTGGAGTCTGGATACCCTGCAAAGGCATAAGAAACTCGGAAAGCCATTTGTAAATATTGAGCTTGTTAAACATTTTATTTTTTTTTAAGATTTTATTTATTTGACAGAGAGATCACAAGTGGGCAGAGAGGCAGGCAGAGAGACGGGGAAGCAGGCTCCCCGCTGAGCAGAGAGCCTGATGCGGGACTTGATCCCAGGACCCTGAGATCATGACCTGAGCTGAAGGCAGAGGCTTTAACCCACTGAGCCACCCAGACGCCCTGTGGTAAACATTTTAAATTGCAGTCTATTTTCAGGAAATTTTCAGGAGTCCTGCGTGTACTTACGATTATGGGGATATATGTGTTTTACAAATATTCTTTGGACCCCTAGGATGCTTATTTAACAAATCCTGTACTGTGTTCATTAATTGTTCACAACCAGAGTGAAAACTAAAACTCTGACTAATTTGGGGGATTATTTAATGCAGGTATTAACAAATAAAATGCATGTTGCTGATATTGGGTATTTTACATATTAAACATCAACTTGATTGCATTTACTAAAGCAATTTTTACTGGAAAATTTTGAACTTTCAATCACATTTCAGTGGCCTCTAAATAGATTCGTTAAATCAATAGAGAGAGCTCTGCTATAATTAAAAGTGTAAACTTCGAATTTCTTCCCTTCGTTTCATTTTGGGAAGTCTTTTAAATATAACTTGTCTGCTGTTAGAAAAGTGACTTTTACATAAAATTATTTTAAAAAGTAACATTTGGTATCAAGTAACTACACACTTGACATATTTCTAGAAGAAAAAAATAAAACATCCAGTGTCTGATTTCAGCAACTAGAATATCCGCATATGAGTCTCTCCCTTCTGTGAGCTAAAGATACAAAGGCTTCCAAAATCTCTGGCAGTTTGTCTTGAATAGAAATAATCTACTACCTCATTAAGCCTAGTTCAATTAAAATAAAATATAAATGAAAGCATTTAGCTAGAAGCTAATTGAAAATAAAGCCCTCGGTTTGTCACATATGGTCTTGTCTCAGAAACCTGACAGTCCGGCATTCGGGTAAAGGGAAGCAGTCGTCTGCAGGCTGCTATGTCTGTATGTTTTTAGACGGAGTCGGTAGGGTCACAGCAGTGATTCTCAGAGAGCAAATGCCCCAGTGCCCCAAGGCCTACACAGACACAAGCAGGTTTAGGGATCGTCCTTAAAATAACATGTAAGTTTAAACGGATGTAAATATAGATTTGTATATATTTAGGAAAGCTTCTTAATCCTCCCCCCACCCCCGTCAATAGGTCATTTGTCTCCCACTGCCCCCAAACATACTAATTTTTGAGATGGCTCAAACCTGCTGTCTCATACTGAAGCATATTATTACAGGCACATGATAGGTATCGCGCCAAAATGCTGGGATTCAAGACAGAATTTTAAAAATACTATAAATATTTTCCTTTGCTGATGAGTTAAAAGAGCTTTTCTCCTTTGTCACTGTAAGGAATCAAAGAACAGCGCTTTCTTTGGCAGCATGAATTATTTAATCTCTTTAATCCTTCCCTGGATTTGCCCTCCATCCAGGATAGATTTTTCTTTCTTTTTTTCCACCTTTCTCTCCTTCCTTCCATCTTTCCTTCCCATTAGCCATGCTTCCCCACTAAGTGTTATGATAGCACTGGTGAATTTCAGAAAAGCAACAGCAACATTCTGTCGGAGGAACACAATCTGTCCAGCTGTATAATCATGTATTAATATGCTGTTTAAATATAGTATCCCCCTTTTTGGTAAATTGCAACTTCTGCTGCCTCCTCACCGCCTGTTCCTATGGGGAAAAAAAGTCATATTTTGGGTCTTTGTGTCAAGATAAAGAAAATTAATTTCAAAGCCAACAAGGAGAGAGCTGCTAGTGCAGAAGGTAAGTAAATGCCAGCAGTTGCTCTGTGACTTCAAGAGAGAAAGAAAAAAATATTTTTCGAAAATTGCACTTTGATACAAATAATACAGGAGGATTTGCGGTGGGCAGAGGATTTCCACAGCACCTCGCCAGATGCCGAATCCATCAGAAACCCCCGGGGTATGTTGGCGCATGAGTGGATGGATGGATGGACAGTGATGGAAACGTGTAGTAACTCATAGCTCTTCACAGATGTCCCTCCTCTCTGGCTCCTAAGGGCACCTGCACAGGAGGTCCACACGTTTATTCCAAGTAAAAACTGCCTGGTACAAACATACAATATTTGATAAAGTATTCGACATAAACATTCCAAAAGATACGGTGGTGTACGGTAAGTCTCGAGGTCTAGCGTAAGGTGTACAACTATAGTTAATAACACAATATCGAACACTAAAAATCAGTTGAAAGCATAGATTTCAGGTGCCGTCTTCACAGAACAAAGAGCAGCTATATAAAGATAAGATGCTAATTAATGTGCCTGTGTCGTCATTTTTCTATGCTTGTGTATATGAAATCATCATGTGGTACACATGAAATATCTACAAATTTTACCCAAAAAATTTATTAAAAAGCTAAAGGGACAGAGGAGCATTATTTCCATGAGAGGTTTCATTTGTTGGCTGTTTTGACTTCATCATGGCCAGAAGCACGCCGAGTTCGTCTCTACTCCCACACGGCAACAACCACATCAAGAGTCATTGATGTTTATGTGATTGTGATTTCTAAAATGAATCAATGAGTAGATGCGGGGTGAGTGGAAAGGGTCAGTCTCTGCACGGAGCAGCTCTGAGAGCAGCCGCGCTGGGACAAGGCAGAAACCACGAAACAGAAGTCAGCTGCCGAGAAGCCCCAGTGGTGAGGAACGGAAGAGACTGCCTTATGCCTGCAATCAGTGCTTCGCCCACATTCTCATCCAAATATTCCCCACAGTGGAGAAGGGCACACGCTCCCTGATGGATGGTTTTGAACAGCCCAACACACAGCGGCCTGCATCAGTAGCAACATTGTTTTCCAACCCCACATTTTAATTTTACAATTATTTGTCTTCACATGAAATATTTTTAGGGTGCCATCAAGTAAAAGTAGTAATCCAGGAAGCCATTCCATGTTTTTATTGTGTTTTTAAAAAACGCCAGCCTATGGTCACATAAACATCCCACTGTTAGGACAAGTAAATCAGACAGAGCCCCAGGAGAGCTGCAGGCAGAGCGTTGGGCTGACTGGGATCACTGGTGGGGAGGCCGGCAGGACACAAAGGGACCCGGTCTACACGTAGGGTGTATGCTTCTATCTGTCTGTCTCTCCATCTGTCTCTCCATCACCTCCTTGATATTTCTCTCCAGCTAGCTGCCATCGTTTTCTGACTCTCTCTTTAGGACTACATCCACGTATCTCTGTACCTATCATCCATTTACCTCTGTCTACCTACCCACCATCTAACAATCATCCATATCTTATTTACCATCTACCATATATCCATTCATCTTCTTTTATCTATCATCTATCTATCTACCACCCAATGATCCACTGTCTGTCTATAGACCTATGTATCTTTATCATCCATCATCTAGTTATCTACCCATCGATCATCTATCCCTCTAGAACTTAGGGTTATCAGCACCCACATGCGGCAGTTCGCCTGTTCAGTCCCCGTACCCTGACATGCCTTTATGACCACGCTCCTGCCTTCACACCCAAGTTCATGTCTTACAGCTCCCCACAGACGCTATATGTAACAGTCACATAGAAGGATTTAAAATTCCCTGAGTACACCACGCTCCCTCACACCTCTGCCTTCCCATATGTGTTTCGTGGACCTAGAGTGATTCTTGCCCCCCACTTTTCTTCTTAGTTGGCTTTCCTCACATCATAATCATTTTCCGTGACTGAGTTCAGGCAGAACTTTCATTGGGAAGTTTCACTGAACTCTACAGTTAGAGAAACACTCTGTTTTTAGCCTGCCCCGAGCCTGACGGGCTAGAGCTCATCTCAGATGCCTGAATGGAGACTCTGAACTACCAGAGTCAGAAACTAGGTCTTTTAAGCCCGAGTCCACTAAGCTAAGACAAATAGGCCGCCAAATATGTGAGGGACAGGTGGGGCATGAATACAAGCACACATCGTTACAAACTCTCTCTTAATTACAATATTTTCAGCAGTAAGCCTTCTCAAGAGAAAGCTCTTCTCATTTGCCCTGTCCCTCAAACACACACCCTGTGCTCTCAAGTTCTCTGGGTGGTAGCGCCATCGCACTGAAAGAAGTAAGCTCTGGATGCTTTCGTGTCTTGGTCAAATAAACTTGAGAAATGAACCCAAGGTAATTTGATGGAAGAGAATAAAACAAAAGTTTTTTGGTGATTAGAAATAAAGAAGAAGAACACACGAATAGGAACACAACTTGAGTGCGCTTGGTTTGGTGCTCACCAAATTTTCAGACTCAGATGTCATCAAATAGGAAGTACCACCTTCCACCACCTTCTGTTTCCAATAGGAGGCCCCTGGATGTCACACTGTCTCTTAGAACAGTTAGTACTTATCCTACTTTTCCAGTAGTTTCACAGAAGAATCAGCAAAACAGCCAAGAATAATAGGAACTCGAAGTGCAATGCATTAGGGAGTGAGGACTTCATCAAAGAAACAGCAACAGGAAATTGAAATAATCATAGGCAGGCAGCACAGGTAATTACAGTTATAAAAATGGTTTTTGTCCTCTTCCAGATAATCTTCCTGGCTACATCCAGATCCTGAAAAATCATGCAAAGTTGGAAGGCAGGAATCTATTGCATTCCCATATGATAAAGACTGGCTAAACTCTGCCCGTACACATCATATCATCAGAGAACATGTTTTATATTTGGGATTTTAATTTCTAAAATGTGCATATGGGATTAGGAATAAATGAATATGGGCAGAGGAAAATTGAAATAATAAATCAGCCTGTTCAAGGTTTCAAGTGTGGGCAGAAATATCAGCTTTAAAAACTGAAGAAATGATTAAGTTCATAAATAGAAAAAAAATACAAATGAAAAGGAATTTGGTCCAGAGTACATGATCATTATAGACTTATAAATTTTGTTCACTTTTCCCAGTTACGCTTCTTGTTTATAGACTGTACCTTTCCAAATAGATATTTGAAGGCAGAATATCTTAAATACCTTCAGTAGAAATAACTATGGAAGACCTCATTTAATATATGCCAACACTTTAAATTACCCACATGCCTCACAGATAGATTTTAATCCAAGAGTAGGTCACTGACATTATTAGACATCACCTGTAACTATTAAAGCTTTCACTGGAATTCTGTAGACATCAATGTGAATAGACAGAACTAGGTAAAAGTCGTGTTATGATCCCCTCTGTGTGCGGCCCCTGAAAGTGCACTAAAAGAAATTAGTTTAAAATAGTTGCCAGCTAGCTAAATAACAAAATCACATAAAGGTTCAATACAATTTTTTTTGTTGCTTTTTGTGCCCCCGTTATGGTTCTAACAAAAAATCATTTCTTTAAAATAGAAGGTAAGAGCAGATAGTTTTGTGCTGTCTTCCCTATGAGATGTGCCCATGACCTCACTCTGTTTCTGTAATCACCAAAAGAACACAGTTCGGTATCTGATGCAGTGAGTTCTTACCGGGCACTTCTGCAGGCTGGAAGGTTCAGAGTCAAGTTTTCTTTTTTCCTACGATGAGTAACACTGAGGAAAGATAGGAACTGATGTGTTGGATGAAAAAGAGATTTACAAAGCACAGGATGTGACCAAAATGATGGTTCGTAACCTACTGCACCAAATTCCTCCTCTGTCAGCATGATAAAGAACAAAGGGAAGGAAAGTCCTCTAAATACCTCAGCAGAGTCGGAGCATCTGAAGGAAACATAAAATAAAAGCACATGAATTATTTCATCCCATTTAAAATAGAACAGTGCTTTCTTTTGGTGTATGAATGATGTCTTGACATTTTTTTTTGCCTGGGTAGAGGAAGACAAGTGTGATGGGACCTGGAGGGAGGATGTTCACACAGCATGCACACACACATACACACTCACACATTACAAAATATAAGAATGTGAGTAACAGAGCATCCACACTGACAGCAGGAAGGAAATATCAATACCGCAGTTGCCACTTTACCCATCTTCTCCCTTTAATATCGGCTCTTGACTTCTCTAAATTTGTTTTCATTTATTGTGCTTTGGCATTTGTGAGTCATCCTCCCCAAAGTAATCTTTGTTTCAAAAAATACTCAGGATTGGGGTGCCTGGGTGGCTTAGTCGATTAAGCACTGACTCTTGATTTGGGCTCAAGTCATGATCTCAGGATGGTGAGACTGAACCCCCACGAGGGTCTACACTGGGCATGGAGCCTGTCTACCCCTCACTCGAGGTTTCCTGCTCTTACTCGCTCCCTCTCTCTCTCTCCCTCTCTCTCTCACGCTCTCTAAAAAACAGAATAATAGATCAAAAAGCGTGAATTTTCAAGTGCTTAAACTTTTTCCACTTTCAGTGGCAACAAAGAATTTCAGGTAAATCACAAAATGGTATAAGTGCAATGGGTTCATACGTTAGAAATTTCAAAAAACTCCAAATGTTTCCCAACACAATTGTCCTATAACTCTTATAAATCCTAAAGCGGGCCATGCCTGACTCTCATACTCAAGGGACATATTTTCTTCCAATAACAGAGATGAACATTTTCTCATATTTTTTTATCAGAAAGTTAATTCATTGCCCAGACACTTGGTGAGTACCCCAGGTGCTGTGTGGGAAAAGACGGGGATGTCTCCTGCCCCCATTCTCATGGGGAACGTGTATTTACATGCGTATTTGTACAGACATTCGTTACGTGAACCCACAGCTGTAATTCATGCCAGGCGATGGAGCAAAGGAGACTCCAGGATGAAGCTCAAGGGTATGAGGGGGGGAAGAGCACAGAGGACATGCTCACCGGGTACTCGAGCCAAAATCTGAGTGTGCGTAAGGTGGTAAATGAATAACATGAGTGTCAAGAAGAGGGGAAAGCGAGGAAAACTTTCAGAGTAGGGGTGTGGGAAAGGCAAGTGTGGGAAAACTGAAAGCCCAATGTAGCCGAAGCTTAGTGAGGGGTGGGGAAGGGGGCAAGAAATGAATCTAAAGAACTGCACAGAAACCACAGTACGCAAACTCTCATGGGCCACCGTAGACAACCGGGATCCCACTGGGGAGCCCAACAGGACATGGGAGCCTTTTAATCAAGATAGTAACTGATCAGTTTCCATTTTACAAAACTTATCTCGTCCACCCTATTTAGAGTGTATTTGTGGAAGACAAGAATAGATACAGAGTGAGTAGTTAAGGAGCCACTGTGTAGAAAACTGCAGAACGAAGTGATGTCTTTTAGTCTGAATTACTAAGTTTTGTCTATGGCTGCTTCTTTTGATTAATTCGAATTATAATCTGTTAACTCCATTGAACAGAAACAAATATTATTTATTGAAAAACACTATTAAGCTGTTGTATCGTTTCAGCAGGTCCCTTGAATGAAATGTGCACTGTTCTTGGAAAGCATAGGATTCAGAGTAAATGGTTTACTTTCTGAGTACTAAGATGCGGTGTTCAAAATGAAAACATTTTCTTGGGATGGTCTGAGATATGTTTGCTATTCTGTACTAACGATGCTCACATAGCAAGCCATGACGTACAATAAATTTCTCACAAATGCAAAAAAGAAAAAAAAAAGAAGGCTAAAGTTTCTTCAAAATTCAGGTGTCTTCATATACAAGTTACTTTTCTAGGGCATTTGTTAATGTTCTTATTTTTATTCTGTTATGTAAACCATCAGAAATTTGATGACACTAAACCTTCAAACCAGAGAGTCTAGGATCTGTGTGTGTGCATGTATGTGTTACTGAGTTTTTAAATGACCATAAAACAGGATTCAAACCATTTTATTTTTCAATATTATTCTGAGTAAATAGGATTGTGTGGCTTATTTACTTTAAAATCTCTTTACTTCTTTTTTCAGTTAACACCCGAAATCTCCTAAATATTTTATTCCAAACAAGTTATAATATAACCCCTGTTTTTCAAGTTACTTGTCTTCATCTGACATACACACATACAATCTTGCTCTTATTTTTCCCTTTTTCTGAAATCACTTCTTTCCTCCGCCTGGAGAAACCTCCTGATGATTCAATATGACTTCTCTTGAACCCTTGCTTGACTCATACAGATAGAATGACTTGCTACCTTCTTTGTGCCTTCATAGCTCACGGCTTATTTGCTAGTGGTATCCTTATCATGGTATACTAGGGTACGTCGTATGTATCTATACTGTCCCCATCAGATGGGCAGGACATACCCAGTGTTCACTAAGTTCTGATATTTTAATTTTCATTTGTTAATTCGTTGTTTTAAAAATGTGTTCCCCTGGGGACACCTGGGTGGCTCAGTTGGTTGAGCATTTGACTTTTGATTTTGACTCAAATCACGATCTCAGGGTCATGGAACTGAGCCCCGTGTCTAGGTCTTGTGGGGCTCCTTGGTCAGTGGGGAGTCTGCTGTCTCCTCACTCTGCCTCCGCCCCTCCCCTGCTCACACACACATGCATGCTTTGTCTCCTTAATAAACAAATACATCTTTAAAAAATTTAAAAAAATATTTCCCCTGACTATTAAAGTAATGCATAGATTAGCAATTCTCACATATTTAAAACTGTGACTCCCCTCTAATGAATAAGTCATCAAGGACTAATATTTCAATATGCATTTTGCTGCCACAATCTACCCATCAAATACACACATTTGAAGCACGACATATCACACCGTGAGAGGTGACATGGCGGACACAAAGTCAGCAGAGAACCCCATTATTGACCTTATTAAACACAGCTAAGGAGAAATGGCATATGTGGATGTTGCAGCTAGGGGATTTTAACCAGGAACATAAATAAAGATGTGATAATATGTGTTAAAGAATTCTAAGAGAGTGAAAACGTATTTCCAAGACATTCTATGAAAGATCTTTGGAAAGGTCTGAATACTGAAATGATGTAGATGTCGGGTGTGCATTCAGGATGAGGATAACTTGATTAAAGCAGTTCCAGAGAAAGTAAATACTCTCGGGACTCCGTAGAGAGCTGGACCAAGTCAAGAAGTTATATGATATGACAGTAGTTGTTTAGGATAAAGGGTACCCTTGCTTGACTCTAGATTTTGAAGGAATCCTAAAGGGCTAATTCCATTTCTATGCAGTTAGTAAGCTCTTCATGAGGTATATATTTTCCAAGACCACTTAGCCCTTTTTCTGGAAATCATCACTTTTCTGCAACCAACTACATGTAAGAACACCTCGAATAATTACAAATATATATTCAATATATCAGGTAAAAATTGGCTCTGTGATCTCTCCAGCATTATCCAAGGTATCCCCTCTAGAACTTTGGAGACTATTCCCTCTTATCTGTTCCATAGGTCACCCCCTGAAATATGTGAAAAAAATCTATCTTGATATGATGGACAAAAAAGAATGTTTGCAAGTTGTTCTTCAAGAAAATGATATGATAAAAACCAAGTCTTAGCAAGAAAGGTTTGGCTGCAGCAGTAATTGGAGCAAATCAAAGGCAAGATACTACCAGAAATAGATTAAATAGCTAGAGATTCTTAAAGGCACACAGAATTGAGATTGTGGAGGACTGCACTAGCATACCGATCACAGAGAGAAAATGCCTTAAGGAAGGAATCCTGATGAGAGTTGTTGGCTATTTTACCTGGCAAGTAAAGAAGAATAAGGAGTCAAAAATAAGGTCAAAAGCCTGGAGCAATCTAAGTGCAGGTTTGACAGGCATGAGGAACATTGGAATAAAAGAATAAATACTTTCAAGTCTTAATTCTACCGCATTTGAGGCATCTGAATTGCTAGGAAGTCTCATGAGAGAGATACACCTAGGAATTCAGATTTAGGACATATGATAGTTAAAGATTGGGATATTATAGAAAGGAGAGCAGATGTAATAGACCTTTGAAGGTTCAGCAGTGTGAGGATTTTAAGGTAAAGCAAAGTTTGCAGAGGAGATCAGGAGAACCTAGCTGTCAGTCACTTTGGAGATAAGTGGTCTCCAGAAAGTGCCCTGAACCCTTGTCTATAGATAGCTACAGAAATTCTTTTACTCAATATAATTTTCATAATTCTCAACATCCACTGAATACCTCACAGAGCTTATGAAAGCTTAAAGAATACATCAGAGATTCTGAATTAGAGACTATTCCTTGTAGGTATTTACAATCCACCCAAGGACACAGAACTAACATGTAAGAAATACATGGAAAGATTAATTCAACAATTTATGTGATACTGCCCAAGAAGCATAGGAAAAGATGTTCCACCTCACTAATCATTAGGGAAATGCCAATTAAAACCACAGTGAGATGTCCCCTCATACCCATTAGGAGGGCTACCATGAAAATAAATAGGAAATAATACATGTTGGTGAGGATGTGGAGAAATTAGAACATTCATACACTGTTGATGGGAATGCAAAATGGTGCAGCTGCTATGGAAAATAGTGTGGAGGTTCTTCAAAAAACTAAAAATGTAATTATTATAAGATCTAGGAATTTCACTTTGGGCTCTGTACCCATAAGAATCAGAAACAGAGCTCAAAGAGCTATTTGCAAGCCCATGCCCACGGAAGCATTATTCACAATAGCCAAGAGGTGAAAGGAACACAAGTGTCCCTCAACAGATGAATGGATAAGCAAAATGTGGGAAGTACGTACAATGGGATACTTGGAATACCATTCATCTTTAAAAAGGAAGGAAATTCTGACACCTGCTACAACATGAATAAACCCTGACAACATTATTCTAAGTGAAATAAGCCAGTTACAAAAAAACAAATACCATATGATTCTCCTTACAGAATCTACACTAGTCAAATTCATAGAAACAGAAAGTAGCATGGTGGCTGGCAGGGGCTGGAGGAGAGAAGATGCAGTATCGCTGCATAACAAGTATAGGGTTTCCGTTATGCAAGATGAAAATGTTCTGGCAATTACGGTGGCGATGGTCATACAACAACGAAAATGTACTCGATGCTACGAAACTGCACATAAAAATGGCTAAGATGGTAAATTGTATGTTAGGTGTATTTTACCAAAACTAAGAAAAAAAATGTCTGAGTCATTAAAAATAAATAAATAAATAGACAAAAGGTAAATGGAAATCAAGGGGGACCAAAAAATTATATAATATTGAAAAGTGCGAGTAAAAGTGCAAGTAATAAATGAAAACCAGATTAACCAGAGAAAACCTTCTGGAGGGGAAATTCTATGTGATGAATGCAAATTGGCAATATTTGAATATTTGAATGAGTTTGAGGAAAGGAGATTTTTCGAGGTAAATTGGCATTAACGAAGACACCGAGAGGAAAATGATTACAGGTTGTGGAGGGTATAACAAGGGGATGATATTACATGGAGTAAAAGACGAATATCAGAGAGCAAAGAAGGATGAGGTTAAATAGGCAGCCGTGTCCGATTTTGAAGATTCTAAGATCAGACACTGAAACTCACAAGTGAAGTGATATCTGGCAGCGAATCCCATAGAAGCCTGAATAACAGCATGCTCCAAAAGAATATGGAGTTTTAGGAAAATCTGCTAGAAGGCAGTGAAGACAATAGGACAGAAGATGGAGCTGAGACGTGGGATAAGCCTATGTGGATTCCTGTTGAAATCAGGCTTGTCCTCTCTGCTGTAAGATCCAGCTTTCTCAAGGTGGCTCTGAGTCAAACTGGGTTAAAGGCCAGACTTAACCTGCTCTAGGTGAAAACGCTGCTACTCAGGGGCACCTGGGCGGCCCAGTCAGTTAAGGGTCTGACTCTTGGTTTCAGTTCGGGTCCTGATCTCAGGTTGGCAAGATCAATCCCTGCATCAGGCTCTGTGCTCAGCAGAGAGTCAGCCTGAGATTCTCTCTTTACCCCTTCCTCTGCCCCTCCACCACCACCCTCCCCCGAATCACCCATGTTCTCTCTCTCTCTCTCTTTTTCTAAAAAATAAATAAAAATTTAAAAAGGAAAAAAAAAAAAACCTTGCCACTCATGCCTTGAACACCCCTTTCTGTTGGTTTTGCTCAACATGGCCCATTCATGGATCTAATCCCATCTCAGGGAGTTTTCAGGGACTGCTGCTTCTGAGCCCATAACCTTGTCAGTTAAAGAAAGATTTTTTCCAAGCTACAAGCCTCATTCAGGAAGTATAACATGCTAGAATCTTGGAACAGGTTTTAAACATGCTGTAGTCACAATTTTCAAATATCTCCACCATGACAAATGCACAAAGCCATCAAACAGTATTCTGATGGATTTGGGCAGTGTGCAGCATCTGACAGGTTGGACCTCTGCCCAGCAGCTCTCCATGGAGTCTGTCCTGTCCAGAAGCAACATGGCGGCCAGGCTTTGAGCTTCCCTGGGTTGGGAATCCAGTCTATCCTCACGAAGCATTACTACAACTGTGTAACTGGATACAATGCTCAATTTTATACCTATATCTAAGGAATGATGTTCAAATTTTACCCCATGCTTACATTCTGATTCCCAAATTAAAACCAAAGCAATGAGGAAGCAAAGCATTCACATTATTCACTTGCTCTACCCAAAGGTGAAATGTGTACAGGTGGATTACAAGCTAACATCTGTATGCTTGGTAATTTTCACACCAATGTTATTGTATCAACAATATGGCTATTAATTACATGATGATCTTATTTAAATAAAACATGCCTCCAATTATACATTTATATTGACATAACATTGTGAACTGAAGCCTTGGCTTATTTAGTAATTAGGGAATATAATCATTCCTTTAAAGAAAACAGATCCTATATACGTGCATATTTTAATACTTTATTTTCATCAAAAACTATATATATTTTATTTTTTTCACCTGCAATACCATGTTGACAAGCTACTAATTGATGCCTTTGTAATCTAGCAGCTAATAAATCAGTCAACAGAATAAGAGGTTTGATTTACCAATAGTATTTTTGTGAATACTATAAAATTTGTTTTCCAAATAATTTTTCAATTGGCTGTGCCAATTCCTACTTCTATCAGCAGGGTGTAAGTTTCCCCACTGAACAACATATTTTCTGACACTTGCTACTGGTCCAGGTGGTAGCATTCGCCAACCTAGTAGGTGTCAAGCAGTATCTAAGGTTTTAATTTTTACTATTCTGATCACTAATAAAGTCTAATATTTTTGTGATTTTAGAAACAGTAATTAACTATGTTTGTTTCCTCTTTTATAGTGCGCTAATTTACACTATTTGCACATATTGCCATTGAGTTTTCTTTTGTTTTTCTTGGAATTACTGTTTATGCATTCTGTATGAATCACTTGTCCCTTAGAATATCTACTTGTAGTTTGTTCTGCTTTACGTTTCTTTGTCATCTTTTGATGACAAGAACTTCTTAGTTGTAATTTATTAGTTGCGTGTTTCTATTATGGTTAGTGGCCCTGGTGACTTGACTTAGGAAGTTATTATTCTACAAAAATATTTGTTTTACTCTAAAAAGTTTTCAAAATTTACTTTTCATCTAGAATTATTATTTGTGAATGGTTTGAAAGGGGAATCTAATTCTTTTTATTTGAATAACTAGTTTTCCAATACATTTTATTGAAGGATCTCTCCTGTTTTCATTGATCCATGAAGCTGTGTATATAGGGACCTCTATTTCCTATTGCTCTGCCTATCCATGACTTAAATATGTGACCTTTTATTTATTATAACTCTATAATAAATATTTTTACAGTTCTTCCTTGGATGTTGCTGACACATTATTCTTCTACAGTTTTTTAAATATATATATTATTTAATTTTGGATATATATAAATATATTTTGGATATATAATTTTATTTATTTATTTATTTATTTATTTATTTATTTATTTATTTTATTTATTTGACACAGAGAGAGACACACAGAGAGCACAAGTAGGGGGAGCTGCAGGCAGAGAGAGAGGGAGAAGCAGGCTCTCTGCTGAGCAAGCAGCTTGATGCGGGGCTCAATCCCAGGACTCTGGGATCATGACTTGAGCTGAAGGCAGATGCTTAACCGAGCCACCCAGGTGCCCCCTATAATTTTTTTTAATCAGCTTGTCATAGTCTAATAAAAGCTCTTAGTGGTATATTGGCTAGAATGGCATTGAATTTATAAATTGGGGGTGAAGGGGGGGAAATGTATGAGTATTTACATACAAGGCCACCAGCAATGCAACTATTAATTTAGATTTTTAATGACTTTCACTCAAGTCTTTTTTTTTAAGATTTTATTTATTTGAGAGACAAAGTACAAGCTGGGGAGAGAGGGAGAGGGAGAAGCAGACTCCCCGCTGAGCTGGGAGCCTGAGGCAGGACTTGATCCCAGGACCCTGGGACCATGACCTGAGCCAAAGGCAGATGCTTAACTGACTGAGCCACCCAGGCGCCCCTCATTAAAGTTTTATAATATTTTGGATGCTATTCTTGTAAACCTGTTATAATTATGATTTGTTCCTAGTGATTTATGTTTTATTGCCATTTCAAAAGGTGTCTTTTAAAATTGCATTTTTATATTTATTTTATATTATAGCTGAAGTACAGAATTACAAATATGCATTTGTTGCTAGTTTGCTGAACTCTTTTCTAATAATCAGTGCATAAGCTTGTGGATTTTCTATGTAGGAAATTAAATCATTTAAGAATAGTAATGGTCTGATTTCTTTCCATGTAGTTCTAAAGCTTTTTTTTTTTAAGATTTTTATTTATTTATCTGACAGAGAGAGAGATCACAAGTGGGCAGAAAAGCAGGCAGAGAGAGAGGGGGAAGCAGGCTCCCTGTTAAGCAGAGAGCCTGATGTGGGGCTCGATCCCAGGACCCTGAGATCATTACCTGAGCCAAAGGCAGAGGCTTTAAGTTACTTGAGCCACCCAGGCGCCCCAGTTCTGAAACTTTTATAAAACGTTTTTATAAACTTTTATAAAAACTGTGTTTTTATACCTCCTTGTTGTCCTAGAATGGAGTTCCAGTATAAGATTTAGAAAAGATGACTGAGATTTTTTTTAAAAATATGTTTTTCTATTAAGAATAATGTTTCCTGCAGATTTCCGGTAGATATACTTTTAGATGTGCTTTATATAGCACGTCTGATATCATTTATCACTTTAAGGACACCGCTTCCTATACCTACTTTGCCAACTGTCTTCATCATAAATGACTGTAAAATTTTATCAACTATCTTTTCTGTTTCTATTGGAATAATCAGAAACTTGGTGTGCTACTATAATCCATATATGTGGTAAATGGTAACAATTTTCTAATATTAAACATCACTTGCATTTTGAGGATAAACTCAATTTTGTCCTATCGTCTTACATCCCACTGTACTTGGTGTGTATGCAACTTTGTTCAGGGTTTCTGTACCTACCTTCATAAGTTGTAATGATCTGAGATTTTTCCTTTCACAGACTAAGCATATCTGTTTTGCTATCCAAGTTGTCTTGGCCTCATAAATTGATATTTCTCTTTCCCAAGTCTTTGGAATTGTTGGTATACAATTGCAGTCCTGTGTACCTTCAACATTTGCTGGACTACCTGGAAAACTGCTTGGGTATGGAGTTTTCTCCATGAGAAAATGTTCAACTGCTTCCTTTATTTCAGTATTTCTTAATGTGGGGCAATTTTGATTCTCAGGGAACATGTGGCAACATCTGGAGAGACATTTATAACTGCCACATGTCATAGCTGCTATTTAGTGACATTGCTGAGGATCCTAAAATGCCCTGTCAGTTGTCCCCACCTCACCATGGGACCATGACATAGCTGGTCCCAAGTGTCAACGGTGCCAAAGTTGGCAAATCCTACTAATCACAAATCCTACCAAGTACTATTCGAAGATTTTTATTGAGTTGCTTTGGTAAGTTAAAGTTTTATGGAAATTTGCCCATTTTTTCTAGATTTTCAAATAAATTGACATAAAGTTTTTTCATGATATTCTCTAAATACACATTTTAAATAATATTGAGCAAAACTGGAGAAAGGATATATATAAAAAGATAGATCTGGGGGCACCTGAGTAGCTCAGTTATGTGTCTGCCTTCAGCTCAGGTCATGATCCTGGGGTCCTGAGATGGACTACCACATCACCCCCCTACCTCAGTACCGAGTTTGCTTCACACTCTCTCTCTCTGCCCCTCCCCCCTGCTTGTGTTCTCTCATGCTCTCATGCTCTCCCTCTCTCAAATAAGTAAAATAAAATCTTAGAAAAAGAAGCTAGATCTGTGTCTCCATCTATCCATCCATCCAGCCAGCCATCAGTCCATCAACTCTACCTCTCTATACATATCCTATCATATTGTTATAGCAATTTAAACTAAAATACTTTATTTAATTCACCATGAAGATTTTTTTATGATCAAGTCAAAATAGCCTAAAGAACAGATTAATGAGTAAGTGTCACAATTTCACACCATTAAAATATTATATATGTCGATGTCCTAGAACATAAGAGACTTTTAGGTAGAATTATGTCATCATGATCCCTCATACGTATGTATTCTTCAAAGCATTTGATGATTTTCTGAGTCAAGTAAAATTGCAAAACTGATAGTTTACATCAAATATTTCCATTATTTTATTGTTAATTCTGACAGCCTCTATTAAACACACCCTACTTTTCTTATAATTATTTTTAGCAAACTTTTATTACTATAAAACACATCACTTGATTTAAGGGAAAGAATTAAGTTCTTTTGTGATAACATTTATCATTTTTTTTTTAATGGTTAAGAATTTCAGGGAAGAGAATGTACGAATTACTTTGACCATAGTGACGATGTGGCATGCACTTGCAAACAATATGGTATCAATTCTAGGGGCAGCATGCTCTGTTGGGATAGTACCCAGTGTATCTATTTCAAGTGCTTCTCCTGATACATAGTTGGAGTGTTTCCATTATGTAATAGTAAAACAAGAGCATTAATAGAGAATGGGCCTATGTATAGTTCACCAAAAAAAAAAAAAAAAAAAAAAAAAAGGCTCCACTCTAACAAATACAAATAAGAAATGAAGAATGTTAACTATTTGGGATTATTTTTAATGGACAGTCTCTTCCTCTAAGGTACTGGTAACTTACTTAACCAGAGGTGTCAGAAAAAATGTCTGTCTTTCTGATATGACTCCTCTTCCTTGGTTTCCTTATTTCCACATCCCTCACTGTCCTAAGTCTTGGTTCCTGGTAGTCTATGATATTCCATAGTGGTCCACATTACTCTAGGATGAGGTCCCCTCTGTCTTACGTCATTACTGATAATGACCTTTGATCTCTGTCGAAAATTGTTCAAAGTTCAGTCTCTGAAAGAACACTGGAGTTATTTCTGCACTTAATTGCTAATTGTTCCAGCCAGGCTAGCGCTGGAGGTGTGACTCCTTCAACACGGTCTGCCAAAAAAAACAAAACAAAACAAAACAAAAAAACCTATTGAAAAATGCCTGCGAATACTTGTGAATGACTTCTGGGGTTGTGAAGTGTTTTATGTGGTTTTCTTACTTTCAGTGGAAAATGAGCAATCAGTTAAGTTATTGCCTGGAAGGCTCTCCTCATATTATTAATAAGGTTTATGGTCCCTTCTTCCTTCCCCAGTCATGTCTTACAACCTTGTACAGGAGATTTCAGAATTTTTTTCTGCTAATGGGCTGTTTATAATGACCAATGGAGTTAATAAACTCTTTGCATGATTCTGGATGAACAATATGCTATAAAATACTAGTGTCCTTTTTATTTATAAAAATAAAAGATTATTTATAGATTTAGATTTATAAAAAAGTCTTTTAGATTTATAGATTTAGAAAAAAGTCTTTTTTCCCCCCCAGACCCAAAATTGGCAGCTCCTTGAGAGTCCACCAACTCCCGAACATTGCATATTTGGAAGATTTTAATTGTATACAATGTACAGAAAATATATACATACAAAATATATCATATATAATATCATAGGTAAATAGACTGCTGTGAGATTAACATATCCCAAATAGATTTGGATAGCCTTAATTTCATTAAATATCTTGCTGAAACTAATATCTTGTGATTAGCATACATACCTTTGGTATATTGGAAAATAATTTAATCAAAATGTAAATAAAAATGTATTAATTCCGTGGAGCTTTAGAGTTTTTTTCTAAGATAAAATTAAGTTATTATAGATAATAAAATGGATTTACGTTATAACAAATAGACATAGGGAGGCAACATCACTTATTTTTCAAGCAAGTTAATTAGGGAGTGAAAGTAAACCCACTTACTAAAACCTGAGGATTGAATAACAATAACTCATTGATTCGGTGTCTATGTTTCTGCATTTAATTATTATAAAATGGAATAATGTATATCAGGGGGTCGTACTTACTGGATTTCAATTACCAGTATCTAAAATAAATTATTTTAAAGGACACCAAATAAGTTTCCTCCTTCCTGAGCTATTGAAATTCTACTTTCTTCAATATTTTCTTTACTACAAATGCGAGATCTTAATTTTAAAATATTTGGCAATGTGGGATGTCTGGATAGCTCAGTGACTCTTGAGAAGCATCTGACTCTTGGTTTGGGCTCAGGTCATGATCTCAAGGTCCTGGGATCCCCCAGGCCCAGCCCCCACATCCAGTGGGGGGTCTGCTTCTCTCCCTCTCCTTCTACCCCTCCCCTTGCATGTGCACAGTGTTCTCTCTCTCACTAAAGTAAATAAAGCTTAAAAAAGATAAAATAATTGGCAATATAGTTTTGTATTCAACTTAAACAGAGTTAATATGAGCATTCAGAAGAACATCAAATATGAATTTTACAATCTGTCAGAAGTTAGGCACCTCAGTGGCTCAGTCAATGCAGCATCTGCCTTTGGCTTAGGTCATGATCTGAGGACCCTGGGATTGAGCCCATGTCGAACCCCACGTTCAGCCCTGCTGTTGAGCCCCAGGTCAGGCTCCCTGTCGGCTGGGAAGTCTGCTTCTCCTTCTCTCTCTGTTGCTGCCCCTAGCTCTCCCCATTCCTGCTCTCTCTCAAGTAAGTAAAATAAACAAAATCTTTAAAAAAAAATCTATCAGAAGTAAAATCAGGTAGAGTAAATTCAAATGAACATTCATTATGTGAATATCAAATATTAAGAGATTCCAATACTTTTTGAAATTTTATTAATTTAAATGTGTGTGTATATACATCTTACATGCTAAAGAAACTATAAAATATCTACATAGTAATCAATGCTTTGAAAAATGATGGTTATCAGCGGGTTAACCATCTGCCTGTGGCTCAGGTCATGATCTCCGGGTCCTGGGATTGAGCCCCACATTGGGCTTCCCCCTCAGCAGGGAGTCTGCTTCTCTCTCTCTCTCTCTCTTTCTCCCTCCGCCCCTTCCCACTTCTCATCCTCTCTTTCTTTCAAATAAATAAATTAAATTTGTAGAAAATAAAAAAATAAAATAAAAGCTCTGAGCACATGCAGTCAGGCTTGTCTGATGGGGATTGGGATGTAGTAACAAAGAAAAGTTGTAACAGTGAAATGTCTGTGGAGCCTTGATCCACTGCTCTATATGCCACCAGACTTTAGAATCTCTAATGCAAGAACGGAGGGTTTTGTGGGTTTTTTTATCCCACACTCAAACATTCATATTTATTTTTAAGATTTCCCACAAGTAAGATAAGAGTGACCAATAGTATATGGGCATTTGTTAAGGCTAAAAAAATTATGGTCCCTGAAAGAAACACTCATTCAAACAGAATGGACAAAGAATATCAACCCAAATTAAATTGATGGGATTCAATTCTCAAGGTACAAATATTCCCAAGGAATAAGGGAGTGGGGTGGAGGCTATCTTTTATTTCCTAATGAGTTTTGTTGAACAGTCTCCAGTCCTATTTTCAAACATACATTTCTAAATGGCCTGACTAAATCAGTCTTTCTGACAGTGTAATGCCTATTCAAAACTGAATGTGTTATAAGTAGCCATTCGCAAACACTCAATCATGAAGCACCTTTTCTGGAAGAGTGCCTGTGTCATCCACATAACTGACAAATCAAAGTTTTAGGATTAATGCTACTACTTGAAATACAAAACAAACGTCTTACAACGAGCAGTCCGTTGGTGACCCCAATATATTCAGGATGTTAAGTTATGTGACTTGAAGTGTGCCCTATGAAGCTTTATCTCCATTTGTTGGTGACTAGTGACAAATAATTGTTAACTGGTCATAAAATATCATCAAGAAAAAAGTGGTAACTCTCACAGAAATGCACAGAAGTAATCAGAATCAACTGTTAATGTCTTTACAAGAATGAATTATCAATATACTATTTTTGCGTGATGCTAAATTTGTCTATAGGTCTGTCTGGATTCGGAGATCAATACCTTCCCGTCTGCTAGTTTGTCAGTTTATCTCCAGTAATTTTCCTAAAGTGTGGCTTATGAACTCCCTGCAGTAGGAAGAATTACCTGGAGTTCTTGTTAAAAATCAAACTCTTGGAACCAACACCAGACTTAATGAAGCAGTTTGCATAGGGATCGAGCCCAGGATTTTATGAAAAAAGCTCTCCTAGAAAGGCACCTGCTGGCTCAGCTGGTAGAATGTGCCACTCTTGGTCTTGGGGTTGGTAAGCTGGTTGTAGAGATTACTTAAAAATAAAATCTTAAAACAATATCTCCCCCGCTGAATCAAATACATACTCAAGTTAAGAATAACTATGAAGACCCAGAGAAACAGAGCATAAATGAAGATTTCATCCTTCCTACCTCTCAACCAAAAAGAAGTGGGGCATCAGAGTTTTTTGTGTCTTTCTCCAGTTCCATAACCTTATTTCTTGCAGGTATCCCTACATGTGCCAATCCAAACAAACCTCAGTTAGGAACCTGCTATTTGGCAATAGAAAATAAAATAAACAGAAACACATGATAGGTTCCCTAACCTCAAGAAGCTCATGGTTTAAGGAATTATTTTTAAACAACAATTACCGATTACAATATGGTGTGATAAGTGTTATAACAGAAGTGCCAATAACAGGTTTTAAATAAAGGAAGCTTGTTATTTTAAAAAGGTGATATTTCCATTTGTAACTCTAAAGTTACAACTGCTTTTTCCCCCCTGACTGATGGAAGCTGTTGGCTTTGGGCTAACACCCTATGCACTGTGTACACTTTGGGTAGCTGACATCATTTGGTGATTTGAATGACTGAATTCAATCACCTCTTGTAACAAAATAAATTAGAAAGCAACCCTCAATTCATCCAGGGCTGATTTTATTTTTTTGTAGAATATTTTTAAATGATAAACACGTCCTATTTAGAATTTTTATGCATTCTAAAAGGATACATGATAGAACAAAATCCTGCCAAGGGTGAATACTTAGTTTGTCCTCAAATTAATTAATGTATGTTTGCATTCCTTGTAAGCTATAACACACTATGCAAACATTATGGAAATATGAAAAGAAATAAGAGGGTAATAACAATAGTAATTACTGGTTGACTTAATTCTGGTTTTCCATATTTGAGTTCAAGGAGAAAATTCTTATTTTCCCGTAATTTTGCTGTTGATATTGACAAGTTTGTACAAACTAAGCAGTCTCTTCAAAAATTCAGAGAAACTTTATTTTTAAATACAAGATTTGGGGATGGCTGGGTGGCTCAGTTGGTTAAGCGTCTGCCTTTGACTCAGGTCATTAACCCCGGGGTCCTGGGATGGATAGAGTCCCTGCTCAACAGGGAGTCTGCTTCTTCCTCTCCCTCTGTGATCCCTCTCACGCTCTCTTTCTCTCTCTCGAATAAATAAAGTCATTAAAAAAAATACAGGATTTGAATGATCAGGGAAATACCAATCCCTTGTGTCTATAACAACTGTATCTTTTAGAATGGTCCTATCTACTTGTCCCGGATTTTCCTTGTCCTTTTTCAGAAGAGAAAACATTCTTGTTATTTTCTGGCATTTGGTTGCTGTCAACAGTGGTCAAAATGCGAGTCTGGGGGGCACGTGGATGGCTCAGTGGGTTGAAGCCTCTGCCTTTGATTCGGGTCATGATCTCAGGGTCCTGGGATGGAGCCCCGCATCGGGCTCTCTGCTCAGCGGGGAGCCTGCTTCCCCCTCTCTATCTACCTGCCTCTCTGCCTGCTTGTGATCTCTGTCAAATAAATAAATAAAATCTTTTTAAAAAAATGCGAGTCTGGGACCAGCAGGACAAGCATCGGCAGGGAAATAGTTAGAAATGGCAATCTCTCGCACCACCCCAAATTCACGATCGCAGAAAACCTGTGGGTGGAGGGTGACCCTGGGGTGTGCCCAAGGGGGGAGAAGATAAGGATTCAGAAACTGTGCAAGTCTCACTTATGAACATAGTAATCATAAGGTCTATAAAACCATAATTAAGTTTTATTAAACAAAGGTAATAGTCAAACTTCTCACTTCTTATCCGTTTTCCAATGTTTTACTATTACTTGTGTTTTTCGCAGAGTCTCGAGGTTTGTGTGTGCCTGTAAGATGTGTGGCAGATACACTATGATGCTGGGATACACACCCGTCCCCCAGGCTCCCAGCTCCATGTGCAGAGTGGCTGCCCGGAATTGGCCATCACACAGAACTGACACCACAGAAGTTGGCAAACACTGCAAATCAGGGCCACTTTCTCGCAGAAAGCAGGGCTAAACACTTATCAGAGCTCCACAGGCCAAGAACATATATTTAAAAAGCCCTCCAGGTAATTCTGACGAATGTCCAAGTTAGAGAAATATGACAGACAGTATGTGACCTGTTTTGAGAACACAAAGGATTCCACACCATCACCGTCAGACCCAACGGGCTATGTTTTTGGGGACAGCTTGCTCAGTAATTTCTCCCAGAGCAATAGAAAACCAAGAAAGAGTGGTCTGGCTATCAGCCCGAATAAAGCTCAATACTACTTCCTACAAAACAAGTCACTCATTTTCCTAAGTTATTTTTGTATTAGGTTGTCCAACACTTCTAGAACCCTCAGGAATCTATAGTTTAAAAGGACAGACCCATATAGAGCCCATAATAAAAAAAATCTAAATGTAAGTTTCTTTTTTTTTAAGATTTTATTTCTTTACCTGACAGAGACAGAGAGAGTGAGAGAGCACAAGCAGGGGGAATAGCAGAGGGAGAAGGAGAAGCAGGCTCCCCGCTCAGCAGGGAGCCAGACCCAGGGTTTGATCCCAGGACCCTGAGATCATGACCTGAGCTGAAGGCAGACGCTTCACTGACTGAGCCACCCATGCCCCTAAATGTAATTATCTTTAAACATAAAAGTAAGCTTGTTGATCATAAGATATGATGACATAAAATATGTCCATATTCACCAAGGTGCAGGATAAAAGGCAGTAAAGTGAGGCAGTGAACTGAGACCCGAACAGAGAAAACTATTTGTGTGAATACTCAGTTACAGGCAGCATAAGGAACCATCCCCACAGGGATCGTGTCAACACTGAGTGAATATTCCAGGGAGTGGAGATGTGACAAGTATTCCCACTTGTCACCTCCACCAATATGGCTCTCCATCCCACCACTCCATGCCTTCTGCACCCATCATGTGGAAGTCGGCAAGAGTGAATGGTGTTCTCTCCACCAGCATGGCGGTCCCTAACACGGGCCCCCACGGGCATCGACGCCCATCTGTATATTAGCCAAGGGAGGGAACCAACAGCCTCATCCTGCTCCTCATTCCATCTCCGTCATGGCAAAGGAAGGAGAGCGGAAGAAATGCAGTGGAGAAATTCGCCTAATTCAGAGGAAAAGAAACAAAATTGGGGACTCTTGCCAGATATGCTAGAATATGAGTCTGAGAATGGAAAATAGGAAGTAGAAATGTGAATGGAATGGAAAATAGAAATATGAATCTGAGGGACGCCTGGGTGGCTCAGTTGGTTGAGCTGCTGCCTGTGGCTCAGGTCATGATCCCAGGGTCCTGGGATCGAGTCCCACATCGGGCTCCTTGCTCAGCAGGGAGCCTGCTTCTCCTCTGCCTCTGCCTGCCACTCTGCCTGCTTGTGCTCTCTCTCCCTCTCTCTCTCTGACAAATAGATAAATAAAATCTTTTTTTAAAAAAAAGAAATATGAATCTGAGAATGGAAAAATCATGAGGAACCATGACAAATAAATGAAATCTAGTAATGATGTGAAAATGTCCTTCATTACAAGTAGATCCATAGACATCAAGCTTAGCAAGGAGTTCTGCCCACCCTGTCAAATATTACGATGTTGCCATCAGTAATCCTGGAGTCAGACTTGAAATTCTCACTTCAAACCAAGTTCAAAGGTCTTAATAATTTTTAAACAAGGAAGAAAGGATTTGGCATCAAAGAGTAAATTTGGGGGTTCATTAAAAATTGATGCTTTCCAGCAATTATACACAAAGCCATAGTCACCACGGTCAGAAATCTCAGAGAACAGACAACTCTGCTTTTTCTTTTTTTTCCCTGAACTCCTTCAATAATTTAAGGAAGGAAAAACATATCAGAGTGGAGAGAACTACTTTTTCTCAACTTTTCTAGTGTTTTATATGAGAAAATGGTTGTGACATTGGTACCCTGATAGATTAAAAAGAACAATTTTGAAGAAAAAAAAAAAAGAACAATTTTGTAAAAGATCCTCATGTGAAAGAAAAAAAATGCGCTGAAGAGGTGAATTAATGTTTAGCCTTCTAAAGGTAAAATGAACCAAAAACGTAGGGAGAGCAGTTGCTATATTGGGATTTTTTTTCTTTATTTCTCATGCCTCCTTTCCCCTTCACCTTCTGGGTAAGGACTCATTATGCTTAATTTAAAACTTAAAAAGCAAACTGAATAGGACAGCTATGCACTAAGCGAATGGAGAGTACAATTGGAAAGTGTAGGCACACCACTCTACCAGCCTTTGAAATATGGAAGCACAAATTGATAAAGCCAGTGTCTATGAGGAGAAGTATTTTAGTCATTTACTTGAATACTCCTTCTGCTTCTCTCTCCTTAGTAAGATGTTATTTTTCCATAATTGTGTGATGTCAACAGATGGTACAAGTCACGAAGTTAAAAAGAAAGCATCTTTAGCATTCATTTGATATTATGAAGCTGTGAGTACTTGATATTTCTTAATCCATAAAATGGATCTCTGGACTTCCGTAAAATTCTTTGTAAACTTAGAATCCATGTTCTTAAAAAACAAAATTGACTCTGATCAACTATGTTTAACATACTGTTTCCATGTTATGCACTTGACATACTTCATGGATAGTCAACATATTCAATATGAGATTAGAAAACTGGATTCAACAAAATTCCCCAAATTAGACACGTCAATACTAACATTTTCATTTTCTGAAACATTTCCAATTGTCAAAATCAATTGCAAAGTTAACACGGTTGGTCCTCATCTGCCTACTTTAAACCACAATTAATGAATTTTGTGACGAGCAGACTTTTTTTTTAAGATATGAATCTATAATAAAGGTATATGAAGGTTAAAAGTCTTAAGAGAAAAATGCGAAAGCTATTGAAGATACCAAGGCTTTTAGAATGAAGCACACCATAGCCAGAAATATTCCCATAGTTAATTTATAAACTCTTGAAATGAATAGAAATCCTGACAGCTTCTTAAGCAAGGCAGTGCTCTGAGTTCTGTTGCAATAATAATAAGGTATTCAAGTATGGAATCTATGTGAATCAGTCTTTCTGGTTTTGTGAGTTACCATGGAGTTTTTAGGAATAATAGACCTAATTAGATTTAGTGACTCAATAAATAAATGAAATTTTTTCATAAGCCATTAGTAATTTTCCCCTTTTTAAAACTAGAAGTGAAAAAAACAGAGCTTTCATGCAGAAAATATATCCAATGATCTTGACAAGTGTCTGAAAAATGCATGTCCTGTAGTCAAAGAAAGTAGATAATTTATTGACTTCTTGTTCATTCAATAAAGAGAAAAGAATATTTCTAGGGAAAAAAAAAAACAAAATCTGCCCTTAGGTCTCATGAGAATTCCAAAATTAAAAATAAGAAAGGTGTGAAATCTAAATTGCATTTTTCAGCTGAGACTATCAAGCTATGTTATATAGCATATATCACATCAAAGGGAACATGATTTTTTCTGGAGGAGAACAGTTTAGACTATGCTTAGCTTTACAAATTGTCTTGGTTTCTATGACAGCATTTCTAAATATGTTCTGCACACCATTAGTGCCACAAAATAATGGTTGCCATATATTCTTTAAAAAGGATTCTAAGGTCAATGTGTAATAAAGCTAAGTGAAAATGGAATGGTTTATTTATTGCAGGACTTCTCAGGGCCTTGTTATTTGACATTTACAAGGATGCAGTGCCCTCAGAATATTCCCTGTTTTAACTTCAAACGCATCCAGAATCTAACCAATTTTGATCTTCTCCACCGTGACTACCTTGGTCTAAGCCATTATTATAGCTCACCTGTTTAACCACATCCTGCTTCCTGCTGGCTTTCTTGCTTCTGTACTGTCTCTTATTATGCTTCGGTACTGTCTCTTCAGATTATAATCTTCAACACAGCAGATATCTTGTCTACCTTTGTTCAAAGCCCTCCAATGGCTTCTTGGTGCCATAAACATCAAAATCTTACTACCAGTGAACACCTGACATCTGCATGCTGTCTTTATTTTGGCTGTTCCTTCTACCTAGAATGTTCTTTTCCAAAATATCCATAGAGCTAAATACCTAACATTCTAAAAATATTTTTCAAACATCAATTTCTCAGTGGGATGATCTCCATCATTGGGATATCCATAATATCCCCTTTATCCCACTTCATGTTTTCCTTTTTAAACTAACACTTATTTTCCTCGAAAAAGCTAAAATGAATCCATGTATCATGTGCCATATTAATGGTTTATTTCTTCTATCTCCCCAGCAGAATACAAGCTTACGAAGGCAGATATTTCCAACTTCATTATCTAGAAGAGTGTCTAGCCATGGTGGGGACTCTAAAAATATTTGCCAGAAAATGAATTTGGAGGGATGCTCTATATTCAGTATTTCTGAAGTTCATTAGGCCCCCAAAACTCTTCTTCAATTTTTTTTTCTAAAGGTCATTGTCTCACTTAGGAAAGTCAGATCTAGTTCACTCCAAGGATGGAACATAAACAATCTATGCATGAAGGGCACCATAAGGGTGGATAAGCTAACACTTAACATTTATTGGATTAACTTACAAACATGTGTTTAATATTCTGACATCTTAAACAGAACAGAACAAAGAGATCTCACTGTGAAGACATAAATTGGAAGGAGCTGACAAGTTTTCTAACTCATGTTTACTTTCCCACAGTTGAAAATGACTTCCAACCATATGTACTAGGGATGAAGAGTCACAAAAGAAAAGCACCAATCTAGGCTGAACTTCTAGGAACAAGAACAGAGTACAGTTAAGTATTTATATACTGCAGGATATTCTGTTTTCTTCTTACCGAATTAATAGAAAATTGGAAATGTATACATATACACGTAAATTATTGATTGGTTTAGTCCATGAATTTCGTAAAAATAAAATTTTTATCTCAATGTATACAAGCTTCTCAAATAAAAGCAAGACCAATGATCATGCATTATAACATGACAAAAATATTTTCTCAACTGAATGTTTGTAGCAACCTATAAGCTATATAATAATAAAAGCTTATCTTAAAAGGCATCTCAAATCCTGAAATATAAACATTAATAATTCATTTAGCTATTTATTCAGATTTAACTATATGGTTTTCAACAATGTTCTCAGCCAATATTACATATTAACCCCTAACAAGATAGCTAGACATTTAACTATCTTACAGCAGTTTTTCTCTCTTCTCATCCTCTAAAATAATGACTGTACCTTTTGGTAAAATTAAAATTTAGTGTTTACCTTTTATAAACTCAAGGAGTTCACAATAATAAAATTCTTATCTTATACCACTTTTTTGAATATATGTCCTACTTTTTGGTGCATATTCTTCTATGTGCCTAGTGATTATTTTTCCTAACACTTCTTCAGCTCTGTAAGATCTTCAAAATATTACTTTCAATGTCATCGAATATCTCCAATAACAGATCGCTTCTAGGTTTCCACTCAAGGCACCATTCTTAGCATCTCGTGAAAAACTCTTTCGACCTTGAATGATTAGTCCCTTGGAATTCTGCACAATGTGCAATGGTACCTCACTCCTCTCAAAGGTTCTTCAATTTCTGGAAATGTCCTCTTCTAGTTCTTCTCCTTAATACATTGAACATACCCTCTAGTAATTTTATTCAACTCTAATATGTGGGAAATTGGTTTGGTAGTCTGAAAATCATTTCCTCAGAGAATCTGAAGGCATTGTTCATTGCCGCGTAGTGTTTCTAGCCTTGCTCTAAGAAATCTGGGGCTCCTATGAATCTCAAACTCTTATCCGCCCCATTTTTCCCCCAGAAACATATAAAATATCTTTCTCTTGTTTTTGTTTTGTAAGTTTATAATAATGTGGTTTTACTTCACTGGGACTTCTTTTTAATTTAGATAACATTTTCAATCTGGTAATTTATGTCACTTAGTTCTGAGATTTTTCTTCTGTATTATATATTTGAGTGATATGACTAATCTGCTAATTTCCTGTTGTTTCCTATTGTCTATCTCTTGGTTTCACTTTAAATTTCCACTATTTACCATTGGGGAAATTTCTTTGATTTTCGTTTTCTAATCTATTGATTGTCTTACACAGCCACAGTATCTATAGTTGTCTTTAGCCTTTTCTTATCTCTGACCATTCATTTTTATTGCATTTAGTTCTTGCTGCATGAACAAGAGTTTTCTTTGCTCCTGGGATTAATAATCATTTTGGGAGATTTTCTTCAGTTTACTCCATTCTATTTGGTGTTTTCTTTTATTCGTTATGCATATTTCAGTTTTAGTTTTTTGTGTGTGTGTTGTAGTCTTTCACATATATCCAGTGAAACACAGAACAATATAAATGTTAAGTTCTTTTTCAGCTTGCTGCGAGTGGAGATTGATTTCTGATGAGTTTACCATAGGATTCTGGCATACCCAGAAGGCGTTTTCATAAAGCACCCTTAAGTGTCAGTATTTGTAAGTCATTTTGCTGCCATCCTTCCAATTGATTGAGAGAAGAATCCTCCAATCTCCTATCCTGAGTGGGTGGAGAGGGGTACAGGGTGGTGTGAGGAAAATGCTGAGAGGTCAATAATGGTGGGAGATAGAAATGGTGGCTGTCAATGTCTGAGAAATAGGGCAGAGAAAAAGGACTAAGGATCCCACTATTTATTATAAACAGTTTCACCTGATCTTCTCAATTCTAAGTCCTCCACCTTTCTTAATGTCCTCAAATCCAGAGGCACTGCCATATAATCCCTCTGGAAAATGAACCTCCACTTTCTTGGGATGAAGGACAGGGTGAGGGATGCCAGACAGAACATGAATTGTGTTCTTGCATGGAAGAGGAACAAAAGAGGATCTGAGAATCTAGCCACTCCAGATACAAATTTTCAACCAAGCTCCTACCTCACTCCTGCATTCCACAATACCTGGGCCCCCAGATAACAAACCCCATGAGGGTCCTCTCTTGCAGGCTTTTCAGCACCTTTTCTATGTTTTGCTAAATCAGCCACAAATCGTCCACCTTCTACACTCCAGAAACATATCTACCACCCTTATTTGGGTTGTTTGACCCATCTTATTCTATTTATTTTTCTAAGTTTATACATTTAATTTTATTATTGTCATTTATATAATTAAGGAGTCTCAGGTGGAAGTTGACACATCTAGTGGGTGTTCACATTGAATCTGCCTTGTGTAGCCAGAAGCATCTAAAAGCAATCCTTTGACCTTGTAATATTAACACTCAGCTAAACGAGTTTTGCTAACTTAACAAAATAAAACTTTCATGGCAATCTCCAAATGATAAGCAATAGAATTACTGAATTTGCCACTAATTATGACCATTGCCACCCAGTGGGACATACCTATCAGAAGCTTAAAAGATTATCTCCACTTTCCAATTCCCATGAAATAGCTTATATGCCGAACTTTCTGGAATTAAAAGAATGAGCGAGCGCTCTCTAATTTATAGACTGCCAAATCCCAGTGACATATATGAAGAACATAAATGTATTATTATCTTGATAGGTAGGTAGATCTGAGAATCCATTTCCTGGTTTATGGATTGGTTTGGTTTGGTTTGTTATTTATATTCTCAAGTTGCCTAGTCTTCTCTAAATCTTCTCATTCCTTTCAAAGATTTAGGGGCCAAGATGCAGAATTGAGAAAAGGGAAAAATAAATACAAAGCAAAATGAATCAATAGGTAACAAATGGCACAGCATGAAGAATCATCACTAATTAATTGTTCTAAGACATGTAGGATTTTCCAGAAAGAAATCTTTCTGACATGGTATAAAATCTTCCAAGACCCCCATTCTCCAGGTCCTAGAAATTCCACTGTGGCCCCCAAGCCGAGATGAAAAATGAAAATTTCTTTGTCTTTGGATCACACAAACATTTGTTTAGTGAAGGAAAAATGTTCTTTACTACACCCTTACACCGGTTAGGCACCCACCACTGACTTTAGTTTAATAGCAGTGCCAGATGCTCCAACTGTATTTTATTATTACGGAGTGGAATTTGGGGGCTAGGGATTCCGAGCACATTAGCCCTTGACAAATTAATCTCAGTACTTCTTTGCACTCTGCCATTTGTTATCTACTGATTCATTTTGTTTTGGATGATTTCTTCACCTCATAAACTGTCTTGCGTAATATGCATCTTGCTTGACTTTAAAAAAGAAATCAATTATATTCCAATGCCCTCGAAAACATGTATTGCAGGCAAATAAATAAGAATGTGAATATGCAGTCCTGCAAATATTTTTTATATGACAGACAGAAAATCATGAGCTATGAATCCGACTTAGAAAAAAACATATGAAGAGTGTCTGAAATAAGGATTTCAAAAATATTTCAAGTTAAATGAAGCTACCATTGACAATAATTAGCTATGATTTACCAAATGCCTGGTGGGTGTCAGGCATAGTTAGTTACAAGTACTTCCCACATATCGTTTCAACCAAAGTCGAATCTAACTAATCTGAAGCAGTCCAAATATGACCTACCTCTCTAACCTTAAGTGTTGGTTATTCACCCAGTAGGTTCATTTTGGCAATTTATATAGGTGACTCCTTTGAGAGGAAAAGCTGAGCTTTCATCATAAGAATGACTGGCCCTCCTTCACCACACTTGTGTCCTCTCAAGCCCTTTAACTTCTTTGAGACTCTATTGCTTTGTCTTGTTTTCTTTCCATTTACAAATGAGAGAATTGGGTGCTCCCTGGCGTTTACTCAGTTTCACTTCCTGCCCTTTAAACGAATGCAAACATGGGATCTAAGTTCTGCTGGAAGTTTGTTCGGATGCTCAAACAACAGAATACAAGTGAATGCATTTTTAAATTTTTCTAGTGAAATATAAATCGTTATTCAGAAAAGATAAATGCCTGAATTTAAATCTTTATGAGCTTTTGCAGATACTGAGGACAAAATGTATGCATTCACCCATTTACTATGGTACAAACACACCAGAGTAGGGGGGACATACATGTTTATGGGTAAAGAGAATTTGAAGCAGGACCTACAGGCAATTTGAGAACGATACTTAAGTGCTTGTGAACATAATTCACCATGATTATTATGTCTGGAATGTAAACCATTGGGCACTTTGTTATAATTCAAATTTTTCTAATTGAATACCAATGACTGTTACCAAACTTAGAATTGAAGAGTTCCAGACTATTTTCTGGTATTTGGACCCTGTTAACTTGTTAAGTTAATAAAAATTAACTCTCATTTCTAGACCCCAGTGGGACATACCCCAAGGTATCCCCCACTCCCACAGGGACTGTGGATACACAAAACCACAACCACCAGTGCCCATCCTAGGGAAGTTAGTAAGGGCATGCCACAGGGACATGTTAAATATTTTTGCAACTCAAAGACCTAGACACATGCACTCTGTAGAAACATAAGGAGTAAAAAAAGCAAAAATATTCTTAGCAAAAAATTATCATTAAGTTCCCAGAAATCATCCTTCTAATAATTTTTATTTGGGGGGGGGAGAAAAGAAAAGGAACTATAGAATTGAATTTAACATGTGTCTTGATTAAAAATAACTCAGTTATACTTAAGCTGTAAAAATCCAAGGAATTTATGGTACACTGTCAACATACCCTTCAAGTTACTGAATTTATTATATAAAAGCATCTTTCTCTTATTCACAAGCACAGTTAAAAATACCATCTCAAGTGACGGAAGCATTGGCAATCTAACACTGCAAATTCCTTTGAGAATTTTTGCCTTTTACAAATTGCTATTTTACTTTATGTCATTTTGTCCTTCTGATGCTATTGCATGGAGAAAAATTGACCAGACATCACTGTTTTCTCCAGAGGGTAATGGCTAGTTCAATTAGTCATTGATTGGGAATAATTGAGCAGATAAATGTGTCATCAAAAAAATTTCAGGAATCAATCGAAGAGAGAGACTCTTCATATTCAGAGAATAATTTTAAAGACTGGGAGCTGTTACTTCTAATTTGTTTGCGGAGACAGCACAGCAGTAAAGAAAAAAGTCAAGGCTGAAATGTACTTGAATTGAGCTTTTATATCAATTCTTCTATTTTCTTAAGCCTTTTCAATCATCCTTACATTTTCCTCCACTGAACAATTAGTGATAAGATTGTTAAACTATTCTGAGAACAAAATAATAATCTTCATCATGATAAAGCCATTGTGCCTATAACACATATTGATAAATAAGTCCTACTAAAATGTTATTATTTTATGCCTAATGGTACGCCTAAATCATGCCAGGGAATACACTAGATACTTTGTATCTTTATATACACTCTCTCCTGAAATTATTCATTCCTTCATCATATCTAAGTCATAAGACAGTTTTTTTTCCCCATAGCAATTTGAAATTCCCTATTAAAGTCTTAATTTTGACAGAGCTTAATATATAATGGTATCTCTACTTCAGATCTATACTCAGACCTGAAATGATTTCATTCTCTAGTTTCAAGGAGCATGAAGCCCAGATAATCTTACTCAAATGTTAATCAGGCTGTGTGCATTTCACTGATGTAGCATTAGTGCATCAGTGATGAGGCTTCTCTTGTTACACTATCATGTCCCTAAGGAAGTACTGAATGAGATAAGGTGGCCAGACTAAAAGTATAAAAGGAAGGTCTAAGTAGTGAAATAACAGTATCACATCTCAAAAGACCTTCATATGCCTAGGGTAAGTACTGCAGATGTGAGAGTGGAGCACTTTTCAAAATAATTGAAAATGGTGCTTTTTTTTTTTTTTTTTTAACATAAAGACCAACAGGGAGACAGATAAAACACGGCCAGAGCTTCAAAATGGCATTGTTTCGTGTAATTGAATCTGACAAATAAACCAAACCAGCCAAATTAGGTTCATAGGTTAGCTGAGAAAAATAATTTGTTTCATGATGAATTTCAATTCAAATATGAAAAAGGAGAAATGATTTTCATAAAGCAGGAAAAATACAAATGTCACATTTCTGAAATAAGATTATATAAGTACACATTTTGCATTCCATACAATGTGATATCAGGAAATGCAATATTCAAAAATTTACTTTCTTATGAACTCTTAGGAAATAATTTCTATGACTGTAGTGCATCCTGATCTAGTTCTTTATAAGGAGGATGAATAGTCGACTGACTTGACCTTTCATTATCTCCACCCTCCAAGTCCGTTTTCAGCCCGATATTCTTCCTGGCCTCCACAAACCTTCTGCTGCCCACTGACTTCTGATGCAGTACCTTGTCAGACGTGTGGGGGCCGACAGCTTCTGAGTTTCTGTTACCCATCATGATGAAAGAGGATCCCTGATTTTCAAAGGCCAGTGACAGTCTGATGTCCCCTGCCTTATCCTACTCTGGTTCTCCTTAATCAAAAACCAACTTCTCTCACCTCTCTGTATGCTGATTTCCAACATTCTCTCAACAACTGGGCCCAGTCCAAGGATTTAGGGATATCTGCTTTCAAATATTCACCTATCCCAGGGGCAGTAATCTGTTGACTTATTCCTGCAACAAACCTGATCATGTCTCTCCCCTCACTTAAAAATCCCCGGCAGCTTCCCCTTTTCCCCATTCCCCAACGGGTAGGATAGATTCCACACTACGCAGTGATGTACACAGAGGCCCCAGCTCTGGGATCCCAACCACCACTTGCTCCCACACCCAAGCACCCTGCCCTTCTTACCATGACTCACGAATGTTCATGACTCTGCACATTTTTACCTAGTGTTATTTTAAACTGAGGTTATCACTTCTCCTGGAAAACCGTGATTCATTTCTCAAAATTCATCTTGAATACTACCGTGTCTACAAAGCTTTGCCCAACTCATTGCCCTGCTAGCTCCTGTTTTGATTTCCAAGTCACTGTGGATTTGCCCTATTACATCCTTTATTATAGGAGTTTGTGTTTGTATCTTCGTCTTTCTAGTCACATCTTTATCAGTGAGTTGTACAAAATACAAAAGGCTCACCAAGTTAACGTTCTGTAAGAGATGTTTAGGAATTTTCAGTTTGTTAGGGAAAAATATTTTACATAAGCAATTATTAAATAACATGGCTCTTTGTACAATGTCTTCTTTCTCTACTGTAGCCCAAATAGGATGAGATGGAAGATGCTCACACCTCAGGTTAGCACATGTCATATTTTGGAACAAATTTATAGAAAATTTATCTTTCTATGTATCATCTATCCATTCCTCCAGAGAGTTAAGAGGGGAAGCAAATCTATATCTATTTATCTAAGTATCCATTATCTATCCATTAATTAATCTATCCTTCCAGTGAGGTAGAAGAAAAACAAACCTGTATCTATCAATCAATCTATTGTCAATCTACCTCTCTACACAGGCAGAAAGCAAACCTCTAGTAAGTGATGCTCTTTTTATTTCAAAACAACCCAGTCCACCTTTAATCTCAAAAATCTATGGTTCATTAAAGTACTCATAGGATTATGTTATGAAACATGGTTTTCTAATCTGAACCATTGATGTCTAGGTATGTCTGTAGTATTGGGAGTCATGGGGTATACTCCTTCTCATCCATACTGTGGACCTATAATCTATTATTTCAATTTTTTAGTGGAGCAGAAGAAAAGGAGGTTTCTTTCCAGAGTTTGAATACAGTCTAATTTAAAAATACTTTTCAGATAGCAATTGGATATATCTGCTTAAACAAGTAAGGTATGCTATTCTGAACATGCCAAAAGGAAGAGAGGGCTTAAATAGCTATAAAATTGAAGGTTGAATTTTTATTCATATTATGGTCAAAATTGGATGGCAATACACAATATGCTGCCTATTTTATATATTTACTAGGTTTTACATGGTACGTACATTATGTCTTCAATATCTAAAAATCTAAAGGCAATTTAATCCTCAATAATAGAAGATAGAAGTTACAATGTTGTTTGGTCTTGCATAAAATTAATACAAAATAATTACATGTCAAAATACTATAGAAGTTGGGAAGGAATTGTCCTACATTCTTACTTGAGGCATGGTCCAGTGGCAGAACTGGGATTTAGACATGAATCTTATTCCTGCTTCTGCCACTCATTCACTTTGGGATTTGGGTAAATTGTGAATCAGTGCTCTGGTCTGTCAAGTGGGGAGAAGCAAACCATGCAAGGGAATGAGTGCTAAAGCAGCTGGAAGGAAAAGACACAAAAACAAGCAAACAAACGAAAAAAACAAAAGGGAATCTTGGAACACTGAAAAAAATAAAATTAAATTAAGATGTTAAAAAAACATTAAAACTCATTTGCAAAAAAGAATAAAAAAGAACAAAAGGTATCAATTCTTATTGCTATTTTTATCACAAATTTTATCTTTATCAAATTTACAAACATAATTCTTAGAAGATGCTCTATATGAGCAAAATGCAGCAAGTCATTCAGGACTTTCACTACAATCCTATTCTTATGTGATAAAAAGATCTTTTAAAAACTGTAAGGTTGATCTTGATAACTTTGGGCAACACAGGATGTGAACAATAAATACTAATGGCGTTGATTTTGTTACTAGAAATAACCTGACTTTGTGAAATGATGGAAAACTTGTGTTCCTATTTGATTTAAATATATGATAAATATATATAGCCTGTCAAATAATGTTTAACTTACAACACTGACTCTGTGGCAGAGAAAATGTCACTGCTTTGGTTTTTTTGTTTACAAAAATCAGAGAGGAGTATTTATTTTCCAAACGCAGAATCTCAAACAAATAAAAAACAAGACAATATCTTGATTGCAATCTTCAAAATAAAAGCATTATACATTTCAAAAAGTTCCTTCAGTATTTTAATGACAAAAGAAAGTGACCAAATGAGCTAATAGGTAACAAAGGTTGAATTTATTCTACAATCCTGTGTTTACCTGTAACACCTATGTGCTCAAAAAAGAATCTAATCTCCCTCTCTCACTCCCCCTGCTTGTGTTCCCTCTCTCACTCTCTCTCGCATTCTGCCAATTAAATAAGTAAATACCTTTTAAAAAATGGGGGAGGGTGCGCCTGGGTGGGTCAGTTGGTTAAATGTCTACCTTCACCTCAGGTCATGATCCCAGAGGCCTAGGATCCAGCCCCACACTGGGCTCCCTACTCAGTGGGAAGCCTGCTTCTCTCTTTCCCATTCCCCGTGCTGGTGTCCCCTCCATCACTGTCTGTCTGTCTGTCTCTCTCTCTGTCAATTAAATAAGTAAATAAAACTATTTTTAAAAATCAAATTAAAAAAAATCTAAGAACCTGACAGTTCTTTGTGGGGAAGCACCAAATTGTACTGGGCTGAAAAGTCATTCAGCCCTGAATGAACTTTAGTTTTCACTTTGGTCTTCACTATGTCTGTGATTTCTCTGAGTCATATTTCTTCCAGTTATTATAATCTAGAGTTCTTGAGGTCAAAAATGAGAATATGGTGACAGTTTGAGAAGTAAGATTTAGTGCTATCAGGTACTTAAGATGAAAGTCAATAAAGCAATTAAAAATAATTTTTACATAAAACCTCTTAAAATGATTTCACTATGGATTTTCTCCACATTCATTCTTGAATCATGAATGAACTCTGGTCTTATAAAATAATCAATGTCAGCAACACTGTAGCAAAACAAACCTTACTTCAGATAGGTCCTTGTCTCTCTCACACCAAAATAGTGTACACTTCCATAATCCTAGTTTTTGGAGTGAAAGTTGGCACACAGGTGTTACCTGCTATACTTATTATGAAACTACAGAAGGAAAGGAAGAAAGATTTATTTATATCTGACATAATTTCTTGAATTTTCAGTCAGAAATATATCTAGCAGTAGCTATGCTTATCACACAAAGAGCATGATTTCCAACTACAAAGGCGTATATATGAGATATATAGTATTATTCTCACTTTCTTGCACATATATGTGGCTGAAAAATATTTTTTAAAGTGGTTTATTTTCAATTATCACAGTCTTTGTACCAATATTATCCAATTTTGTAAATTTTGTTTCCTCTAAAATTAATGTAATTACCATTACTATATGTGAAAACAAAAAATTCAAAGAAAAGTTGACCTGTGATTGATTTTTCTTATTTTTTTAATTCTTACTGTGTTATGTTAGTCATGAAAAACTACATCGTTAGTTTTTGATGCAGTGTTCCAAGATTCATTGTTTATGTACAATACCCAGTGCTCCACGCAGTATGTGCCCTCCTTAAAACGCACCACCAGGCTCACAGAAAAATAACTTTTAAACCCTTGTTAGCTCAGTCATCCTTGTATGTATTGTTTGTAACACATTTTCCATGAGACAATTCACTAGGAACAGACATCATGCATGTTACAAGTAATATATAGCTAGCGATGAACATGGCTCTCAAAAGCTTGTAAGAAAAAATGCTGAAGGAAGGAAGAGATATAGGTATCTGTTTCCAAGTGTTTTCAGGGCTTATGTGATAAAGAAGGAGTTAAATTGGGGCGCCTGGGTGGCTCAGTAGGTTAAGCAACTGCCTTCCACTCAGGTCATGATCTCAGGGTCCTGGGATCCAGCCCTGTGTGTGGGGCTCTCTGCTCAGTGGGGAGCTTGCTTCTCCCCATCCCTCTGCCTGCCAATTCCTACTTGCTCTCTCTCTCTGCCAAATAAATTAAAAAAAAAAAAAAAAGGAGCTACCTTATTATCCGCTGCTCCTTCAGGCACAAATGAGGCACACATGTACAACTTATAGGAACAGGGACCTGGGGTTACTAGCTGGAGATAGAGATTTTCCCCCTCCAGGGAATCATAAAACCTGTAACAGGACACTAAGTGATACTTGAAGAGAAACCGCTGACTTTCTTTCAAGGACTTTGAACAAAGAAGCTCTGCATTCGGTTGGGAATTGGGTTCCTGAGACTGCATGATTACAAACATGATTAAAAATGGTTCTCCAGCTGTCTTTATGAGGAGCACCATGAAGTCAGGAGCTCTATCTCCTGAATTTTTCTTCCCCATATCTAGAACAAAATGAAACGGCAGAAATGTTTGTTCAATGAATGAAGGTACCGACATCCACTGCTGGAGGGTAGTCTTGTAAAGACCGTGTGGTTAGCTCACTAGTGTGGTTGTCACTTTCAAAAACAAAATCTTGGGGAAAAAAGAAGAGAGAGAGAGAAACCAAGAATCAGACTCTTAACTACAGAGAGCACACTGAGGGTTCCCGGAGGAGAGGTGGGGGAAGGATGGGGTTAAGGAGTGCACTTGCTATGATAAGCATTGGATGACGGATGTAATTGATGAGTCAGTAAATTCTACACCTGAAACTTAAAAAAATTTTCAAATCATGTGGATTTTCTGTGTGATTTAATTCTATCCTTTCATATTTTACATCCTTCCAAAGATGTCACAAGGAAGGCAAAACAGTGCAATACACCTAAATTATCCAGAATGCTTGGGCACTCAAAAGGAACTCATGTATCTTGTAGTTATTAAATGTAACAGCATATCAAGAAATTCGCATTATTTCTTTGAAGCTCCAATATCAAGTAGCACTTTGTTTTTAGTCCTTTTTTATTATTATTCTGCTCATATTATTATGAAAAAAAAATCACCCTTACTTGAATATAAAATGCTTGAGGGCAGGAGCTTTATCTCATTCATTTTGGAGCCCCTGTAACTAGCACAGGACTTGACTTATAGGTGATCCTCAATAAAGTTAATTCAATATTTGAATTAAGTCAATTCACTTGTGCTGAAAATAGGATTTGCTTCTATCGAAGCATTACTTCTCCGGTGCAGGTTCTAGAACTCTTTCTAGTGCTTCCCTGGTATGCGTTACTTTGGGAACGAGCCTAAAATCATAGAAACTACTGATACAACTGAAACCCACAGAGTTTATTCCTGTCCGGTATACTGAGGAATCAAAAGTCTCTGCAATCAACTACAAGATGGACAATGTCTTCGCTAATTTTGTACCTCAACAGCTCCTCCGAAGGACTCTAGGCAAGCTCTTTCCAAGAGTAATATCACCTATTTACCTGCTCTGGGACCAGCACCCTTCGTGGGGATAGGCTGGCTGCATACATGTTTATTTACTTTTTATTTACCCAGAGATTTAAAAGAGAAACTTGAAGTTCTATGGACAGGCTTGGCTTCTTCTGAACTAACGTGGAAGCCAAGAGCATCACTTATTTCTTACTTCTCAACCTAAGAAATCCGACGCGATGAACCTGGCTTGTAGAAACTGTTTTCTCCCGAAGTCTATTTCCTGAGGTAAAAGGGAAAATCATTTTTTAAAAAAAGGGTAACGATTTAAGATGAAGCAATGCACGGCAAAGAGAAGGTCTGGACCATCCTGCCCGGACAGGGTTAATGTGTTCCCTTGATCATTTCCAGTGTGCATATTTGGAATCTAGATATATTTAAAGTTTCTGACAGAACTTTAAAAGATTCTATATGCACGATGTCTACATCATTAGGTGCAGAAGAAGGATGGCCACCACCAGAAAATGATTTCAAGAAAAACCAGCAGAGAGGCAGGGCGGTTAGCTAAGTATAATTCTTCAGGAAAAGACCCTCATCAACATTTTATGGTTTTGTTGTATAACAAATAAGCATTGACATAGATTTTTTTCTTTTCACTCATTCGATGGCAGCAGAATTGTGCAGTTGGAAAGGAAGGAGAAAGAATGATTAGGTTCAGGGAACTTGCATTAAGACAGGTTGGAGAAAAATGTCCTTGGTCTTCATTCTGCAACCCAAAACACACGGCCAGGAGAAGGTGACTTTTGAGCCTCAAGTTCCCCATCAGAAGAATATGAGATGATAAGACAGAACATTGAGCTGTCTCCCACAGATGGTATTTATAAGTACTTTGCAACTATATAAACTTCCACATAAATAATAAATGTTAAGGTTGATACTATGGTTTGAAAAAAATACTAGACAATAGATTTAATTCCAAAATTTATAGAAAGTGAACTCTGAGGATATAGATGCTTTTCCTTCAGCTCTCCCAGGAGCATTCATGTTCAGGGACAGAGCTGGCAAAGGAGGTGTCCCCCAAAGCCGAAATGGACACGGACCTTTCTGGAAGGACAAGACCCACGTAATGAAGATGGTCAGCGTGACCTGGTGGTCCCATCAAATTAGGAGAGACCTGAAACACTAGTGCTTTGAATACACCAAGGTGACTTCTATTTTTCAAAGGGGTTGTGAAAATATCAGAGCAAATAGACTCAAAGAGTAATTAATTTCAACTTAACGTTAATTAAAGGAAGTTTCTGCTGTATGTCATTTGAGGAGAGGAGCTGCTGATTACTGAGTCCAGTGCATTATAAATACGAAAGGAAAAAGAAAAATATCACACACACACACACACACACACACACACACACACACACGTGCACACCGTGGATTATTTCTACCTCCGGGCTGCAAGTGGCCTTATTGAATTTAGGCCACTCTGCTGTAACCCTCTAAGTATGTATTGATTAGCTGATTGCTGCTATACTTAGAACAGAAGTCAAAGAATGTCAGGGCAGAAAGGGAAAGAGCCGAATCACTTCCTTCTCAGACAAATACACCAAAGCTCCCATTTGGAGGTCCCCAAACTAGAATCCCGCAGAGCTTGGGCTAGAAACCCCATCCTGTAGGCTCCAGGTACAGGGGCTACTACGAAGTGCTACAGCGTAACCCGAAAAGTGGCCAGGGCACAGTCACCCACCACGGGCTCTTCCTGGCTTCACCCGATGTCCTGTGTAGACAAAGAGATGAGCCCAACTCTCCGGCAGTAAAGACTATGACCATCCGGTCACAGTCATAAATTTGTGTGTGTGATTTGCAATAATAGAAAAGAAAAAAACAAAACAAAACGGCAGATACTGTTCATGGAGCCCAGAGCGACCTGAGATGAACTGGAGAGGGAGGACTCAAATTGTTTCCTGCGAGGACTCAAATTGTTTCCTGCGTGGCTCATATCGGCCACCTCCAAAAAAAAAAAGTTATTTTATTACGAGAAAATCTGCTTAAAGAGGGAATCATTGTCCAGTGGACGTTTATGCCTTTCTGGTTTGAAATGGAACTTCTGTTGAGTTGTACGTCATAACTTCCTAAATATAAGGGTCAGTAATTGGTTTTTAATTGTTACGGGGCCAGCACAAATCATGTTTGTTTTTCCTCTTCGATATATATCTGCAGATATATAGCATAATGGCCCAAACAACATAGCCAAGCCTTGTCTTCTGTCCTTTCCATGGACCTTAGATTTCCTTCCTGTATTTGTATCCTGTACTAAATTAGTAAAGGCATCTTAACAAGAGGCAAACGATAGTTTGTTCTTAAATACACTTTTCAATCAAATTACATAAAAGGATCCATAATGTGCCTCTAGTATCACATCCTGTTTTCTTTAGCTCTTTGCCCACATGCAGTTCAACACAGACAAAACTCCTCAAACTGATTTTTTTTAAAACTCACCCAAAACAGTTCACTAATATAAAACTAGCCTCAAAACGAACCCGTCATGTGTTGAGACTCATCGACAACTACCCTCTCCATCCTAATTAGGTTGAGATGGCACTTTGCGTCAACATCTGCCCCTACGCCCTGCCTGGACCTGTTGGAAATGTGTCACTGGGGAAATCAATCTGATTTGGTTGGGATGTTACACATCCCTTCCCTCCAATGACCTCTTTCTTCATCAAATATTCATTGAAGTGCCACTTCCGCGCCACCGTCCTGAAGGGTATGCTGAGACACCCGGCACACTCAGGGTATGCTGAGCGGCCGGTCAGCTGGAAACAAAGAAAATCCAGTAGAGGATCGAGGGTTTTCTGGAGTGGTGGAAGGAGGGTGTCTGTTGCTTTTTCTTCTGATACTGCAATTTGTCAGATGTGTCCCCTCTGCACTTGACGGAGCATGGTCACTGCTGGGGAGGTGGTCGTTTTCAACCATTTTCTCTGCCACCGTCATACAGATATGAGATGGTTTACGCCTTCATCAATCACGTGCCCGGAAATGTTTTACATAGTGTCGACCATTAGCGTTCCACTTGTTAATTAATTTCTATCTCATTTATGAAAAAAAAAAAAAAAAAGAGAGAGATCTAATTGATCATAGAGCTCCTTCAAGAATAACCAAATAGGGTATGAACTGCTTTGCAAAGATAAGACTAGCCGTTAAAAGTCCACTCTCCAAAACAGGCGAGGAGGGGTCTGCATGTTCCGCTCTAAGAACAACACGGCGCCCCTTATCACAGACTCACTGAGCAGCCCTTTCCTTGACACAGGCCAAATGACTTTCAGCCAGAGGGAACCGTGGTGTGTGACCGCAGAGTGCATGGTCACAGACAACTGCACACGGGGGAAAAATGCCGCCTCCTCCCTGAGCCCTGAAAGTGCTCAAAACTTAAATTCTCAGAGTTCTTGAGATCACCGAGAGAACTCCTACTCAAGATGATGTCTGGGTTGACAGCACTGAGCTCACACTCCTGAATGTACATTCTTTCAAAGTACTGCGTCATGGAGCACGCAGTCCCCAGTCCTCGGGTCGCTTGTGGAAGAAACGGCGACTGAGCATCTCCTAACAAGACCCCATTCGAAAGCCAAGTCACAGAACCACAACTTTGGCGGCTTCCAAGCTGGTGTTTGCTGGAGGAAATGCCACGGGGACCAGAAGCCGCGAACCCTGCGGCAGGACCCTGAGCACAATGGGGAGGATCCATGAGATCCATGGAATGGATGGTTCTCGCACACAACACCTGACAAGACCTTCTTCTCTGTGAGACCAGCAGAGCTGCTCTGTCTACAAGGTTTTGGTGTCGGGGAGCGCTTGGTCGGAGCGGGGATGAGAGACACAGACCTCCGCAGTGAGAGCCAGACTGGGCAGAGCGGACATCGAAGAGTCTGCATTTTGCTAACGGCCACTGGAGCTCTAAGTAAGCTCTCCTGAATGTCCCAGTCATGAGACCTGGAAAGAACATCTTATTGTAACCTCACAATTTGGGATTTATTTTTGTCGCTAACCTGGGCTTTCAAACACAGAGACCGCGGCCTTTCAACATCTGCGCACAGCTGGGCAGCCTTGGGGCGGATGACCTGTGGACAGTTTCTTCAATTCAATGGTCCTTCATACTGGAGTCTTTAGACACTACACGGAAGGCCTAAACCAGGAGAGAAAGGCCGGATTATATTGACTGCCTTAGCAGGATTGATCACCCCATGTTTAGTGGGAAAAAGGAGGGCTTCAGTCAGTGGATAAGGCCCTAACCATTTTAAAGATTCCGTTCACCCAAGAATCTCCAACTTCACTGACTGTACTTTGCGAAAGGGGAGAGATTTACGATATCACCCATAAGGACCTAATTTGTGTTTTCACAAGGATCAACCAACAAGTTGCCCTGTTTCCAATGTTCCTCTTAGAATAGCCTCAGAAAATAAATAAACAAACAAATGCCGCAGGTAATTTTCTTGGACAAAACTAAGCAGTTAGAAAAATATATGAACTCTTTCAGAACACAAAAGCCTTGCGTGGTTGTCGTGAATATTCACAACCAATACACTGGATGTGTAGACAGATTTCCTCTCCAAATCAGGCTTGCTTTGAAAAGTATTCTACTATTTTCTTTTGTTGTTCCTCTTATGGTCACTTCAAATGTCCAAGGCCTTCTGGTCATAAATGACTATAAAACACATCTCTATGTGGCTGTACCAGGCATTTAATATTATTCAAGCTGAACGTGACTCACGAGATCAAATTAGGACTTTGATCCTATTAGCACTTGACCTTTCTGAGAAATCTCAGTAATTTGTGTGTGTCTACAAGTGAATGGAAAAGCATTTTGGACATCCTAAAAAATTCTAGAAACTAGTATCAGGATTCTTCTTACCAATACAAGATACTTATATCCAAATATAATTATTAGTCTTTACTTATAAGTAATTTCTCTCCAAAAAATAAGACTTTCTCCAATATTACTTCTGGGGCCATATCCTGAAATGATAGTCTAATTTCTTAGTTGCCATAATAAAATGGTCGCTAACATTTATTTAAGATTAGTAACGGCCAGGCCCTGCTCTAAGCCTTTTTCATATGCTTATTCATCTAATCTTTATAATATTAAGTCCAGTTAACATCCCTTTTGCAAAGATGAGAAAACCTGGTGTCAGAGAGTTTCCTCTTTTTCAAGGCACACACTCTGAGGGGCAGACCCAGAGACACAGCCCTGAGTGCCCAGCTGCCCAGAGGTTGTGGGAAGAACCCAGAGGTTCTTGCGCCATCAAGCACAAGAAACCCAGCATTTCGTGATCTTATCCATGACAAATACCCAACCACACAAAAACTCAGACGATTTATTCTCATCATCGGACATGAACTGCCCATTTAAGGGATCACCAAGTTTTCGCTGCAGAAAAGTGATTTCCTAATTCAAGTTATTTTAATCATTAATAAATGTAAGCATAGAATTGTCTAGTTGTATTAATTGGAGCAGTTGCAACAAATAAATATTTCAGAGTGGGAGAATTTAACATACTAAGTTCTTCCAAATTAAATAGTCCGCCGTGGCAAATACGTCACCCCAATTACGCGGACGTGAGACATATGTACCAGCTAACCCAAAGACATCACAGCACTGGCTTCTCAGCAACGTTCAAGAAATTACCGTAGTTAACTTTTTAACGAGGCAGTACAATCTTTTAACACGTTTCATCCTGCTGAGGGACCTGTAGTCCATCCAGCAGTTCTGCACCGTCTCGGAAGTGGAGGGGTGAGCGTGGCACTCCTCCAGCGGCCAGTATGCTCTTAGGCTTTAAATTTAATCCCAGAACTTTCCTAACCATACTTTTTCCCCAGAGCATCACATCAGGGAAAACACTCTGTACTGAGCTGCGCTTCCACCAAAGTGGCACAGAGAGGCAAGAGTGAGGGAGACAGATGGCCAGTTTGGTCCTCAGTGGGTCATCAAGAGGCACGTGGACTCCCATGAGGAGAATGTCCACTTACACTGACCTCTGCCTTAAGCTTCCCTAGCAGTTTGTCCAAGACACTTAAGTTCTCCGGACACAGGTAAGAGGAGAGTTATTATAATAAACGTGAATGTCACCTCAACTTCAAAAATCTTATAATCTATCTCTATTTTTCTCATCAAAGGTTTCATAAGAGCTACTTGTCCTTTTCTTTTTTTTTTCCAAATAATCCTTTTTTTAATTTAAGAAGTATTACTTTATTTAGGGATAACTGAGAGTTATCCAAAAAATCAAACATTTAAACATCTTTGCTCTAATATATGCATATTTGCAGATACTTCAGATGTATGCATTGATGTAGCTTCCTTTCTCACTACATGAAGATGGAGGCAAAGTGCACATCGTATTTTGGGTTTTCACCTCAGTCTTTTATCATGGAAACACTTGCATATAGACTAAACAGTGTGTTGCACAATTTATTTAGCTATTTTAGGATAATGGACATTTAAGCTCTGTCCAATTTTTCACTATTAGAGGAAGAGCTAAATATAAATAAGCATATATTGCCCAAAATGTATCGCATTTCTAGGTTAAAATATCTGATACTTTAGAATTTTGATTGGTATGCACAACTTTTCTCCCCTCTAATCTTTCTTCTACATGTGTACTGGTGTATGAATAAGGTCCCTCTATCTGCTTGCTAACATGGGCTGTATGAATTGCAGTTTCACAAATGCATTGGGAGAAAAATGGCATTGTTTAATTCACATTCTTTTGATCAATAGTATGTTTAGGGATCTTTTCCTACATATGTTATTTACTTTTGCTCTTTATGCAAAATACCCATTTATATTTGTTGCCCATTTTTAGTCAGGAACTAGGCCCTTTGCTTATTGACTCTATGATGCTCTTTCTATATTAATGTATTGTTAGGAGTGTGTAGGGAATAGACTCAAGGTAGCCACCGTGATCCCCAGGTCCTGATGTTCATGCCTTTGTGCAATTTTCCTCCCTGTGAAGAGAGCAAGTCCTGGGTCTTGTTTCTAACCAATAAAATAGGGTTGAAGGGATGGACTTCCTGGGACTGTATGCCCGTGATCATGGGATTACATGTAATAGTGCAGCACCTGATTTGCCTGAGTCTCTCTTTCTCCCCCTCCCTGGCTTTGGGCCATGAAGCTCCACGTGGCAAGAAACCATGGACAGCCTCTAGGAACTGAGGGTGAGTTCTGGCCGATGGCCAGCAATCAGCTTAAGCTCTCAGCCCTACAACCACAAGGAACAGAATTCCGCCAGCTCCTGAGTCATGCGAGGACTGGGTCCATCCCCAGCTGAGCTCCAGATGAGAAGGAAGTCCCAGCCCAGACCCTGATGGTAGGGGGCGAGCCCCAGCCCAGCTATTCACAGACCACCCCCGCCCCCGACCACCAGGAAGTGTAAGATTCCACACGTATGTTGGGTCAGCTGCTGGGTTTGTGTCATCATGTTACGCAGCGATTAGAAGGCTAATGCAAACAGTAGTGAGATGGACTTCCCCTCCAAGTCATCCTTCAAAACTCTGTTTTCTAGCTCTTAACTGTTCCTGGGGGCATCAGGTTCAGCAGAGACGAGAAACATGGGGAACAAAACACAACATAATGTGATCTTGCTCTAAATGCCCTTGGCTTTCTGTCTCCATCCCTCCTTATTTGGACCAAAGGATGAGTAGTCATTAAAAGGCATAAAAATAATATGGTCAGTGGGGTTGGAGTAGTGAGAGATGGGGACAGATGGTGACTACGCTTGTGGTTAGCGCAGCAGAACGCACGGAGAGGTTGAAGCACACGCTTGTGCTCCTGAAACGGATGTAACAGGCTGTGTCAACTAGGCTCAAATAAGTTTTAAATGAAAACAAAAAATAAAATACATGGAAAATAACGGGCATAAAAAAGTGACTTGGAATCTCAGGCTCTGATTTTAAGACTGCAGGAAGCAACACCAGATCTCTAACTTACATAGTTTTTACCCCCTAGTCACAGGATCTGTCCTTAAACATAAAAGAGAAGCTGTCTCACAGAAGAAAGAATAGTCACTTCAGCTTGTCACGTAACACTTCGTTATTTTTTTTTTTTACAAACTCTTCTTGAACGACCTCTTATTGCCCATTCCTCATAAAATTGAAAGAAAAACACATAGGCTAGGAGGTATAAATCATGCCCCAAAGTTTGGTGTGGCTATTACAGTCTTTGCACTTTCGGGCCTGAAGACCCGTCACCTTTTAAATGCCTGACAGTGTGTCCCTTCTGGTTCTTGTTGTCATAGGAAAGGTAATTTTGTAGTTGCGGTGGTAAAAGAAAGAGACTGATAAGTTCTTCTTTGTTCCATAATCGTCTTATGTAATTCTTTTAAATTAAAAAGCTGAGACAGGAAATAGTCATGAAGATCAAAATGACAATTGTAAGCTGACATCTCTGCTGTACCAGCGCTAATATCATTAAATTATTATCACCAGGAGAGAAGAATGCAAATGCCCCAGACAAGTTACTTTGTGTATAAAGAGAAACAATCATGAAAAGAAACAAATGAATCGAATAAGCACAGCAAACTGGTAATTTGGATATAGGGTTTCAAAGTTGGTAAATTTGACAAGTTCTAGGGTCAGTATGTGAATAAATAAATCACAGTGCATTTCTTCATCACTTGAGGAGGTCATTCCTAATACTTTCCACGGGTCACCTGTTTCCTAGGAGTCTTTTCCAAAAATATTTTCAGCACGTTAATTTGGCTCACTTAAAAAAATAGAATCACATCTATGAGAACATTTGTTTATTCATCGAAGAAACATTGAATGAAGGTATAAAGAAACACTACAATAGTTGGTGAGTTGGGAGAGTGCCTTTTAATTGTGTGGGACTTTAAATTTACAAAGTAAGAATGGTGTCAAACAGAAACAAAACCAGCAAACAAGCAATACTTCTTTTGAAGATCCTACACGCGCAGTGTTCTGTGTTATGATCAGTGATTGTGAAATGTGGTAAGTGACAAAGAAATGTAGAAGAAGAGAGATTGGGTGGTCAAATAGGGGTGAGGTACTTAGAGAGGGACTCAGGGCTGAGTGGGCTTGAAATAGAGGGGAGCAAAGGTGAACTTAGGGCGTGCATTGCACTCATTTGATCGGAGTGAATTCACTAGCAGGGAGCACAGAGAAAGAGCCGGACAGAGAGACTGAAGCGAGACTATAAAGGACTGGGAAGTCAGTCCGGGGGAAGCACACCGTATTGCATAGAAATACATGCAGTACGGAAATCGCCAATACACACTGCCCGTAAACGAGTAACCTACACATGCCCCCTGCTCCAACACACACACCCAACGCTCCGTCCGTATTATTTTCTGGGAGTCATTACAACAAAAACCATAGTAAGAGCATCGCTCATGGAACCTGGAAAAAAGTTTTAAAAGGACAAAAATATTCCCAGACACAGATTCCTAGTCCAAACAAGAGGCTGACCCACAGGTTGTGTGAGGAAAAGAGGGGAGGCTTCTAATAAGTTGCATATTCGCCTATTTCAGGAAAAGTCCCCGGGCAGTAGTTTATATTCCTTCGCATTTGGACTTTCAGCTTTCAGGAGCCAGAGAAGCATTTCTGAGAAGCAGCAAAACTTACAGGTTCCTCCATATGCTTGACACTTAACCTGACCCTCACTATTGTTGGGGGGGGGGGAACATTTCTCATTCAACACCCTCAAACACCTTCATTCTCTCTGACTTTGTCCCTGTCTTCCTCTTCCACTCTTGGAGGCTGGACCAATTTTCCAACCCCTATGGGAGCTCCTCCCTTAGATCGGCCGCTGTTTGCCCCCTGTATCACAGTCTGCTATTGGAATACATACCAATTCAGTCAATAACTTGAGGGTTTTGTTGTAGTTTTTAGTAACAATGAAAGCTCCTTGAGGGCAAGCACAGATTCAGGGACTTCAGCATTAACGTCATAGCTAAATAGTAAAGAACTCATGCATTTCAGTTAAATGGAAATGAGTTATTCTGGTTGGTACACACCGTGACTCTTCAAGTGAACAAAATTACTGCTACAATTCTATTTAAGAGTCTAGACTTCCCAAATCTCTTCTTGGGCTCTCATGTCTTCATTGTTTAGGATGGTAACAGACTAACACTACATATATATATATATATATATATATATATATATATATATATATACACACACACACACACACACACACACACTCCCACAAATGATAGTTCTTCCTAGATAAATATAGCAATGAAAAATAATGCCACCTAACAGTAACAAGGTGATTTACCTCACTTGACTTTCTCTTGATATCACCTACAAATTAAAAAAAAAAAAAGTGTTGGGATTTATTATAGTTTGAAAATTTCATATTGTTTCCATGGAAAATGGAGCAGGCACCTTGAGTGGGTAACCTACAACTTCGAGTGTGTGTGTGTGTGTGTGTGTGTGTGTGTATACACATGTATATTAATATATATTATATATACATAATATATATTAGCCAAAACCACAAATGAAATAAAATCCAAATACTGAATTTGTCTTCAGTTGTTCACAATAATTACATTTTGTAAAGAAAGGAGAAAAAGAATGAGACAGAACAAGAAATGCCAGATTGATGCTGAAGAAATTTACATTTCTAGAGCATAAAGGGAAGTATCTGCTCAATTCAGTTAATTTCTTGTAAAAATGTGACCTTCCTTATGTTGTTAGGGTCCCTCTTCTTTTCGGTATGAAGTGCCAATCATTCCCGTCCAGTCTTAACTATCCACAGCTGTAGTACACATCAAAGTACACCACTTTCCTAACCATAAAAAGAAATGGTTTGAAACAGGGAGACAAAAATTGTTTATGGCCTCCGAACAATACTCTCATGGTCCACCCTTTGAAAGAAAAGTAAATACTCTTAACTCCAGTAGAACCTATTTTCATAAGAATGAGCTGTGTTTAACTCTGTGTTACTCTGAAGATTATCCATTTGCATAAAAGTCAAAGGTTTGTGATCTTAATTATCAACTTACTGATAGAAAAAAGAAGTGACAATCCACTGGGAGAGTCATCAGGCACTAGCATAAGAAGCACAACCCCGTCAAGGATGTGGAATTTTATAGGAACATCAACGGTGAGAGTCCCCTATATATTTCACATGAATATCAACTCCATGTAGAAAATTACTCACTTGTAAAAGATCAATAAAGACACTTTCTATTAAAAACAAGAGGAGAAATAAGTTTCTCTGAATAAAGGCATAGGGATTCACCAGGCATCTGGAAAATGACTGCTTAGAATTCACAATTAATTTCAAAGGCTTTTAATTCATTAGAGATCACTCCCCAAATAATACTAATTTTAATCTCACATTTAGCTCTTTCTTACATAACATTAATCATATCAGAGTACACTAAACAGTAAAAGGAAAAAAATAAAATCATTCATTCACACAGTATTTTTATATGAAAGAGTATAATTATCCCTTGAAGTCTTCCCATAATATAAATATTATGGACAAGGAGCTTGAATCTCATCTTTGCTGTAAAACCATTAAAAAAAAAAGATTAAAAACGGCATAGAATGATGAACACCGATGATGGAGGCCCTAATGATAAAGAAAAAATCTTCTGAAATATTTGCACAATTTCATAATATCCTATATTCATCTTGAAATCAGTGGGGGCTAATTAGCTTGTGAAGTCTCAATGAATAGGTTATTAGATTCTGATGCCTTTTATGGAAAGGGAGAAAAGATTGGTAGATAGATAACAGACATACATATATAAATGCAGATTTCTGACACCACCCAAAACCCATTTATTAAGAATCATTTGGGGGAAGAGGCCTTTGAATTTGCATTTAAACAAGACCTGCAGGGATTCTTATGCACAGTTTGCAAAGGTTACTCAAATACTCTATATCATGGTCCTAAAGCCAACATCTACCATGATAAAGGTGACATGTTTAGTACAAAAAAAGAGAAGGTTGCCACGGTAATACCAAGGGGAAATACTCCAAATTCTCAAAAGCTGCTCTGATTCCATTGTGACTCACGTGGCTTACGACTGCCCTGATCATTCAGACAGAAAGCTGGAGGTTCGTCTGTAATAACTATTGCCATATTCGTTTTCCTTGAATTTTATTGAGGTGGAGGGTCTCCAAAATGCATAAGACCAAGAATCAGGCCAGTATTTTACATCATTTAAGTTTCAGGTTGCAATACGCTTAAAGTGATTCGTGGGTGAAAAAAACTGAGAAATACCACCAAAGACTTGACCTCTCCATGACTATGTTTCCTTTGATTTCATGTCAGTAACAAGGGTAATTTTTAAAGCACAAAACATTCTTCATGACTTATTATTTTACTAATAATGGGGCAAAATTACATTAAGCTTGTTAGTATTAAGGTAGAAGACAGGAAATATTCAAATGGTTAGTATCCAGAGGGATCACTTTCATTCTACTTATATTTGGAGAGAATGGTAATATCCCTTTCCCTTTTACAGCTTTCTCCAAGCTAAAACTAATATAAGATAAAGCAGGAAGATTTCAATGAATAAATTGCAAAATGTATGAGACATAAAAGATATAGGAGCTATTTTTAATAGGGGCCCATGCCTGCATGTTTTTTGCATTCACCAAAGAAGTTTTAGCTGGAGATTAATGTTGCCACTCTGGGTCGAAGTAACACGGACTCTAAATCAAGTTAATTTTTGAAATGTTATTTCTCAGTAGAATGTTTGTAATGTATTCAGGAGTGGGTTTTGTTAAATGAGGCAGTGGGCCTCGTGGATGATGAAATCTCTCAACTAGCTAGAACGAAGATGTTAGGGAGGAAGAGAGATCACGCAACTTCCCTAAAGCAATAGTGGTATTTTCCTCTCCAAGAAATTAGTGGTTGATATAAATGGTTTAAAGAAATTGCAACTAAAAAAAAAAAGAAAAGAAAAGAAATTGCAACTAACCTCAAAAAGAAAAAAAAAAGTTTCATGGTGCATCCACAGAGATTGCTTTGCTGGGGAAAAACAAAACAAAACAAAAAACACACAAACAAAAAACAAAAACGAAAAAAAAAAACCCAAACTGCAACAAGGTGAGTGTTGTTTTCACAAACCTCCTACCCTCAGTCCATTTTAACCAGTTCAATGAAAGGATCTTCCTGTATTGTCTTTTTATAGAGTAGGAATTTTAATCCTGTCACTTATCAACCTCAGTGCTAGAGAGTAAATTCCACCTCAAACTTAGATAAGTAAGTCAAAAGTAAGGTCATCTTAAAGTCCTTGTGGAAGAGGCTTACTTCCTTGCACCGAGGCAAGGACCTCAATACAATAGTAGTTCGGTTTGCATACTTATACATTGCCCTGAAATGGACATACAGTGAGCTAAGCACAAGGGCTGTGCAGTTGAAGGCAAGGTCAAAGGATAGATTTCCTAGGACTAATTAGTCTCAGCCCAACCAAAGTATTTGTCTTTTCTGCAGGTGGTACAGCCAAGCCAGTTCTAGTGTTTCAAACAATTCCCATCTCTGGTCCTGACCAGTGGCTAGGACCTGGAGTAGAGCTGGTCTGGGTCTAATCCTTATCGCCGCCAGCCCAGCAATCCTATGTCCATCAACCCAAAGGGACACATATGGTAGGCGATAGTATATCTATACCTTGACCCAGATGTCTTCCTTTGATTTATTAGCTCAACAAATGCAATTAAAATAAGCCCATATAGCTTTGTCATCTCTTCTGTGCAGGAGTTACCCATTCAACTTCTTAAGTCTATAGGGAAATGAACCTAAGGAGAAGAAATATAAAAGGCCAAAGGGGAAAGTGTGGCTTAAATTGCAGGTATGCAAGTTGTAGTGGCTTATTTTCACTATGAGTTCAGCAGAAAACCTACCAGAGGCACATTTAGAATTCCGTAGAGCACCAAGTATTTAATATGCCACTTGCATTTTGACAGCTTAGAAATGTCTACACTGGATTTGCTCTATCGTCTGCAATGAGCGCTACCCGGGCACTGAGCCTTTGTTTATCTATTTCTTAAAGGAAGCTGAACCATTTTCTTGACATTTTCAAAGCACTGTTGGTGTTTGTTTGAGACAATAAATTGGAGAGGAGGAAGGCATTGCCCTCAGGAGGAGCCCAGTTTGCCTGTAGGAACTTAGAAGCAGTACCTGTGGCCATCTTCTTATCAAGCATGCTTGGCCAGGGGAAAGCCAATAGATGGTGATTCCCTTTCCTCTGGGGCCTGTGTTAGTGGAGATGCTTGAGACCCCGGGGGATTCTAAGACCATTTTACCACCTGCTATTCGCTCCTCTGCACTTGTTTATTGAGATTTCATTGTCCCACTATTCAAGTTTATAAAACCTGACACTTTGGAAAAAAGCCTTCCCTTTCCTTACCTTTTTACAGATTTAAAATCCCAAACTAAAAGCATAAACGTGCTCCAGAAAAACCAGAGCTTTTGGCTGAAAGTTCTTCATTGAAAAACAAAACAAAAACTTAATCCCTTGACAATAATAATAATAATAATACCCATGATTTGCTAAGGAAATCATGAATGCAGAAATCTGACCCACCTTTTAGTATATACCGTATTGGGGGGGGGTGGTTCTGTGAAAGCCATTTAGTCTCAGAAATTCGTGGCTTCCCCAGGAGAGAGTACATGTGGAGTTTACTCGACTATAAAGCAATGCGGCCAGCAAATGCAAGGGCTCAGCATCCTTCTTGGTGATATGAATTGTTAACAAGGTAACTCGTCTAGAAGCACACAGATTTGGGAAGGCGTCTCTTTCTCTCTCCCTCTGTGTGTATGTGTGTGTTGAGTTATATGGTTGCTGTGAAAATTTGGTAATGCTGGCTTAAATCTCTTCGCGGGGTGGGTTAGTGAATGTCAGAACTAGGAATTTTGAGAAGCACTCCACCTTTCGGTCCCAGGCTTCCTACGGGGAGACCACGGAGCTACTATTGTGTACTCCTTTTTTAGCACACTTTCTGAGTGATGCTTGCAAATCACTGCATTCTCGTCGCTGCACATACACAAGAAACAATTGAGAAGCAACGCGAACTTTGCGCACCCAAACAGCCAGTAGATCAGCCCCAGATAAGGGTGCAAATCTGAGAGCACACGGAATGAGTTATGCCACCTATTTGCTAGATTAAAACTCTCAAAGCCTTCTTCCTCCCCGTGGTCCCCGGAAAGGTGCTGTTTTTGAGGAGGTATGCACACTTGGCACTCGACCTTTACAATATTAGTAATCAAAAAGAAAAAGGACATCAAAATTGAATTCCGGGTACCCCCAAGGTTGCACCAAAGCATAAAGCACGATCAACTAAAGCTGATGACCCAGGCAGTGATGGTAGCGGGTTCTAATGACCGCAACTGCAGCCGCCTGCAGCCTCTCACGACTCCGCAAACAGGTCACGAATTAAACCCCACACATCAAAAACTCTCTTCCTGCCTCCGACACAACGGGAGCCGCCACCTGGGCGCACGCTGCGCTACTCCCGCAGCGGGGGCCGGCGCCGTGCTGCGAGCGCTCCTCCACCGGGAAGCCCCGTGGCTCGCAGGCACCCTGGAGCCCCAAACCCCCGGGCAGAGGCCCGACCTTGGCCACCCGGGCTTCGCGCGGCGGGGTGGGGGGGGTATGTGACCCCGCCCTAGCTGCCAGAGCGCTCTCCGGGCGACTCCGGTGCCGGCGTCACCAGCCTCCTGCCTGCAACCAGCTCCCACGCGGCCACTTGCGCTCGCACTTGACCCTTCCGGCGCAGAGAAAACGCGGCCGCAGCCCCGCCGGCCCCACCGGGGTTATAAAGGAGCTTCGCGCACCCACCGCAACCTAGGTCTCGCAATAGCGCAGTGAGCGCGGTCGCCCAGTGCCTGCCACGCGCAAACACACACACGCACACCCTCCTGTCACGCAGCGCGCGCCAGGGGCCTGGGACCCCGGATTCCACTTCTTGGCTTCTACATCCCTGACCTGGGACACCCCCCCCCCCAGGGCGCAGGAGGCGCTCTCCTCCCCGCCGCAGCTCCTCTAGGCTCGGGGCGCCCGGGACTTCGCGCCCATGTCTGGTTACCCTCCAGGATCTGTCGGAGCAGCCCCCGCCCAGGACGTACCGGTACACACCCTCCCTCCCAGCCCCCGCCGACTGCCTCAGCCCACCCGCGAGGGGGCGGAATCCGCCCGGCACACGTGTGCGGATTACTAAGCAGCTCCGGTAGGGCTGCCGCCGCTGTCTCCACGCAGCAACCCCTGCTAATTGCGGGGGAAGGGCGCTCGGAGCGCGCGGAACCACGGGGAACCGAGAATGCGCTCAGAGGCTGCGCTGCCTGCCTGGGGAAGGAGGCGGCCCCAGGCACAGCTGGACTTTGAGTGCAGAGGAAAGGGGTGGGAAGTTTTTGCTGAGTTGCGTAGCAGGTGTTTCCTCTCCGCGCAGGGTCTTGGCTAGGCAAAGCCAGATCCTGTCCGCAGGCCCCTTCCCGGACCTGAGAAAAACCCCACACGCACTTCCCGGGGGTAACCCTCGACTTTTCCTGCATCGCCTCTCTGTTTCCAGCCAGGCCAGCACGACCCAAGGCCTCTACCGACCCGCCCCTGCTCCGCCACCCGTGCCTCGGCAGCATCTCCAACAGTGGCGCCCAAGGCGGGGCGTCTGGTCCGAGCTGGGCCCATGGGCAGAGGGTAGGTGTCTGCAGGAAGGTCCCCGATTACGAGAGACCAGAAGCTCAGGCGACTAACGCCAAACATTTGCTCTCCCTGAGATTTTGGGGTGCATTCCCACAGACTCCCTTTCGTAGGGGTGGAGTGCGTGCGTGGAGGGTCTGGTGCCTAGCGGCCAGCTCTCAACCGGCCTTGGACGCCAGCTGGAGAAGAGCAGCCAGGAGGGGAAGCCTAATCTGCCATTCTCTCCATCTCTCTCCAGGCCAGGCCCATCTGGAGTTTCCTAATGGAACCAGATAGTCCTCCTTCGCCTTGTCAATCACCCTCGAATCTGGAACACTGAAGGAATAGAAAATGGATGGGAAAAAAAAAAAAAAAAAAGATGGAAGAATCTAGAGAGGAAAGGGGGACTTCTATGTGGGGAAAGAGCAAATGGCCATTAGAAAATATACACACACTCAAGATTTGAGAGCATCCTTTAAAAAGGAAAAGAGAAAAAAAAAATCTATATAGATACAGATATTCCCAGGAGTGGGACGATGGGGTATTGACTGTAGAAGGAGCATCCAAGGAGGCCAAAATGAGGAAATGGGGGCAGGTACTTTCCAATGTGAAAATCAATCAATATCCCCTCTCTCTCTCTCCGGTTTCTCTCCCTCCTCCCTTCCCTCTCCCGGAATCAAGAGGGAGCTTGTTTTCTTTCCCAGAGAATAGACAAGTGCTGGAGCTATCGCCAGCCCCGAGATTGCAGCCTGTAGGCTAGTTAGAGGAAAACATTCCCTAACTCGTTTCAAGGAGAAAACCAAGTTCACAGAGCTCCAAGCCCCAGGACTGACCCAGGGAGAATCCTTCTCTTGACCAGAGGTAGCAAAGGGTAGAGCACTGCGACCACAGCGAATACAACTGAGGTTCAACCCCAGCCAGGTCTCCCCACTTTCTTCACGCACCTTGCCAGCTCCTTCCAACTTGCAAGGAGCCAAGTCCAGGGAGAGGGAGGCGGCGGGGGGGGGGCGGGGGGGGCGCGACCTAACCGAGGTAGCTCCTCATCCCTCCCCGAATACGCTGGAGGGGGAAGAAGGGACGGCCGAGTGGGTGCAAGGGTGCGGGGAGCCTGGGCAGCGGGCAGGTTCGCCTGTTGGTTCCCCCAATCCGCTAGAGAGCCAGAACTTGCGAGGCTGGCTTCGCCCGGGCCACTTTCCCAACCGCTCGGGGTCCGAGGAAAGTCTGGGAACCACCCCAGCCACCCCGACCCCGTTGGGCCACATCTCTAAGCAACATCGCCCGCCACAGCGCAGTTTCAGCCCAACTCGGGTCTGGCTCCTTTCTCCCCAACAACCCACACCACCGAAAAAGAGAGCATGTCGTGCCAGCCAAGTGAAGGGAAGGAGCGGCGGGGGAGACGAGGGTGGGAAGAAGGCGATGGAAGCCCGGCTCACGGGCACTGCCTTCCCCCCAGCGTCCGTGATGGAGAACTCGCGGCAGCCGCCGGCGCCCGGGTACCCTGCCCTCCTCAACACACACACTTGCGTTCGCAAACGGGGCCTCGGAGGGCTCGCCCATCTCCCCGGTAGCAAGCAAGACTGTCTTACCCTTCGCTGCAGTGAGGAGCCCCGCGCACAGAACCAGCAGCACCAGAAGCAGGAGCAGCGACTCGAATTTCCTCCACGCAGTCATGTCTGCAGATATTCCACACGCGCACGACACCGATGGCTCTTCTCAGATGCGCCCGTCTCCTCCGAGGAACGGCAGGGCTATGAACAGAGCCAAATAATCACCAGAGGGCAAGGCGAGCTGGAGACAGATCCCGGTCCCCAGACCGGCCGCGCATCCGACGCCTCCTGCAGGTCTGCGCGCCCGGCTCGCTTCCCTCTCATAGCATCGGTCCCGAGCCACTGCAGGGCTGAGCGGCTCCGAGCGCCGACCGGGTTGCCGGGCCGGGCCGGGGACACGCCGGCCGAGCTGGGCAGGAAGGCACCAAGGCGGCGAGGCTGCAGGAGGGGGCAGGCGCGGAGCGAGCGCGCAACCAGGAGAGACCTGGAGCCGAGGCAGCTGGAGAGAGAGCCAGCGAGTGGGAGCTGCGGGAGGGAGGGGGCGCGGGGGGAGGAGAGCCAGCCTAGAGAGGGAAGGCGGAGAGCGCAGAAGACAGGCTGCTAGCGGCACAAGGAGCCGCTGCTGTGGCGGCTGGACTCAACCATCCCTACCCACAAAGAGGGGAAGGAGGCTGGGCACGGCGCAATCCCAGACAGAGCCCAGCCTCGGGCCCTCGGGCTCCCCGCGCTGTGCTGCGCTCCATTCGGCCTCCGGCGCAGCAGCGCGCAGGCTGGAGAAAGGAGACTGCTTGGGCGCTCGGGTGGGGGACACCCACGCCACACGCGCGGAGAGGCGATGCAACCCAGCAACTCGAGCAAACTGAAGGGATTCTGCGGGGGCGGACGCTGGCCTCCACCTGCTGATCTCTCTCTCCTTGTTGACCTGAGAGAAGTCCCCTGCGTAACTTAGAGGAAAACTGCGGGTGGAAAGAGAATCCACAAGCTCTAACCCCAAGGAAGAAAAATGATATATATATTTATATATATTTTTTAAATTTTTATTTAGTATGATTATTTTGAGTGCTCTTTGGGCTGGTGACCATGTACAAGAAGTTAGAATGATTTTCCTATTTCCTGGCTTAGGTTGTGTTAGGGTTATCTGTGAACAAACTTAGGTTCAGATTAAATTCGAAATCAGGAAGAATGTCTAGAATTCATAGCATGGTCTGGTTAGTAGAGATGGCATGTTGGCAAGCCTTCAAGTGAAACTCTGTATCAAATGTAATGGGCTGGGTAGGGACTTTAAAAGAGCGCTCCTTTCTGAATCTGCTAAGGGATGAAGCCAGCAGGGAGAGAACAGAGTTCTAGAATGGCAGTAGGAGATAGAAAGAACCAGATTCCACTCTCCCCAAATAAAAAAGGTATTTATGCCATCTCTCAGGGGAATAGGTAAGGCAAGGCATTTTAGGGAATCGTGTACAGTTCAGAGAAGAAAGAAATCACAAGTGAGTGCTAGCACTAACAAAGGGACAGTGAAAGGATTCACCATTCTTGACCAGAAAGGTTGAGGTCACTCCATGAGAAGATTGAAGGGAACCAGAATATAGACACCCCACACCTTAGAAAGAGGATTACATTCTATGTCCAGAAACATTTACAGTCATCAGTGGTACTAAACACTGAGTTCTCCACATCACCAAATGTTTTTGGTGGAGTGGCGAGCCCATGGTTGGCAAATGCTCATGGTGCTTTACTCCACCTGTGTTTTCAGTCAGAATTCAATATTGAATTAGCAATTTCATGATAATTTTTTTATATTCCTGCCTTACTTTTCTTATATTCCCCTTGCCCCAGTGGTCTCTAGGTTACATAAGAATGTGATAACCCACCTAGAAAATGAAGGGCTACAATCAAAATGTAAGCACCAAAGAATGATTTCCTGAGTCTCCCTACAGCCTTACCAGGAACAATTGGAAATACCATCAAAGCTAACGTCTCCCTCATGGAGATAGGAGCTTCCGAATATGAGGCCAGATTTGATTTTCTCAAAGTTACAGTCTCATACATGACTTGGATTTTCCTATTTTGTTGAAGTTACCCCTGAGGGAGAATGAGAAGGCAAATGGCTCAGTCCTTTAGGAATTCCCAGTAGAATCAATGGGTTATTCTTTAGGCTGAACTAAGTAGGTAGAGGGGAAGATCACCCCTCTGTGATTTCAAATGAGATCCCAGTTGATATCTATAAACCAGCAAGTCAACAAAAATGTTTTTTTAAGAACTATTAAGTGCTCCAATAGTTCATATCTGGCTTCTCATCCCTCTACCCCCAAATATCTTTTAGGTGAGCTGACTTCTTGAGAAAAAGAATTCTTGTCTTTTTTTCTACTGCTATCCTTAATGAGTCATGCCACCAAGAAGGATTCATCCCATTAAAAAACCTGTTTCCAAAATTTAACCCTCCTGGTCTAGGATGCATAGATGATTTTTACTTTATTAGGATCCCAATCAGCAATGTTGAATGTCACCTGCACCATTGAATACCTTTACAGGTAACTGCCACAGGCCCCAGGTTGTTGTTTGAACTTTACTCTCCTGGGGAGTGGGGGGGTGGGTGGTGGGTGGGAGGGAGCTACTTGAAGTCTTTAATGCCACCTCTTTTCATGGGGATGCAAAAAATCCGATTCCCATTTTTTTTTTATTCCCATTTTTAAGAAACAGTGGAATTACCCTTGGGGCGCCTGGGTGGCTCAGTGGGTTAAAGCCTCTGCCTTCCGCTCGGGTCATGATCTCAGGCTCCTGGGAGCCTGCATCCTCCTCTCTCTCTGCCTGCCTCTCTGCCTACTTGTGATCTCTCTCTGTCAAATAAATAAATAAAATATTAAAAAAAAAAAGAAACAATGCAATTAACCATATATGCTATTATTTATATGGGGCATTTTCTTTGCCCAGCTCATATATCAGAGAGTTAGGATGATTCGTGCCAAGTGTTTCTCGATCAAGCGCATAGAATGAGGGTGTGAGAGGGCTGTCAAATAAGATAGGCTGATTTGGTAATCTGGTTGTATTTGTGTGTTAATGTTGTGATATTTTTTCCCCAAGACCTGGAGGTTTAATTTGGAAGGAACACATGTGGCACTGCTGCCATCTAGTGTCCACCCTTCCCTGTTGGGCGTTTGCAGAGAAATTGCTGGTCCTTTGGTCCACCCTCTCTTAGCTGATTTGAGGTCCCCCCCCCCCACACCACCACCCTGACTTGTTTCTGGAAAGCCCCTTCAGAACTCTCTGGCCCCCTTCGTGTAATCAAGCTGTAGTTGAAGCCCATTATTATGTTCCTAGAGGCTCTTTCCCCCTTTGATTGCTCAATGGATGTGAAAGCCTCGATTTATATCACAATTCTAATGCCAGTTATTTAGAGCAGCATTAACCAAATGGGATTAGAGTAAGTCGGTACCTTGGGGAATTCACACCAGGCAACTTTGTGACCACTGCTCTGTGCTGGTCTGCAGTGCCTGGAACCTTGCACTTTTGCACTGAGGGTTTCCTCTTTCTTTCTTTTCCTTCCTCCCTTCCTTGCTTTTTGGCTTCTTCCTTCTTTCCTTCCTCCCTCCCTCCCTCTCTTTCCTCGCTCCTTCCCTCCCTCCCTCTCTCCCTCCCTTTCTTCCTTCTCTTTTCTCTTTCTTTTTTTTTCTTTCTTTTCTTCTCTTTTCTCTTTCCTCTTTTCTCTCCTCTCCTCTTCTCTTCCTGTTCTCCTGTCTGAAGCATGCTGCTGTCTGTGGCATTGGGATGCTGGCTAAGTAGAACTAGAGATGGCACTGGCACTCAGAAAATGGGGGTGAGCAGTGGGATGAATAGGCAGAGGAAAAGATACAGACATCTCTAAAATAATGTAACAACTACCTTATTAAGACTCAGATGGATGTGATTGTCTGTTTTGTGAGTGTTGAGTCTGAGGAGTTCTTTATAGATCTTAGGTATCAGAACTTTGTCTGTAGTGTCTCTTGGGAATATTTTCTCCCATTCTGTGGGTTGCCTGTTTGTTTTGTGGACTGTTTCCTTCGCTGTGCAGAAGCTTCTTATCTTGATGAAGTCCCAAAAGTTCATTTTCACTTGTGTTTCCTTTGCCTTTGGAGACATGTCCTGAAAGAAGTTGCTGTGGCTGATGTTGAAGAGGTTACTGCCTATGTTCTTCTCTAGGGTTTTGATAGATTCCTGACTCATGTTGAGGTCTTTTATCCATTTCGAGTTTATCTTCATGTATGGTGTAAGAGAATGGTCAAGTTTCATTCTTCTACATATAGCTGTCCAGTTTTCCCAGCACCATTTATTGAAGA